>JAWWES010000030.1:682395-747808 GCA_035583135.1 Lophotriccus pileatus | reverse complement strand
GTGGGGTTGGATCAAGGGTTGGACTTGATGATCTCAGAGGTCTCTTCCAACCCAGTTAATTCTATGATTCTATGATTATCTGTGCATGTATGCTGTTTCAAATCAATTTACATTATTCAGAATACAGACTGCTGCTGATAATTTTGGAGCACCTCTGACCTAACAATTATCTTTTCCTTTGTCTAAAATACGTGTGTGCCTCAGAGTGGGGTTTTCTTACTCTGCAAGCTGAATATTCCTGTGGAATATATCGATGTGACTGTCTGGTAGTACAGTGAATGTTGAGGGACAAAACATGCTTTAATAAGCTTTGTAGAAAATATCTGGCACCTAAATGGTGTAGAATGAGAGAGACATTTCAGTCATGAATTAATGAATTGCATCACAAAGCCAGCTCTGAGGCTGACACAGGTAAGAATATAAACAGTATGTGTATCTTACAAAGAACCCAATATCCTATAAAATGCTGCAGCATAATGATGCTAATAAAAAGCACAGCTTATTTCAGATGAAGTTAATAGGGAGTCTTAGGAATGCATCCAGAATTTCTTTTCTCATTGATAGCCAGGAGCATTACGTGGCATGTCCTGGGAGGGGACCCTTGACAAGTGGCACCTACTGCTGAATGTCATGTCCAGAATGACCGTCAAGGTGGCTGGAGGAGAAGGTGCCCCTCTTGCAGTGAACTGCAGGATGTGAGCTCTGTGGAAGGCCTGTGAGGTGGGTCAGTGCTGGCTGCAGGTGAACGAGACACAGCTGGGTGAGATCTGTATTCAGGGTTCATTCTCTTAGCCCACTGATTTCCCTTCCCTGGAAAAGCCAGTAGAGACCACGGTAGTCTGGAAACAACAGTGGTTCATTCAGCATTTCTGGCAATACTTTCAGCTGTATTTCAATGAGTTGTTATTTTGATAAACAGCACACATGCCAAGACCTTTCCAGGTGAAGAAGCGCATGCTCAGCACTTCCCAGAAGCTGCAGCATCGCATTTGGATGCAGAGTCCATGTGATTTCATCTTCAGAAGCTGCTTGGTTTCATTATAATGTTGCTTTGTGCTGGTTGTGTTTTGAGAAGTTGGCTACTGTGGTGGACCCAACCCATGACAGGGTTGAAAAAGGGTCAGTTTAGATACAAAACATCCAGAAAAACCAGCTGTGGGGCTCAGAGCTCACTGTGTCAGCTCTTTTTAGCACAGGCAGTGCGGCAGCAATGACACAGCGTGCTCAGCAGAGGGAAATAGAGCTTTCACCAGCAGCACAGGGTAAGACAGTGATGGGACTTGTGTAACTGTGACCAACCAGCCTGACCACAGGGAGGTGAGACCACCCCTAAGTCAGGGGCAGTCATACCCCCAGCCAGCACCAGGCAGTATCTCCGAGGACATTGAGGGAGGCATCACTTGCTGGCAGATGTTTTGCTTTTGTTGTGGTGGGTTGTGTCTCCTCTTCACCACCTTCTGTCTCCCAAGAATTGCCTCCAAATAGTCCAAAACTGTAAACTACCATAGCAAAAAACAAGTAGAAATGGGAAAGCCAGGAAATAGAAAATATATCCGTGACAGTAGAGAGGTGTCTGTTGAATATGCTGGAAAGAGAATTAATTTAAATGTCAGGAAGCACACAAGTTACATAAAGCCATTGCTCCTTGCTGCTGAGGTGGCACCCGCTGGGACCTCAGCCAGCTGAGCCCCAAGCTCTGGGCACAAAAGGAACTGTGTCAGCTAAGTGGAGACTTCTAGTTCAGGTACAGAAACCCACAAGGTTCTGTGGTCTGGAGCTGATATAAGTGCTGAGCTGTTACCTGCCCCTCTCCCATGGGAGCCAGGCCAGGGAGGATGGTGCTCCCCTGCTCTCCTCCCCTGTTCTCACACGGCCTCACAATCTGCATGTTACTAATGGGTTGAGGAGCTTTGGAAGTATCATTTCCAGCAGGCTAATTTAAGGTTTCAACAAAGAATTTAGCCCCAATGTTCTGGGTCAGATGATACTCATTTTTTTTGTATTTAGTTTTGGGAAGCAGAAGAATTAATCAGGCTCAAGTACACGAATGCAAAAAAAAAAAAAAAAAAAAAAAAAGCTGGGGAAAAATTTAATAAGAGCTACAGTGTTAACAAACACTGAACTAATGACCTTTGATATATGAAGCCAATGCTTCACCCACTAGCCTATACAATGTTTCATTACCAGCCATGGGAATTTACAGGTGTTAAATTAGCTGGAAGATAGCTCCCATGTTATTGCCTGACTGCAATAGAACATATTGAAAAGTTAATAAAGAATTGAGCATAGAGGCTGCAAGGGTTCAAACAAAACCCCCTTGCCAGTTCAATCTGAGGTCTTCATCAAGCTAAAATCCAGCCTGAGCAGCAATTTTGTGTGTAATTCTGTTTGTTCCCTTTCCTATGCTGCGGGACATCCACCAGAGAAGTACCTACTGGCAGAGAAAGGGAGCCAGGGAGAGGGAACACAGAGGGATCTGGCAGTGCTCTAGTCAGACGTGGTGCTGACATCTCAGGCACAGGGTGTGACTCCTGGGGATGGGCCTGTGCAGGGTTGGACTCGATGATCCCTTTCATAGCATATTCCATGATTCTGTGAGATCTTCTCTGGTGGTTTTTTGACCTTTTTACCACAATCAAAAGATGAAAATTATTCTAAATGGGAAACCTGGAGTTCCTTTTCTGAAACTCTTGCCATTAATTACTTGGGCAACTGTAAAGATTGAAAATGCACCCAGACTTCCCAATTAGGCACCTGTAGTGCAAACATAGCTAACTGCCAACTAGCTGACATAGATAACTGCTGCATCCACACATTTTATAGCTACGGATCAAATCACACACAAAAGGTATCCTGTGTTACTCACAAGTCCTGATGGAGACAGGACACTCACATGGCTGCTTGAAGCCTTTCAGTGCAAACTTGGTGCCTTCCATAAATGCTCTCCTGCCTTCCAGTGAAGCCACCAGTCATTTGGTTTGATGGGGAAGGTCTCCCTTTGCCCACTGTTTACAGTAATTACTGTTTCCTCTCTTGGAGATAAAATTATGTTCAGAAAGCATAATGTTTTACGCCTGGGGACAGGAAGGAGAGGAAAAGGAGGCGTGGATTTTACATAAATAGGACTTTTAAATATCACAATTTTTTTTTTTCTTAAAACAAGATTCTGTGTAGTCAGAAACCTCTTGGGATCACCAAACCCTCGGTTTAAACACCCAATTTCATCTAATAATATATATAATTTAACAGTACCAAGCCATTAATATAAACCTCATATACATGGAAAAACATGGCCTGATGGTGCCATCAGTGACAGTGCAAATTGCAATAAAAAGTGGGGGTTAAAAGGCAAAAAAACTTAGAGGAGAACTTTCAGAAAGCCTTGTTAAAGCCCCAGTGTGTGCTTGGAGCATTCCCAGGCCTTTCTGCTACTCACACCATGGTGTCACAGCCCAGTTTTCACGCGGGGAGCAGAAGATTGGGGATGGCTCATCCTTCCCAAGAGATACCTGGTATGAGAAAGAATAGTCAGACCAAGAGGCTTTGACCAAACTGAACAGAAGAAACAGAAGAAACAAAGACAACAGAAGAAAGGCAAGGTAGGGAGAGTGAATGCACTTGGTTATTCACCTATCCTTTTGTGTGTGTGTGTATGTGTGTGAAATCAGTTCTTCTAAGGCTGCTTTGCACCTGGAGCTTGAAAGGCTCCACTGCCAGCAAACCACTGCACTTCTCCAGTGGAGAGGACAATCCCTCAACTGGGCACTGGGAGGGCAGAGTGGAGGACTCAGTTACTGAGCAATCACAGTCCTAACTAAGGTGGATGAGATCACAAACCAAAGCAAAGGAGCTGGAGTAGGAGAGGAGGGGGCAGCCACGTCCATTTGCTGACATTTGTGTTTACAGACTTCATACATTCTCCTCGGTGCTACAGAGAAGCCACATGTTGTTCCGCAAATACAGCATTCGTTTTCCATAAACAACAGTCATACAATAATTTTAAACCTAAATTAGCCCATGTGCATCATGCAATGTCCCCCCGTAAAGAGGGGAAAATGTAACAGATGGGAAAATATAATAAAGTAATTTTATGACAGCAGTAACAAGCCAAGAAACTATAAAATGGCAGCAGATAGAAAATAAAATTATAAAATATATGCATTGTTAGCTCTTTTCACTGGCACAGAGCTGGTCGGTGAAATCAGAAGACAATAACCAAAACTCCCAAACCCAGCAACCTCTGATTCCCTCCCATACACCACTTGCCCCCCAGGGGAGACAGCAGGGTGCCCCAGATTTGTGAGGAGGGCGGCAAAGGCAGATAATAACCAACATCCAAGCACTGTTTGCCCTCGGAGAGCTCCCGAGCATGGAGGAGCTGTTCTGCATTTGCCATTTCCTGCTGCTCGGGGCTGCCTCGCTGACCCCTCTCCAGTAAATGAAACACCTCTGGCAGCGCAGGGAGTTTGATTAAAACCCAGGAACTGGAGGAGGCAAGGAGTTTTCAATAATGCCTTCGAAACTGCCGCCTGATCTGGCGGCCCACGACGCGCCGGAGTCAAGGTGACCACGTGAGAGGTGTGCGCTCTAGTCCTTGGTTTGCCATGAAATCATCTTGGGAATGAACCTCAATTGTTTTGCTTAATCTTTGCCCTTTTTTTTTTTCTTTTTTTTTTTTTTTTTTGTTTTGTTTTAAACAAAAGTTCTATGTGAGTTTCTCTTACAGTGTCTTCTGGGGGTTTGCATTCTCTCTGCTCTTTAGCACTGAATCACGGTATTTTACATTTATATGGTACCCAAAGGGTCCCGAAGCATGCACAAATTATAAGCCAATTTTTGTTCTTGGAAGCATGAGCTCAGCTCATACCAAAGTTAATGGGAGGTGAGCACAAACATCTAACGGGAAGAATTTGCCCTTTCAGACAAAGAGGAATCGTTTCACCCACCGCTGAAGTGCAGCTGCCTGTGAGGCAAAACATGGCAAATGGTTAAAGGTTCAGACCTGGGAGGTGCTGATCTCTATCAGCTCTTGAAGACAAGGAGACCTGAGGATAGTCAACACCCGCAGCGGGGTGCTGAGCTGTGTTTCATTTGTCTTGAGGCACTGTCTCATCAATACAAAACTTTCTTGGCTTTTATGGGCTAAAAATTAAAGCGTTTTTTAAAATTAACTTTCTTTGTTTCTATTTTGAACTGACTTGGACTTTTCAACTTGAAACATTTAATTTAGGGGCTTTTTAAGGCCAACAGTTGCAGACTGGGAAGCCTGAATATAGCCCTTGGGTGATTGTGCAGAAACCACCGTGGCAGGAAGTTGTGCTCGTTCCGTTCGCACATCTGACGAGAGAGTTATGGGCACATTTAGAAATTACAAATCAATTTGTTCTTCTTGCTCTAAAGACCCTCAGGTGGCACAGACACCAGAGAGGATGTTTAAGTTCCCTTCACTGGCAGGAACCAGTGTATCAGATTAGATGATGGTGGCTTGTGGCACCTGTAGCTGCCTCAAGTGCTCCCTGCCTTTCCTCCACTTCCTGATGGCTCAAACAAGTAGAGAGACAGTTCGTGGGTTTGAATCCAGAGTCCAGCACACCAAGTAGCAAAGAAGAAACTCCCTTCTCATGCTCTTCTTTTCCTTTGGTTTTTCTAGCAATGGCTGAATTTCCAACTGCTCTGCCTGAGTTCTTTTTTGGATAACCCACCCCCAAGATGCAATCCAGATGTGTAGCCAAGTGCCTTAAACCTCTGAACTGACTAAACCAAATTACATAAAATCTTCTGAGTTTGCAAAACTGAGTTGGGAATCTCAAGAAAACAGGCGTGCTCAGGGGATTTCCAGTGTTTCCTCCTCCTCCTCCTCAGGTTGGCACTATCACACAGCAGCCTCTTCCTGTGGTGTTCTGGCATTCTGGGTCTCCATCCCAGCCAGAAGAGTCATTTGCAAAGGTGCCCAAAGTTAAAAGAAAAATGGGGAAAAAAAATGTTATTTGCACTCTCAAGAGCACAGAAAGCTTCTTTGAAGCATGGGACAAACTGATGGCTTATTACCCAGACAGGTTCTTCTATCCCTGACTCTTTGGGTCATGGTTAAATCACAGACCACTTCTGGAGACCAGAGCACTGCAGGGACCTGAAAGCAAGACCAGAATGCTTTTTTTCTTACCATTTCTCTAGTGGATGGGCTTTAACCAGAAGCTAAGGGCCATTATGAAGGTAAATTGGAATAAGGAGCCAGGACCAACTCTCACAAAAGTCCTCCCACTCCTCATTGGTGTATTAACACTCTGAGTGCAAACCTAAGCCTTGGGAGCACCTGAAGGAAGCCTCAAGGTTGCAGTTCATGGGCATTCCAATACCCAGTGGGATTTGCTAGGGCAGTTTGGCACTTTGCTAAATGCAAATGCAGCTCCACTCGCGTTTCCAGAGGAACTCTACCTCTCTCTGAGCTCACTGCTGTACTCCAGAACTCAGAATAAACCAGGAACCAGATCACTTAACAGAGATACGAGTTGCACCCACTCTCCATCCCCACACCTGAGTTCTGCTCTTGGGAGCACAAAACACCCCTCTGTGTTTCAATTGGGGATGTTCAGACTCAAGAGCTCTAAACTGCACTGGTTAAGACGTATCAGCAGTGCCTGGTAACTGGCCTCAGGATTGCTGCCAAACCAGTGCAAATCCGCAGGAACTATTTCAGTTCAAGTCCCAGGCTGAGATGAATGGGAGCGTGCATGCATGCACACACAGAGGGTTGCTGTGGCTTGGCAGATGAGCAGCAACTCATTAAGTTGCAATAACTCAATCACCCACTATCATCCCAATCTCTGGTCTCTAACGCAGTGGGTTGATCTTTTCAAAGGCTGGGGAGTGCTCCCACGGGCAGCGATGGGGGCCTTGCAGGTGCTCCAGCCTTCTGAAGATCAAGGAGGTCTGCACAGAGGGGTAAATACAGCCCCGTGCCCAGCTCAGGGCACCAGGGCTTCAACACCCTGATACGAGCCTTCTGCAACAGGAGCAGCCACTGTGCCTGTGGTGGATGAGCTGCTGGGATAAGCACTTGTAAAGCACAAAGAAACGGGCTTGGGTTTGAATTAGGAAACGCAATACTCACCCAAATCATGGGGGATGGGGCAGGGAGGGGACGGGAGGGGGGAGAGCCTGACCTCGGCGTGACTCCACAAACCCTAATGTCTATTTATCGTTGTCATTCTTGCTCTTTAGGGTTACAAATGCAGCGAACCAGTTTCCCTGAGATCATGTTTTAAATATACTGCCCCGGGGCTACTCTTTAAAATTCAAAACATTGGAGGACACACAGGGAGGGCGCTTCGAATCATTTCTGACAAGCAGAAATTCTCCTTGACAACCTGAAAGGTGAGCACCGGGAAGCCCTGAACCCCACACACAGCGCAGCACAGCATCAGAACAAGACCACAAAAATGCAGTTCTCTTGTAAGACACTGACTTTTCATCCGTACAATTTGCCAGCAAATCCGAACCATGTTGCCGAAGGTTCAGATGCTGGATAACCCTCCTGAAGGAAGGTGGCAGGGGAGCTCTGTTTTGTGCAGCCTGCTTCAGCAAGTGCTGAAGTGGTGGTGCTGAGGTCCAGAAAGACCCAAAGCAAGCTAGGGAAGAGCTCAGGCCATGGATGCCCTCCCTTCCCATCTTATGCACTGCCTTCCAGTGTACCATATTCAGAGGGAAAACACAGGCGGGTGGGGGTCTGTGCCCTCCTGTCAGAGCCCTACGTCCCCCCCCCAATCAGGGTGAAGGCAAACTGGCACAGTTTAAACCCATGATTTCAGAGTTCAATCAAAGCTCTGCTTTTCTGCCAGCAGCCATCCCCGTGGACGGACCGTATACCTTTAAGTGCTGCTCACTTGCCCTTTAAAAGGGAGAAAATAACTTAACAAAAAAAAAAAAAAAAGCTGTCAGGAGTTGTATTACCTGCAACAGCTGAATTTAATTAGTACAGCAATCACAACAAATATTTAAAAGGTCTAAAAAGATGTGAAGGGAAATTTTCTTTCCTAGGAGAGCCCTGTGACTCGCGTGCTCCGTGCACGACAGAGCTCTGCCATGAATGACTCACCTTGGAGGCACTTCACACAACCCTGGGTTTTTTTGCAATCGTGGCACGAACAGCAGTAGGGAGACAGGAGATGGAGATTTTGGTACAAATCAGAATTTCCTCATCCTGTTGTTGAGCCCTTTCCAACCACTGGCCTGTTCCTGGTGCTCTGTGTACTCCAGCCACTGCAATCCCTCTGCCTCTAGATGGGAGGGAAGTTTTTCCTCCAATAAAAGCTATAAAACAGCAACAAGAAGCAGAGGGTCAAAGTTTTGCTGCTCAAGGCCTGAGAACAGTGCAACAGTAATGAATTAAATACCCCTCAGCACAGGGACAGTTGAGTCATTTCTGCCCCAGCACTGGGCTTCAGACGAGGTGGATGGAGACATCCTCTGCATCCCTGTCCCCAACACACACATTGGATCAGGTAGAAACCAAAGATTGGTTTGGCCAATTGGGTAACACCAACACCTTCATCCTTGCCAGGTTTCCATTGTGTATTATTTATTAGAGCCTAAAAGAGTAAGGGATACTTACCTCCTCCTAGGCATGGGCACAGAAGACAATAGCTTTTAAAAAGTTGATGGTAAGGATATATCCCTGGTGGAGAAGGGGTCCTCACAGCCTTGGGGACTCAGGCTATGTGGGTTGTGGCACTGTCCCAAAATACAAACTTGAAGCATCCAAAAAGTCAATTTGTGATGCTGAATCACTCTTGTACCTCTGACTCCAAACAGCCCAAACCCTTCTTTGGCCCACTGGGCTAAACCTCCTTGTGTGAGCTCACTTCTACGTTCATGGCCATTGCAAAGGGCCAACAATCATTGCCATCATTACTGGTGCTGAGTGTCCAACCCAATCCTGGCAGGGTTACTGTATCCAGGGGTAATTTCTCCTTCCCCGAAGAGTCACAGAGCACCTTCTGCTAAATCATACCCAGGATCACAAATTACAGGGATTAGAGAGAGGTGTCCCTGTGTGCGGAGTATCAGAAAATGAGCCTGATTCATCGTTCACTACCTGGATCCTGCCACCTCTGTGGAAACCCTCTCAGGAGTGCCCATCGTGGCAGAGAAGGTACAGCAGGATGAGATGTTGGTGCAGGCAGCAGTTCTAGAAAGAGCTGCTTGCTCAGCAGTGAAAGATGAGCTTTACTCAACCTCCCAGAGCAGACATGGAAACACGCAGCACGCGAGCTAAAGGCCAAGCAGCAAGGCTGCCCCAGCAAGGAGCAGGGATCTTTACTAGCTTTCATTTACTATACATGAAAATAGCTCCATGTCTGAGCAACCAGGAGAAATAAATAGTGTGAGTGTTGAAGGCAGCATGGGCAGCCTGGGAGTATCTGGTGTTGCTCACCACAGCCTCTTCAGTGACCACGATGTCCATGGAAAGCATCTCCTCCTTGGCAGTGAGCTCTGCCTGGTCCCTGTGTGGGACCAAGGGAATCCCCAGTCTCTGGGAAGGAGTGAGTGTGCTCCTGCATGGCATATCCTGCTAGGATGAATTCCTCCCCACGGCTCTGCTCCCAGGGCCTCACTGAGCTGTGCAGGTCGGGAGGGTGTGTGGGTTCCGTGCTCACCACATCGCCCCACGCGTGGCTCCCTGCCCCACACCAGCTACCCTGACCTTAGGTCTAGACAAGAAGCAACTGCATATTTTGTCTGAATTACTTTTCAAGTCCTATGGGTGAGGAGGAGTGGGGAATTTGAGTAGGTTGCAGTTTATCTCCTGCTCCCATTTCATGCTGTATCCAAGTGCTCCACACATTGCTGTTGATTTAACCCAGCTTCTCTGGCCTCAGGGCAAGGAGAAGGAAGGAGATTCCAGGCTTGTACTGGAGCAGCATTTCCAGGTCTGCATTTCAGCTCCCCTTCCTCAAGGCAAACTGTGCCACAGCCTGGCCAGGCAGCTTGGTCCTAACCCCATCCAGGGTAAAAAGCATTCCCTGATTGACCTGTAAGTCCTTGGGCATCTCTCACCCAGCAGTTAGAACTAACTTTTTAAACATGTTTAGGCACCTATGCTACCATTTACATTTATACTATATATAAAAGACTTAAGTATTTCACTTAAGTTGGCTCTAAACTCTCAGAGAAACCTTAACCAACACTGTGCACAAGGGTCCAGGTGGGCCTTCAGCACGCCCCAGCTCACTGAAATGAGAAGGACCTTAGGGCCTGGTTATCTTTAAAAACCAAACTGACCCTCAGCTTCTTCAGTTCAGGTTTGGGAGGTGAAGATACTTTCCTGTGGCAGGAACATCAGGCACTGTAAGGCATTTGGATATGTCAGACCTTCAGAAGAAGGTCACATCTTCCCTCTTCCCAAAGGAAGCCACCTGGCACATCAGGAGAAGCTTGCTTTATCTTCTTGGGATGGGATGAGGCTTCAAGGAACTGAGAAAGGAGTCACTGCAGTTTGATAAGCTCCATGCCTGCCTCCCCTTCCAGCAAGTACCTGAAGACATCCAATTCTGCTTAACACAATTTCTCTGCTTAACAGCAGTTTCTCAATGCCTTTTATGGAACACAAGAGAAGGACATGAGAGCCCAAACCTCTCCCAGCCAGGGCTGGCACATGGAGCAGCAGAAAGCCAAATTCAGCCACAGAATCTGCAGCAGCGACCCTTTGGTCATGTGTGTCCATTCCATCACCTCACAGCCCATCCAAACTCACTGCCTGCATCTGCCAACACACTTGGAGGTGGAGGGGGAAAGAAGCCTGGAGCCAAATACAAAGGCTGGAGCGCTTGCTTTCCTGCGGGAATCGGAGCAGCTCTCTGCCAGACAGGGCTGGCCCTGGCCACAGCTTTCTCCACAGAAGATCTTGGAGGGGCAGATAGGCTCTAAAGCTCTCCCCCAGTCCAAACAGGGCTGAATCCCCTGCCTGCTGACAAGTCCAAAATTTGCCATTTGGACATTCCCAGTGCCTTTCCCTTCAGGAATCTGAGGGATTTGTGCATGGAATGGACAACACAGAGTTTGAGTTCATCCAGCCAGACTCAATCCCTTGAGAGCAAAAGAAAACGCACTCTGAGCTCTGAGCCCCCAGAGTGTCGGTATCCAGGCAGGGTGACCCTGTGCCACACGGGACACGCAGGACTCCAGCTGGGGCCACATTAGATGTGTAGAAAAAGGGACATTTCTCTGCCATGAGGTTGATGAGATACTGGGAACCGCCTGATGGACAACTGGGTCAAGTGTCTGGGTGCTCCAAATCCTTCCCAAGATGAGAATCGGGTCACTTGCAGAAATGGAAGAGAAATGGTTTCTTTTCCTGCCCTTTTGCTCTATTTTAAGGCAATATATGATACAACATGTGATTTAGCATGCTTTACATACCAAAAGATGAAGTGAGTATAAAAGAATCATCTGTTTGGGCAGGAATTCTTATAAAAAAGGAACCAGAGTGGGGCAAAAAAACTGCATAAATAGTTAACTTAAACAAGGCACATTTGGGTGCAGCTTGCCTCTGTTCATAGCCAATACATGGGAGCTCTGGGCAAAACCATATTGCACTAGTTACAGGCTCATCTTGTAGACCTAGAGATGGAAAAGACCTATTAGGTCATTGAGTCCATCCCACCTGCCAGTGAAGGATTGTTCCCTGCAGAATTTTCACTATTGCTTTGTACAGTCCAATTTTAAATGATCCAAGAGATGTGGTCTCAGCCACTTCCTTGGGGAAACTCTTTCACAGATATATTTTGTTTGACTCAACCCTTTAAACAGTTAACCCTTTTCTTTCCCAGTTTGCCTTGCAGTTTCATTTAATCTTTCCACTCTCTGGAACAGGAAAAGTTTTCGTTTTATGTTCCCTTTGTGCTGTACTTACATGGTTATGGCCATTACACCACTGCTGCCCCCTGCCCTGAAACTGAGCATCACCTCCAATGGCTAAAAACACTATAATAATGTATTGCAGAAAACAAAACTGATTTGCTTTAACTGTGTATTCAGATGAGCTCCTCAGAGCCATGAATCATTCAGGACATTCCAGCAGGATATGACTATGGTATGGATGCTCCAGTGTCTTCCAGTTTGGTGGAAAACCAACCAATTTCTAGCTCAGTATGTTTCATTTTTACAGTCAGGATGTAAAGACAGTGTAGTTCAAAGCTTGATAAGCTATTGGACACTGGCAAACTCATCTCAAATTATTCCTGTTACTTTGGTATCAAGGGGCAAAATTCAATGCAGGGACAGGCCTGGCATATATTTTTCCTATCTTAGCGATTCTTTAATAAACATGATACTCTGGCTAAACCAGATTTGTGCTAGATCTCAAGAAAAAAAAAATCCTGACATGGTTCTTCATCGTTCTTTCTCTGATTCCTTTCTTTTGGCATTTCACAGTGAAGTGCCCCATAAATACTGATCATTAACTATCACAGAGCTGCTGCAGAAACCAACACAACTCAGCTCCCATGGCACGGTGGGAAATCAGAGCCCTGACACCAAGATGAAGGCAGGGATGGACGCAGGTTTTATTGAATGTGGTCTTTGGGGTTTCTTTCTTGCTGCTGCAAAATGCAAAGAAATCCAGGACACACAGCTCTGTGACTTCAGGAGCTGCAAAGAAGGGACACGGACATGGAGGATGGTGTACAGGGTATACAGCAGCCTCCAATCCTGAAATACCAACAGTGTAATGAAGGGCACTCCAATACCTTGCTGGTTTCCCAAAAATCAAACGTCAGGGATTGCTCCATTAATCTCCCAATCCATCGAAATTATAGATATTGTGCAGTGTACCTTTCTAGAAAGAAAATTTAGCAGAGATAAAGGTGGTATATTCTATCAGATAAACTGATGGAGATGAAAACAACCTGCCAAGCCTTTGGGTCTAGAGGACAGCTATGTAAGATACTGCTTCTGTCTGAAAAGTTCAGGGTTATATTCCCTCAGCCCACTGTGATGGGAACACAACTGCTAATGCTTTAGGACAGGGGATTTCTTACCCTGTCCCCCTGCCCAAAAGGCAAACATGTCCTTCCAGTTCAAACACTTTTTCCTGTAACTGATCAACACAAGGAGCAGAGAAAAACCCACACAGGAGGCAGCCTGGAGCATGTGTTCTCTCCAAGGGTCTGCAGCCTGGTTTGTGTTTGAAATCTTCGTAATTCACGCAGAAAACTCACACCATGAATGGCTCTGGTCTATGTGTTTATTGATACAAAGAGTTTGGGCAGGTTGGGCAAGGGATCAACCAGCACTGGAAAAAGCGCGGGAGCACCAGTCTGACTGTGCCAGCCCTGAGCATTGCACCGGGATAATCATTCCTGTGCACAAACACACACAGCATAATCCTACTCAGCAAACTTTCTAGCACACTCTGGGCTGCAGATTCCTCGAGGAAAGTGCCTGAGCAGAGCATGGAATGGCAGCAATGCCCGAAGGGTTTGATAACCCAGCCAAGGGAGCACCAGCACAGCAGAGTTAAGTACCTGAATCCATCCCTGCCAGACACTGACCTAAAGCAAAAGGCTAAAGGGAGGAGGAAATTAAAGTGCTGTGGAACTTGTAAAGAAAAACAAGAGATGGCAGAAGCAACCTAATAACTGGGGCAGTCAGATAGGGAATCATGATCAGACAGTAACTCCAAATCAATATATTCAGTCAGATTTTTCTTCACTCAGGGTGTGGGTGAGTGGGATTTGATCTGTTCGGTAAGGCCATCACTGCTTCCTTCATGAATGAAAGCTTCCAGACACACAGCAGAGGTGGCAGCTTGTCATGCCAGGATACTCCCTGATACACCCCCATTTGCCCACCTCACCCAGAGGCAGAGAGACAGAAAGCTTCCAGAATAGATCCTGCCAGAACCCAAACTATGGGATTTTAATATCAGACGAGTTATATTCCTCAGGTATGACGTGTATATTTATATGCACACTGACATGTTTAGATTTTTTTGCTGCTGTTGCTTTTGAGACCTTTTTCCCAGACAGCTGTTGATCAAACACTGGAGGTGCCACACCTAAAGAGAGCTTTAGTTCCTGGGCATTTCAATGAACATTTCATCTGCTTCCCAACAGCAAATGCAGCCCAGAGTGCTCTATTCATGCCATTCTGATTTAGTTGGTGGAGAATAATGTTCCTCCTGGGATGAAGAAGCTCCTCTGATGGTCATGTCCGGGATTTGTGTTCTCTCCCAGTAACACAGAGTTCATGTTCTGCTGTGACTGAATGTGGAGAAGCAGAGGCTTTGCACAGACTGTGCTCCCTGTCCTGCAAGGACCGTTTCAGCTGACACAGGCACGGCTGTGCCAATGTACATGGCCTGCTGGGGGCTTCACTGCCTTGGGTCTGGGTTATGCTCAGCGATGGCTTTGTGCAAAAGGTGGTTTCTCGCTCCAGGTAAGTGAAAGAAAATCAGCAGAAACCACAACCTTCCGCTGGCTTTTGTTTGTTTGTTTGTTTGTTAATTTGTTTGTTTGAAACCTCCCAAACCACAGTGCCTATTTTTAGAGGGAGGATCAGGAAAGCTGGGAGGCAGGTGTAAGGTTAGAGCTGGTGAGTGGAGGGGACTCCTGGGTGCAGAGGAAAAGCCACACAAGAGACAAACCTGGCAAAAGCGAGGACCCGACCCCCGCTGCGAGGGGCTGACAGCAGGGACGGGAGAGGAGGAGCATTGCAGGGGAGATGCCGGGTGGAGAAGGGAGAGGGGAGATGAGGTCAGGGAGGTACTGGTGGGTGGAGTGGGTCTCGTGAGGGAGGTCACATCCAAGAGCGCAATTTTATACAAGCCAGAGAGAGCAATGAATTATCCTGTTGGGTGCAACACAGATAACAGTGAAGGAGGCTGAGGCTCTCTCTGACTCAGGTTTCCTTACTCTGAACTTTCTAAAAGATCACCTTTTATTGCCTTGTCTGCAGCCAAACAGATAAATAATCCGATGCCTCTCCCCTAAGCCATCTTATCATAAGGGTGTGAGTAAGCCTTGGTGCCTGGATCCAAATTCACACTCCCAGACTCCTGGGACGTCCATCACGCTATTCCATTCAGACCTACATGCATCCTCAGAACCTGAACATATTCACACCATTTTCCATGGGAGGCCTTCTAGGTGCACTTCAGAGAGTCCTCCACAGTCGGTGGTAACCCAGTGGGCTCCCGTGAGCTGCATAGTCAGAGAAGCTATCTAACAGATGAAAGGAGGCCCTCAAGTGTGTATCAGGATCCTTCCAAACTTCAGATCCAGTTACTGATAAATTATTAATTCCATCATCTCAGGATGGTGGTGACTCAGGCATCGCCCAGTTGTCAGGCACTGAGCAGACCAAACCCACTGCAAAGAACCAAACACTGTTGTGTGAACTCCTCACCATTTCATCTGTGAACAGTTCTCCCCATCCATCCCAACCCCTCCTGGTTTTACCTCAAGCAGAGCACACCTTAGAGCACTGTCTCCTTACTCCTGTACAGAGCTGGAGGTGCAGAACAGCTGGTAGTAACACCCTGACCCCAAGGTGCTAGAGGAGCATTTTGAGGCTTGTGACAGAGTTGGTGTAAGTGAATGGTAGCAGTCAAGATTCGACAACCACAACAGCGTAAACACGTTGCTGCTGCCAGCTCACAGCTCTGTGACCCACCAGGCCAACAGCTCTCATCAGCTCCAGGACGTGCAAGCATCACCATCCAGAGCTAAGCCAGTGAATCCAACCCATGGCCCTTCATATACCCCATTACACTGCAGTCAAGCCTCAAGCCTCCGAAGATATTCAGCACAATCAATGGGAGCCACTGAGCCAAACCTCCTTGAGCATCCTGGCCTAAGGCCATGGTGTTCATAGGAACATTTAAGGATGTGTTTCCCTTTCAGCATGTCGGTAAGTGTAGAGGGACTTACCCAGGCAGTTAAGTGACTTTCTGCAGGGCTTCTGGCTGTGCTGTTGGACCAAGCCCTTGGGGGCTGTTATTATGTTGTCTGTTATTGCAGACAACAAATTCTCCAAGGAGCTCGTGTGCACTCAAAGGCAACCCCCAACTCCTCAGGTCTAACGCCTTCCTGCGTTTGTGTGGAAAGGTTTTGGTAGGGGTGGGGCTACAGGGAAGCTTCTAGAAGCTGCTGGAAGCTTTCCTTGTCTACCTGCTCTGATGACAGGGGGGAGGTAGAGAATCAGGAACAAAATTAAGCCTGGGAAGGTGGGACGGGTGTGGGAAAGGTTTTTAAGGGTTTTTTTTTACTTTTCCTTATCCTACTCTGATTTTGATTGGTAATAAATTCAGTTAATCTCCCCCAGGTTCAGTCTGGTTTGCCCATGATGGTAACTGGTGAATGACCTCTCCCTGCCCTTATCTCAACTCATGAGCCTTTTGGTGTATTTTCTCTTCCCTGTCCAGTTGAGGAGGGCAGGGATAGAGCAGCTTTGTGGGGCATCTGGCACCCAGCCAAGGTCAAACCACCACACTTCCCCAAGGCTTGAGACCTGTCACAAGCCATCAAACCACAGTAACTTCATATGCCTCTGCCCCAAGGGGTGCCTGGGGACTTGCTGCCTGGGTTCACACTTCTGGCCACTGCCAGGCAAAGCAGGAGCTCCTTGCAGGTCAGCCCTGGGTCACCATGACTCCTCTGGGGGAAGGTTACAAGGGCTTGTAGAGCTGTTGTATATTGAGCAGCCATGGGTTTGCAACCATCTGCTCACCTGGCTGATGGAAGGCACTCCCAAGAGACTCTGCTGCCTCCCAGTTTCTGCTTGGCACAATGAAATCTGCTGGTCCTTTCCCTGCAATGAGAACTGCCAAGGGAGGTCTTGGCCACTCCAGCTACCTCCTGGCTGAAATGTGTGTGATTCCTTGCTCCACCAGACTCCAGAGATTTTAACATGGCTCCTCAGAGTTCAAGAGTACAGAAGCCAATCCCTACACGTGTATGTAAAGCACAGAGTAACGAGTGGTGGTAGCAAACCAATGGATGAAAAATGTGTTGTTCCTACATTGCATGTGATGAAGATAGTAATGAATAGTTAAAATTCACCACCCTGCAGGTAGAAGGTGCCAACCTTGAGCTGAGATACAGTAGCAGCAATCTGGATCCTCCTAGCAGGTACAAACACAAAGAACATGGGATGTTGCCACACCTCAGGATGCAGATCACCAGTCACCACGAGCCAGTCAGGAGCCCCTGACCTGATGCAAAGAAAGGCCAACTGCTCTCCTTCGCTTCCAAAGGCAACAGCGGAGTCAGCACAATCCTTCCTACACCTAGGCTCCAGCAAATCAACTCGAGATTGGAAAATCCCATTACCACCCACTGAAACATCATTAAACTGTGTCCCAGATCACGTGTGGGCTGCACAGGAGCCCAGGCTACAACAGCGCCTCTGCACGTACAGGCTGTGCCTGCCTGGGTCACACAGAGGCTTCTCAAGCCTCTGAAATCCTCCCAATTTAGTAATGCCACTCTTGGGCCCAGCCAGGCTTGCAAGGACAGTGCTCAGCACCGCCTCCAACCAGGCTTGCTCCAAAACTGGGGTGTTTGGGGCTGCCACAGACTGTGCCCTTAAAATCCCGAGCGTGCCATGCACGGTGCTGTGCACCTCAGTGCTGGCTTGGCTTGAGATAGAACTCTTCCCAAAGCAAGTATTCCAGGCTTGCATATAAATTAAAGCTCATAAATCAGTGGAGAAAAAAAAAAATCTTCTCTATGGAAATGACCAGCTTGTTAGAAGGGAGTTGAAGGCTACAGACAGTTTCAAGGGAGCCTTCCTGGCTGTCAAGAATGCGTGAGGCAGCGGAGTTGTTTGGGTTGGGAGCACGAGTCAGATTTTTCTCCCCTCTTTTGAGGACAATGAAATGTAACAGCTTTCCTTCCCCTCTGAGCTGCTCCGAGCGACCCGAGCTGGGAGACAACAGCACAGATACCATCTCTGGAAATCATGAAGTGACTGAAGAATGGCTGAGGAGTTCTGCATAACTAAATAAAGCCCTCTGTGTTTTCTTTAGCAAGTAAAGAAAATACTTTTAGCATTTTAGTGTGACTTTTGGGGTCAAGGGGGAATCTCAAGTCCAAATACAACAAACCAGTGTGGAAATTACTGCCAAGAGTCTGATAGTTGGGCTGGGAGCTTGCCTTGGGGCTCAGATGAGAGAACACTGCTCACAGAAGGCAGGCTGCGTCTGAGGTTTCGCTCAGATCATGGGGATCTAGGACTTCCCGTTGGTACTTGCTTTTAAAAAGCTGAATGCCCCTCAGCATCCCGTGGGAACAGCAGGTACTGACCTCCTCTGCTCACTGGAGATGGAGGAACACCCCCAGGGCTGGTGTCAGGTCTTCATGTCTCACAGCACATGTGGATACATCAAGGACACTGAGCACAGTCACTGTTTTGCAGCCTACAAGTGCCCCCGTGCTGTAAAATACATCTTCTCCTTGAGATTCTCAGGTCCACTTCAGACAGCTGGAAATGAAGCACTCCCAAACCGCTGACCGTGGGGCAGCACCGAGCGGCCAGACCCACTGCCCAGCACAGATGGCACCTCCAGGCAGCTCATTCCAGCATTGCCTTGTGAAATCCTTGCAGGAAACAGGGACTAGCACAAAGTGATGCATCGGGGTCGCAAAAGCACGTAAAAGGGAGAGTCAGGAGACAAACTCCCACAACAGGGGCTGTGGAGATGGAGGTCCACAGAGGCTGAATGTTTTTTTAACTGCTGTCTCTGATTCTCATCTGGCCGGTTTTGAAAAACCAAATAGCCTCCTGCTTTCACCAGTCTCTTTCCCAAACACGGGCTTTCAGGTTTCCTTTGGTGTCTGCCACGGTGAGAGCAACAGCAGCTGTGGCACAGAAACAGCAGTGTCTGAGGGAGCACATTCGCTCTGACTCGAGAGAGATGTGAGCTGGGAGCAACCAAAAGACTCAATAAAGAAACAGGAAAAGAACTCCTATTTCTCAGCTTCCTGATTTTTGATGAATTTTACTACTGGAATTGCCATCTCTGCACATCCCCCTGAAAGTCCTAACCTTTGTCTGGCTTGCACTGTTAAAGCAGAGCCAATCTTCCAATGTCATATTCCGAAAAAAGTAAAAATTCATAATTCAAGCTTCCAATAGATTCAATAGATTTTTCAAGGGATTCTTTGCTTGCTTAGGTAGTAAATGAATATTTGTATTAGCACATCCATCAGAGACAGGCCTGGTTCAGTTTCATTTGCCCCACCTGTCTTCATCAGCCGGGGTGGAACAACCCTGACACCGTGAAGAGCAGAACTGCCCGTCAGAAGCACACACTGTTTATTACTTATGCTGGCAGTAGTACTGCTGCAGCCACGAGCTGCTTTTGTCAGAAACAATATAGCTGGAAAAACAAACAACCTTTCAAGAGTATGAGGCCTTCCTCTGCTTTCCTGGTGTTATCGCAGTTAGCCCAATAAAAGGTGTTACCTCTCTCTTCAAAATAGCCCTTGTTATTCATGACATCCATGCAAATGGAATGGAGGTTACAATAAATAGCATGTGTTTTTTGGTCTCATTTTCTTCTGTTGCATTCCTGTGTCTGGAAAAGGGGAGTACCTACGATTCCCACAGCGTTGCCTGTGGCTCTCGAGTGGTTATGGTGTGGGGCTCCTGACGACCCCATCTGCCCTCAGACACAGCCAGCATCCGACACGCCACGAACCACGTACCACAGCACAGCCTCCTGAGGACAGCAGTGGGCAAATGATACCCTGCATCTGCTCAGCTCACAGGCATTTCTAGCCACCTAAGGTTTGGCTGCAACAGCTCTCCTAAACCCAAATACATATGCTGGCTTAGAGGTACCACAATAAAGTAGCCTAACAAACCGAAGCAATCGGTTTTAATAAGAATCTTGGCTTGTTTTGACAATGCACTGAATCTTCATGTTGGCACCAGGAATGCTTTTTTAGGAAAATGTATGCATCTTTGCAGCACTCAGCAGCTAAATCCTCTCTTCGCTTCATGGAAAGGGTTTCCTGGCTATCCGCTTTCTAGTGTATTCCAAGTCCCTCGCAGCTGTTTGTTGTCTGGGTTGGAAATACCTTCATATTAAGCTCACCCCTTTGCCCCCATTGCATTTTGCGTGCAGGCTGGTGAGCGTGGGCATGAGGGTCCCAAACTGTGCCCTCCACAATTGCCAGTGTGCTCCCAGAGCGTGCCAGGCTGTGGAGGCACTGGGACGGCTCCTGCCCAGCGCGGTGCAGATGTGTTGGTAACAGCCACGGAAGCAGCTGTCTCTGCTCCCCAGCCTTGCTACAGGCAGTAGCAACGCTCCCGGAGTTCAAAGGCATTTCATGCTCACTGAGCGTTTTTCAGCAAGAAATCTGAGATTAAATAAACTCGAGTCCTCTCTGAGGAGAAAGAAGAGGATGGAGGGAGAGGAGCTGGCTCTTGGCTTCACAGAGTGTATCTCGGTGTACCTCAGAGGACACCCAGGTGAGGTGCACTTCAAACCCATGGCTGGCCAGGGAGCTTCACTCCTGGGGCCAGGTTTGCTGCTGCTGCAACACTATGGATCTCCTTGAGCTTGTGCCAAGGTTGCCAAAGAGCTACGAACCTGAAAGTCGCCTTAGATGCTTTCTAGCCTTTTGTTCACAGAGGGCTTGCTGAGGGTAGGATTTGCATTTGGATTAACATCTTTTCTCTATTTTCATCTATAAAAGATGACAAGTTAGCTTGTCACTAACAGAAATATCTGGCTTTAGTGAGTACAGGCACAAGGTCCTGTCTCTCTAGAAAGAGCTGACCTGTTCATTAGCAGAAGGCCACTTTCTGCTCTTGTACTAAAGAAACAGTGCTCTGGGCTCAGCAGCAGCTCTGGACAAAAAGTAACTTTTGAGTGTCACTCATCCAGGATCCAAAGAGCACAAAGAATCCACCTGTTTGATGTTTTCCCTCTCCCTAATAACTCTACATCTGTGGGCAAAAGAAAATCTTTGGGTCACACAGCTGACTGAAGTGTCATTTCCATGGATGAGGGGTGATTGTGCAGTCTCAGCTGGTAGAGCAAGCTGGAAATGCCTGTCCTGGGCACCCTCCACGCCTGAGCCAAGGCTGGGCATGGGCTCCCCAGCCAGCAGCTGAGAGCAGGCAAGCTGGGATGTTTCATCTCTGCACGTCTGCAAGACAGAGGTCCAGAGGTGGGACCGTTCCCCGGGAGCTGGGGAGGCCATGGGCTCAGCTGCTGGCTGGGGCTCAGCGTCACCAGGCTCACAGAGGTGCTGCTGGTCCTGCAGATGCAGATGAGTCCAAGGGCATGGAGACCTCCACTCCCAGTGTGCTTCAGTGCTTAACAGCCATTGCCTTCCTGAGGCAAAGACACACAATACCACCAAGGATCAGGGGCCAGTGTGGTTTGGAAAATCCTGCTAGATACCATTCCTCATCTTTAGGTGACTAAACACTTCTGAAATCCCATCCCAAACGCCCTCAGAGACTTGGATGATCTGCACATAACTTTTTCCTGGGTTGCCCACTATTGCAATGCTGGAAAACTTTCCAGGTTAGGTCTGAATTAGATCTGACCTTGAAAGAGCCACCAAGCTCGTAAGCTGAGCATGCTGCAATGGCAATTAGCACATCTTAGACAATACACTGCGAGCCCAGGACAGATCTAAAAGCTTGAGAGGCAGAAATACAAGAGTGTTATGTCCTCTGTCTGAAAGCTGAATTCCAGAGAGGGTGGAAACAGCAATGTAGGACAGCTGTGAGTATGCTTAGTATTAATATCAAATATAATGGTAATTCAAAACAGAGTCTTCTGGTACAGATCTGAACTGCACAAGCCAAGTTATGAAATGATATTAGCAGCTGGATCTGTGAAGCAGCTGAGACTAAGCTGGCCAGCAATTGCCATATGTCTCATCTGCAGAGAATATTTAAATAAGTAAACACAATGAGTTAATAAATACATAAAATAACTTTGCAAGATAAGCAACTCTGTGCTAGTGGAGTGGCAGATTGTCAGAATGATCACATCCAGAGGAAAGTCTGAAAGGGAAAAATTTAGATGGCACAATGCTGGATTTTTTTTGAGTATTCAATTGACTGAACAGCATAACCCAGAATGGTGAACATTCATGATGATCTTTATCTGCTGGCAGGTGAGAGAATCCTGTTGCCATTGCCAAAGCCTTAACTCATCTTGGAAACGTACACTGAAACCTTTCAAAGACCTTCTAGCTACATCCCTGTGTAGGCAGAAGGGACTATCATTTTAACAGCATCAAAGGTACAGAAAGTGATGCTGCTTTCCAGTAATTCCCTCATAACACCTAGAGGGTGAAACAAACCTGCTGGTGGTCTTATCTGAACGAAAGGAACAAAAAAATGCTAAATGCTGATTCTGGGAAAGGAATTATTCCTTAAAAACAATCCAGATGGATCCAGTGTCCTGAATTAATTTTTATTTGTGCATAAATCAAAAGGTCTAAACTTAGGGAGGATTTCAGGATTTGACCCCAGAGAAGCTCTTGAGGGACCACCAGAATTCAGACTTTTTATTAAGAATTCTCTCCCCTTTGAACAGCAGATTGAACGGCTTGGGCATGAGGTCGATGTCATCCAGTTCCTCAGCCTCATCCACAGGCTTCTAAACACATCTATCCCCCTGAGAAGTTCACTCTGACTCTGGATCACACTCTTTTATTGACAGAGAAGGGAGAACATTAATTGCATACCACGGACATTTTTACACAGAATTTTTTTGCAATCTCAGCATCTCCCTAGAAGATGTCAACAGTTTGATTCTGATAGAATTCTGCAATGCATGGTACTGTCAGTTTGTCAGCCTCAGCTCTTTTGCTTTGGGTGGTACAAAATGTTACTGAAAATCAGTGCTACTATTAACAATAGGTGCTCAAAGTGATATTTGCTGTAATTTCAGAAAAGTTCAAAGCCCAAGTTTGTTTTGGCTCTCTGAACTAGAGCACATAATGTTATTTTAATTTAGAACAGGACCTTGCTTCAATGGGTGGATTCAAACCGGACTGATTGTTTTAAAGATGCACAAGCTGAGTCCTCCTGACTTCATTCTTGTTCTCTCTCCTTTTATGGAGAATGGGATAAATTGGGTCATTCAGTAGAATCAAACCACATCCATTCAGGTTTCACGGGTTTTATTTCCAAGAGGGGTAAAATCCCTGCCTTAACATGGAGCAGTAGTGCTTCTCTCCATCAAGGCTTCCACCACTGAGAAACATTTACCCCAGGAAGGCAAACAGCTGCGTAAAGAGCTGATACGTGAAAGTAGGTCATACCTGCACCAACAGTCAACAGCACTTCTTCCTTGCCTCTTGCATGTAATTCATGAACACAGTTAAATTTTATAGAGACTGGTTGTGATGTGTAGTGGACTAAATGGCTGTGACACTTAGAGGACAAATGCTTTAGGATTCGATCTGAGTGGTGGAAACGGCACAAATAAATCCAGTGGCCATCCTAGCATACTGTCCCCATTTTACTCCCTCACATGTGCCAGGCAGGGAAGGCAGAAGAGTTCTGCACTGTGTGGTTGTACTTCGGTTCACCTACACCTTCCCACCTCTCTGAGCTCTTGGCCAATAACATGAAGGCTCCATACCCACAACAATGGACCTCAAAGGTAATTTGCACTTTCCCAGCCTGATTTGAAGATGCAAAACATATTGAGCGGTTCTGTTAATGATACAGACAGGTATGAAATATATCCTAGTGCATGGAACAGGGGAGTAAAATGGCTTGAACCAACCAGACGGAGCAATCAGCCCAAGAGCACAAACACGCAGAAATATGATGGGTATGAAATCACTCAGAGCCAATCAGTAAGCTCCGACTTCTAAAGCAATTTCATAATTGAGTAATGGGACACAGCAGGGTCTGAACTATTGTGTATTATAATCTGAATGGAATGCTGTGAGAAGGCTGGAGCAATCTGATCGCACTGAGCCCTCGCTCACCAGAAATGCCTTTGACATATTTCCTTAGCACGCAGCAAGGAGAGCGGAGTAACTGCTTGTTAATGACACCCTGATGGGTTGTCTGCAGCGCTGAAACTGAGATAGCATAGATTGGAAAGCATGTGCCTCTCCTTGGCTGGAGTTAACACACCAGCCCCCATAGACTGCCCACCCACTGCAACCCTAATCGCTGGCATGCCTGTACAATCACCAGTTTCACTTCACTACATATTTCCTCCCCCAGAACTTCGCTTATAAAACAAGAGGCACTAATAATCTGCGATGATCCTATGCCAGCCTCCTGTCATGGCTTAGTGCTCTTGCTCCGTGCTGGCTAACCCGTGGCTATCTGCACAGCTATGCAAGGCTGGGCTCTTTTCCTTTCCTATTTTTCAGTCCCTCCTTGGATATTTGTGTGTTAACTCAATCAAAAAAAACCCACCTCTTTCTGTTTTAAAAGATATCATCCGTTCTGCCCCCCCCCCCGCCCCCCCTTCATCCCTTCTCTCTCTTTTACTTGCAGATAAGCTTGGAAGGAGACAAAAGCTGGGCTTTGGAAGAGTTTGACAGGCATACAGCATGGATGGTTTGGGGTTTGGATTCCAAGAAGCGCTGTGGAAAGCAGGGCAAACCCTCAGCCTGCTGTTAGGCAAAGGCTGAATCCTGGCTCCTGTGCTCCTGGCCAGTGGAACCACTCTGGGGAGGGGGAAAGGGTGCAGCTCTCTGGGGAGCAAGGGACAGGCTTTGCTGGAGAAAGCTGCAGTGGCTGCAGCAGCAATGGCAGAGTTTGCGTCACGAGAGCAAACCAGGACACTCCTGCAAGAATCAGGAATCACGACCGTGGTTGGGACCAGACTCACCACCAAGCCTAAGAGGTGATGGAAAGATCAGGAACCAGAAGGGACTTGTGCAAGGCATTGAACCAGCCACTGAACCTTCCTGGCTCGCAAGGGATCCCCTTTCCTCCCTCAGAGAGCAGTTTGTTTTTCCAGTGCTTACACTGTTTCAAGAAGCAGCTTTGAGCACTCTCACTCTCGTTCAGCATTTCTAAACACTAAGAAGATATCAAATGTTACTGCAGTTGTGTTATGGGCTTGACATGCTCCATCAGCTGAAGCCCCACCAGACAAAGATACGGGAATGAAGGAGATTTTCAAAGTCCCTCAGTGCTCCTGGGAACAGTTGAAGGAATTCCTGTTGCAGAACCAGACTTTCAAAGGTCCCTAAAAATACAAGAAAGTTCCAGCTGGGAGTTCATAAACGGGTTTCTAGGCCTTGAAACTAATGATAGCACACACAGGGCTGGATGTCCCAGGAGCTCCAACCCCAGCAAGTCCCAGCACCTCACTGTACCATGAGGGACCTGTGGCCCACCCAGACCTGTGGTTGCTCTGGAGGAGAGATGGGCAGCCTGGTACTGCCAAGGGTTAGGAGTCCAGAGAAAAACCAGCAACAAGAGCTGGATTGGGCAGAACTGATGCAAGAGAATGAAAAGAAAATTGGAATTGGGCTCAGAAACTGGAAAGGCACTTTCAAAAAATTCATCCCGCATAATTCTAGTCCTTTAAATACCAGGCTGTCTTCTCTCCTCTGACCAAGAAGTTGTTTTCACAAAATCTGTTAAAAAAACCTCTTGCTAAATTCTGAGCTGAAAATGTTCCCTGAACTGAAAATGTTAAGTCAATATTGAAGGGTCTCAGCAAGAATGATGGATATCTACAGCCAGGTGCAAACATGGGAGAAACCTATTCCTGAGTGTTTCCTGCACCCTTCTGGCCAGGAGGGCCTGGCAATGCCAGCAGGAAGGCTCCCTCTGCTTTTAGACAGACTTTAATCATGCCCATGTGAGCTGTGTGCATGCATGCAAGGCAGTCTGGATTGGACTATCAAACACTCACAACAAACAGTTTACTAATAAGCTACAGACCAAGATTTTTTGTCTTTTCAGGGATTATTAAAAAAAAAAAAAAGGTTTCCAAATAACAAGTTTCTCTGGGAAAAATCCAACCTTTGCATACACACAACTCACATACTGGAATAAAGGAAGCAAAGGTCAGACTCGATGATCTTGGAGGCCTTTTCTACTCTTAGTGGTTCTGTACTTCTATGATAAAGCACCTGTTTATCAAGAACTTCCCAAGGGTCAACAGAAACAAAAGAATAGGATTTTACTACAAACCAGAGCAAAGCTCTCAAGGTTTCCACCTTGAAACGTAAGTTGTGAGCAAACATTATCGCCCACGTTTGCTAGAATGCCTTTGTTCACTGCTGGTGCCAAAGACATGTAACAAAGACATGTAACTACCATAAACCTAGCACACACACCTTCCAGCTGTGAAAGTCTTCGGAAAAATCCTCCTGTCATTTAACTGTCCAGATGCACGACAGTTGAGTCAGGAATTATTCTGTTGTCTTCCCACACTTCTGCAGTGCAGCCATGGCCAGATGGTGCCGTGTATGTGGGGTATTGGTGGCAGCTGCAGCTCCTCGGGTTGGGTTGAGCCTGGCCGAGTTTTGCACCTAGAGACAAAGCAGCACATCGTTATGTACCCAAGAACAGGGCACATATTTTTCTGACTGACAGTTCTTCATAAGTGTTAAACTATCATTATTTTTTAGCACTTCAAGTACATACTTTAACTAGTCTAAAAGTAATTCCTGGCAGTGAGGCAGTTGTGGACTTTGTGCTTGTTTTCTCTTGCTCTGAAACTGAAAACAGAACAAAGTGGGCTTTCAGACTTACCGGATAGTGAAGATTTCTGTGCCATAGATGGACATGAAATCTCTTCAGAGGAGATTAGGTGTCAGTCTGAAGCAGCAGTTCCTCAGAACTGATGTTCTCCTTTGGCAGAGGCCGCTGCAGCAGAAGACATGAGTGCACATTCCAGTGTGTCTGTTCCAGCGATCAGCTCCTCTTGCTATCTTCCTCCTACTTTCACATCTTACACCTGCTTGGAATTTGGAGGCTGATTTAGGACCCAACTTCGGTTCCTGACAAGGCGTTCGGACTTGTCAGTCTCTGCAGTGGTGCTGTGAGAGGCCTCGGTAATGACTCGGGCAGTATCTGCTCCCAGAAGCCAGCGCCTAACGCTGGGCCATCTGGACACCCACCAAGTGCCAAACACTGTCATTCTTATTTAGCCCAGCTTCCTGCTCAAGTCAAATGGTATTTGATGAGTGACTGCTAAAATGCTCAGGGTTTGACCCGTGTGTGTCTGCCTCACTGTCTCCAGGCCCTCCCAGCAGTGATGATGGTCTGCTCATCAGCTGTTGACTTGGTTTGCAGTAGAGCCAGCTGAAAATTTTTCAGCACAGCAATTTCTCATCCAGTGAAGTCTATTCAAAAATCAAAATATTTCTCAGCAGTTTGTCAATTTCAATGAAATTCTACAACGGGAGATTGTCAAAACATGATGTTTCATCACCACCACAATGGTTCTTCTCAATGGCATTGACGTGCTTCGTTTCATTCTGGTCTTTTTGATTCCACTGCTGCAAATAGTTGAACATTGACTCAAAACCTCACAGACATTTTAGATTTTTGACTGCCTAATGTCCTAGTTTTCCTGTTTTTGCATAATAGGAAAGTACAAACAAGTCATTTAAACAAGGCTTTCTTTTCCGAATCATTTCTAAATTTATATTTCATAGGAAACTTCCGAATTTCACCTTTTTAACTTGATTCATAACAAAAGAAACTGGGGAGTCTCAGAGCTTCCCCTGTTAACACTTAGCCCTCACCCAGTTGAAACCCTTGGGTCTGTTGGGAGGTCCAAGGTAGAGCTGATTCACAAATCCAGCAACAGTCAGACAACACAACTGGCAAACCAGCCCTTTGTGAAACTCAGTGAATCATCATGGCTCTGATGGAGCCTACCCTCCTTGAGAGGAAAATGTACCTAAGCAACAGAAGCTAGACTCTAAATCAAACCAGGTGCAGCTTGAAATATCTATCTATTGTTCTTCTGGGAAGAGGAACTGTACTGGAACAAATCCTCTGAGTTATTTTATTCCTAAGATGGGAGGAAGAAAAGAAAATCTGAACGTAGTTTGGCCAAAAATGAGGGAGCTGATGATAGAGGAATGTGAAGAAACTCAGGCCACTGAAGTAAGAACACCATTTGAGAGTGAACAGACAACCTCCCCCCACAGGCTTTGGTTGAGGAGCTAGAACCCACACCAGATCCCACCAAAAAGCAGAGGAAACCCTTCCCGGTGTAAGTCACATCACGAGTGTTTGTAAAACACACGACCAGCCGGTGAGGGATGTCAGACCTGGGCGAGATTCAAGCAGTCTCTCCTCTTCCAGGTGGGCACTATTTGGACAGAGGTGCTCCATTCTTCCTGAAGGTGCCCTCATGACTGCTGGAGCTCACCTGCCATCTGCTCGAGTTTGCTGGTTTCAGGTGAAGCAGCTTCTTCCTGTGGTTTTGGTGATCACTTGTCGGTGCAGGGAAGGAGAGGGTGGGTGATCATACAGTTTGTTACAACATAGAGTGAAAGTTGTCAGCAGAAAGACAGACGAAGCAGGAGCTGGCAGGATGAGATGTGATCTGAACAAATGGTTCCACACTTCTCTAGAGGAGCTGTCCCAGAACCCCAGTAGTACCCAGGGGAATGTTTGCCTTAGAAAAAGCTTTGATCCTGTTCTAGAGCTGTTTCTAATATCACCTGTAAAATTACTTCAGCTCTACAAGGCAAACCAAAGGTGGTGCTGCAGTTCTAGGAGCTGAAGAACCTTGCCTGGAAGACAGTTTAAGAGATCAGTTAATTGCAGGGTGGTCTTGGCCAAATTGTTCCAGTTCCCTCAGCCTTTGCTCCTACACCCACCAGTATTCTGTTGTACCCAAGCAGACTACAGCCTTTGGATCACTTTCAAGAGGAATGTGTCCAACCTATGACCTGCTCTTCTCTCCACTTCCCTGAGGGCCCTACAGCCTTTTTCCCTTGTCATCCAACTGGAGCTGAGTCCAGTTGTGAAATGACCGCACTCCCCAAAAAAAAGTAGGGGCAATGAGTTTTCCATCCCATGGATGCCCACCCCCAGCCAAAGGGTTACAAACTGCAAGGTTAGATCATAAGCAAAACAGGGTGGGAACTTCCTAGAAGAGCTAGGAAGCCTCTCAGGGCAATTTCAGTGCAAATAAATGATATATTTTAAATATGACTGGTGTGGAGCCTGGCTACCCTCAAGCAGAGCCCTGAAGACCAGAGGCCCCCCTGAAGTGCTGCAATTGCAGTGCACTGACCATGTGCAAGTGGAGAATACAGTGATGGAGCCAGGCTGCAGCTGCACAGCACTGGCCTGGGCAGTGAAATCAGGCCCAGACAGAAGCAGTTTTCCTCAACAGTAATCTGCTATTTTTACCCATCCCAGTTCTCTAACCAAAGACACATTTGAGGTCAGTGGAGTCAGTTCTGCTGCCTGGCACAACAGCACCGATCTCTGGAGGTGTTCCCTTGCCTGCAGCGGGGCTGGGCAAGAACCACTCATGGCTCCCCTCTCTACCAGCACCTTTCTGGTATCTCAAAATCCACCCTGATCACCTCAACACCCCCCAATCACATCAGTGTTGTCTCCACAGGTCTCCCGAGTCCCACAGCCCGGTGTGAGCACAGGGGCCTGCAGCAGGGCAGCTGGAGGTGCAGGGATGCTCCATCACCTCACCGGGCACTGACCCTGCAGCTGCACCACCCAGCCCGCAGCGTTAGCCTCCAGGAATGACAGAGGAGGAGCTGCAGGGCATGGACATGTCCAGTGCTGTTCTCTCGCAGCTGCTGTGTGAGTACCTCATGTTGCTATTTATACACCGAGGCTTCCCGAACGCCCCTGGCCCTGGGTCACAGCCCTCCCTCCCCACCTCGGGGCTGCAGCCGGGCTGGGCAGCACAGGCAGGCTCCCTCTCCCACTTCGTGCAAGGTGACAGCTCTGTTTGTTCCCCATTTTTTCCTTCTCCCCACCCATGTGGGCTGAGGGAGTGGCAGCACTTCCCAAATCCCAGAGCAATAGATCTGGAGTGAAGTCACGAATAACTTCTGCTGCTTCACGGGAACGAGCTGGAAAACAGAGCTGTGAAGGGGGAACATGGTGTTTGTGCCAGAACCGCTGACATCTAGTAACACCAGAAGGAAGCAAGGAGGGGGAACGTTACCGTCCCTCTCTCCAGGGGTTGATTTCCCCCAAATTTCTGCGCCTGAGTGTGGGAAATGTGAGCTCAGCTGGAATAAGATGGAGTGGGATGGGCAGGGGTTTGCAGCTCTGGCAGAAATGAGACCCTGGCTCTGAGTCTCACAGAGGGCTGGTCGGTGGAGGCTCGGTGCACAGCTGAAGATGTGTGCCATCCTCCTCCCTGCTATTCACCATTATGTGCATTCCTCCAGCTCCTTGCAGCCTCACTTGATGTATGTGTCCATGAAGTGACCAGAATGTCTCATCTCACCACCCTGACACTGTCACTGCTCTTTTTAAGCAGATGTTTAATTCCAGAAAGTGCTCTGATTGCCAAAACTTCGGTCCCACTGGCATCCCCCCTGCTCACCCAGGACCCTGCCATGCTGTGCACTGCACAGACAAACCAGGAGGCTGAAGACTAGACTTAATGAAAACATACAAATTAACATATGCCTCCTAGGGGGGTTGTTAGGCTTAGCTCATTAGTGGTTTAAAGCATACCCAATGCTCTAAGTTATTTGTTTGTTTGTATTTTTGCAGCTGTCCTTCGTTTTCTTAGGTCAAGTAGAGGTGTGAGGTCCAAAATAGCATCGGGATGGCTGAGCTTATGTTTCCAGCCCTGAAAAAACAATGAAGTGCTAATAAAAAAAAAAAAAAGACTTGTGAGAAAGATTTCACTCCAAAGCCCTTTGCAAACAACACACACAACAGCATGGAAATGCAGGAGCCTCTGCTCCCCGGGGAAGGGAGCTGCTGCCAGCTACTTGGGAGGAGAAGTGGAATCTTGGTGGCCTGGGGAGAAAACTTTGGACACGGATACCAGAGTAAGACGAGTCACTGGATCTTTTCTCTTTATCTGCAGCTTTGCAGCTCAGCTGAGCAGCTGACATGGGGGCAGAGAAACCTGGCCATCCAATCCCACTGGTTGCTACCACTAAGGTCCAGTTCTGCCTGCACAGCTCCTTGGGAGCATCCCCAGGTCCTGCAGTGTGTGTGTCTCTCTCGAGCACAGGCACTTTTAGCCCACTTGTGACCCAGTGAGGGGTGCATGCTCTCGAAGTACAGCCACACCTGGGCTGCAGGGAGCAGCTCTTCCTCAAGAGAGCTGCTTTCCCCCATCCCCCTGTCCTGAAAAACAAAGAGGTACTTGAAGCAGAACTGGTCACATTTTAAAGTGCTACTCCTTTTTCCAGCTGAGCACAGCAATACAGGTCTGGAAGTGCATGCAAAAGGGTAAGGATTAGAAGCTTAAAAAAATTGCATAGAAACGCTGTCACCCCTCTCTGGAGGGCACTGAACATGCAGAGCAGCTCCTGCACATCCCTGTGCAGCCTCTGAAGGAGAAAAGCTCTAACTTCTTCTCCAGTTGGCAATGTTGGAGTGGACCTGCATATCTTTGCATCCTGAAATGGACAAACATCAAACTGGAGTTGAAGATCCCCATTTCTGCAGGCAGCAGAGCCAGTTCTCCAAAGGCCTTGGTCTCGTTTGGTGCCGACATGTCGCTGGTTTGAGAGATGCTGGATGAGAAACAGCACTGAGGGGATGCAATGGCGTAGAGCAGGCCAGGGCAGGACGAAGATGGTGTGCTGATGGTAGGGCAGTACATGGCTCTCTGTGGCACATTCACCACCAGAATCAGAGAGCATGCTGAGTTGGAAAGGACCATCCAGTCCAACCCCTGGCCCTGCACAGGCCCAGCCCCAAGAGTCACCTCCTGTGCCCCAGAGGATCATCCAAACCCTCCTGGAGCTCTGGCAGCCTTGGGGCTGTGCCCACTGCCCTGGGGAGCCTGGGCAGTGCCAACCACCCTCTGGGGGAAGAACCTTGTGCTGAGATCCAACCTGACCCTGCCCTGAGACAATTTCAGGCCAAATCAGACTGAGCATTAAGACAAAGCCTGCAAACCCACAGAGTGGTTATGTGAGGACCTCTCCACTTGTTTTAGTTGATTCCACCAGGGATGTGCCATCATTTTTTAGAGAAGAAACTCCACTAAAAATAAATGACCCCTCAGCTCATGATGGCATCTCCATTCCTGGGTATAAACACTGCTGGCAGGTGATGGAAGAACAGGCCATCAGGCCAACACTCTGATGGAAACTTTATCCCTGAAGATTGCCCTGAGCACAGCAGGAGTTACTGCTCAGTGTCCTGCCTTTGAGAAGTGGTCAGGGAGAGTCTTCCCACAAGATCCCTCTCTTTCTACAGCAGTCATTAACTGCAACCATCTTTGCCATAAAGAGGAAAAACTGCATCTTTAAAGCCTCAGAGGCAAAAGTCAGCCCTTCTAGAAGGTTTATTGCAGTGTCTAGTGATGGGGTGACTTTTTGAGCAGCAGTGAAGCACTTGGGCTGTCCATTCAGTTTAACAGCAGCCTCTTAATAAGCAAACCCTCCCCTGCCGTTCCTGTCCCCAGTTCTACCTCACGAGTTTAGTCTTAGAAGTGACTAATGGTGGGCTCAGCTCAGGCAAAACTGTGATTCCATGAAAACCACCGGAATTCTCATTTTCTTTCATGGAGCCAGAACCCCACCAGCCTGATTTCGGCTGGGCAAGAAGAGGTTCAGTTCCAAGAACAAGAGATGCTGTGTGGTTGCAGGAGGAGTTGAAGAAGACCTCAGTCAAGGCTACAAACCCAGTGAAAGGGCTCTGCTGCTGCCTCTGCCTGCTAAGCCCCATCCCAGCTGGCAGGACAGAAGCTGGGGGCAGGCTTATCTCACGCCAGTCAAACTCAAGCCCATTCCAGCAGAGTTTTGTTGTTTTGATCCTTCTTCGAGGGAATGAGCCCAGATGAAACCGAAGCAGGTGCTAATTAAAAACAGAACTGTTGGTCAAAGTGGGCTTTTAATTACTGTAAATGTATGTCAAGGAAAGTTGCAAAGAAAAATAGTAATTTCTTGTGCTACCTGCCATTTTCACTTGATTACCATCACACTTTTCTGTAGGGCGAAAACATCAGTCGTTCATAACAAACTCCTCTCTTGGGGGCTAGTGTGAATTGAGAGCTGTGAGGCCCTGCCATGGGTTCCAAAACTAGCAGCATAATGTCTGTAACAGACATGCTACCTTATTAAATTGTTAGGGAACAGGCTTTTATATCTTTAACACCTAATTTACTATTGTTTCTTTGAAAGTGTTTGGCTTCTCTGTGGTTTTTTGGGCCTCCCTTCTCAGTTTTACGATGGCTTTTAAGTTTTTCGTGTGTGTTTCAACTAAATAACCATTTTGGAAGTTTTGTTAGGGTCCCGGCTCTAGTCAGACCAAGGGAAACAGGGGCCTGTTTTACTGTTGTTCATGCTGGGTGAGTTACCACTACCGTGCTAATTATGTAATTACCCCATTTTAATAGCTATTGTATACTGCTTTATTGCTAACAAATCTTATTTCCTCTTTCTTTGCTCACTGATGGAACAGTAAAAGCACGAGGACACACACAAACATTACACAACACTATAAAGCTCAACTCTAGAGTTAGCAGGGCTCTGACCATAAACAATCATCTTCCAGGCAGCAGGCTTATGCAAATCTACTCGACACTAATGATGATATAATTCTTGCTTATTGGAAAGACACAAAATTGAATCAATTTCTCAAAGGCCAAGTTCTACACAGCAGCAGCTCTTGGTGAGTGTATAAGGTGCTCACCACAAAAGTCGTGGGCTATCCCTGAGATGTTTGGACTGTGCTAAACCAGAAATGAGTAATGAATGTGCTAATCAACGACTTCCTCTCTTATATTTGAAAAAAGTCCTTAAATATTTGACCCCAGAGAGGTGGGGGAATGTATGTTCCAAAATGTTCCTGAATTTTGCACAGTCATTTGAAGCCCATGGCTGACAGGACAAGGTAGGATGCACACTGAGATATCAAAATGCAGCAGGGCAGGATGAAAAAGGGAAATACTACCCAACCAAATTCATCCAAGTGCCACTGAAATCAGAAGGTGTGAAAAATAATACATGAGATTAAAAAAAAAAGATGAAAGATACTAATCAAGGGTTTGGATCTAGGGGGAGAACAGAATCCAGCATCTGTTGTCCATAATAGGATCTGTGCTCAGCCATTAAACCAAACCAACATTCAGCCAGGACAATGAGGACAAGAGCTGGAAATGGCTTCTGAGGTTATACCAGAAGCCAGCACAGCCTGGGGAAGAGCTCACCTGGAGTCCTGCACCCAGGTCCGGGGGCCTCAACACAAGGAAGGCACAGACTTGTCAGAGTGGGTCCAGAGGAGACCATGAAGATGCTCCCAGGGCTGGAGCCCTTCTGCTCTGGAGACAGGCTGGGCGAGCTGGGGGGGTTCACCTGGAGAAGAGAAGGCTCCAGGGAGACCTGAGAGCCTCTTCCAGTGTCTAAAAGGGGTTTATAAAAAGAAGAAAGAGGGACTTTCTATGAAAGCACAGAGTGGTTGGACAAGGGACAATGGCTTCAAACTGACAGAGGGCAGGGTTAGATGGGATATTGGTAGGAAATTCTTCCCTGTGAGGGTGGGGAGGCCCTGGCACAGGTTGCCCAGAGAAGCTGTGGCTGCTCCATCCCTGGAAGTGTCCAAGGCCAGGTTGGACGGGGCTTGGAGCAACCTGGGCTGGTGGAAGGTGTCCCTGCCCATGGCAGGGGGTGAAACTGGGTGAGTTTTAAGTTTCCTTCCAACCCAAACTATTCTATGACTCTGTGATTTTATGATCCTGTGATTCTATGGTGGGGTGTGCGATTCTATGAGGTGAAATAACCTCAAAGAAGTTGCAGATATTTAAGAAAATGAGCTGCAGGGGGGTGAAAGGGGGCACAGAGAACTCCTGGGATCTTTCCCTCAGGGAGAGAAGGCTTTTGTGGCAGCATCCAGCTCAGGCAGCAATCCAATATCGTGAGACATTTCCTGAAGAAAGAGCAGGGAACACACCTGGGGGTTGCTAAAATGTCCAGAGGGCTGAAAGCTCAGATAAGAATTGCTGGGGTGTTCTGAGAGGGCATGAAGATGAAGTAAAAAGGTCTCTGGCATCCACAGGGGTGAGAAAGGCTCTGAGATGCAGCACCCAGGACTAGCAGCAACAGGCAGGGATGGAGGGGTTACACTGGGCATCAGAGTCCCTGGCACATAGAACTGAGGAGAGAAACTGAGAGAAGGGCATCGTTCAGGGAGGAAATTCCCTCGTGTCTTGATTTCTGAACACTAAGTCATTACAGTCTGTATTTACAAATATATATACATATGTTCTCATGTTATGATCTCTTAAGAGTAAAGTAAGTCTATCCCATACGAAATTCCATCATCATAGCAAAACCCCCTTATTTTTCCCCGCTCCTTGTTTTTCCCCACCGCCAGCTCCAGATCGCATCCCCGGTTTATCCGAAGGGGACCCGGTCTGCAGGCAGGTAAAACACACCTTGAATTCAGCTGGACTTCCAGCTGGTGTGATGCTGGTGTGTAGCACCACAAACCTTCGTGCCTGCTCCTTTCCAGTGGCTGGGATGGGCCCAGTGCCCTCCCCCAGCCCACCCTCTGCGCCGGGAGGATCTCTGCAAACAGCAGCAAGCTCTGTCGCTCCACATTCCTCCTTAAATCCGCCCGTTGCCAGCATCATCCACTGAAAAATTGACAGCAAAAAACGTTCCATTGGGCTGCTGGTGTGCTAAGACCACTGTCTATCATAGTGAGCAATATTGGCTCAGCTCTCCCCGCGCTCGCTCTCTGTCTGCACCCATCTGCTGCCTCTCCCCTCCCGCAGCGCTGGGACTGCACGTCACCGGGGTCAGGACAAAGGCTTTGGGGTGCTGGGGGGGAACAGGAGGGGCAGAGAGGCACCCACATTGTACATGTATGTGTGTATGTATATGTATATGTATATGTATGTGACTGTGTGTGACTGTGTGTATGTACATGACTCTGTGTGTGTGTGTGTTTGCACAGGCATCTGTAGGTATATATTTCTATCTCTCTCTATATCATGCACCAAAAGCAGCGTGGGCAGCAGGGCAGGAGGGATTCTGCCCCTCTGCCCCCTCGGGTGAGACCCCCCTGCAGAGCTGCTCCAGCCCTGGGAACAGCACAGCAAGGACATGGAGCTGCTGCAGAGAGTCCAGAGGAGGCACCAAGATGGTCAGAGGATGGAGCAGCTCTGCTGGGAGGAAAGGCTGGAGAGCTGGGATTGTTCAGCCTGGAAAGGAGAAGCTTTAGGCTTCCAACAGCTGAAGGAGCCAACAGGAAAAATGGAGAGAAACTATTGACAAGGGCCTGGAGTGCCAGGACAAGGGGGAATGGCTTCACACTGAGAGAGGGCAGGGATAGATGGGATATTGGTAGGAAATTCTTCCCTGTGAGGGTGGGGAGGCCCTGGCCCAAGTTGCCCAGAGAAGCTGTGACTGCCCCATCCCTGGAAGTTTCCAAGGCCAGGTTGGAGCAACCTGGGCTAGTGGAAGGTGTCCCTGCCCATGGCAGGATGTTTCAACTGGATGGGCTTTAAGGTCCCTTCCAGCCCAAGCCGTGATATGATTCTATGATTCTACGATCTACATCTACATGTATTCAGTGGGGTCCAGCTTTGGCAGTCAGCTCCTTGTTCCTCCCAGCTAGGTGGGAAAAAAAATTCCTATCAGAAAACAGGACTTCCCTAAAATCAAAATGTCTGCAGAGCAAGCCTGTTTAAGCAGCTTCTTCCATCAGGAAAATTGAAGTGTTTTGCTTCATGCTGGACCCAGAGATGCTTCCAGCCACCACAGAAGCTCTGAAGGCACACAGTAATATCATCATGCCCTGACGTAGCAGGTGACAATGGAATTTGTCTAAGCTCTCCATGTGGTCAGAAGTTTCGATATTCTGAATTTTCCTGTGTGTACACTCTGTCATTCCTGTCAGCAGACAGGCAGGGCTGGGTAGCACAGACATAAAGTTGCTGTTGTGCACCTCCTGCCCCTGCTGCCATCACAGACCCGCCCAGAGCCAGCCTGCAAGGCTGAAGTATCACTGCATTACTGAAACAATAATGCCACCCTGGAGAGCCCTGAGCAGGACAAAAAGCCCGACCCTGGGCTCTTCAGAAAGTTAACCTTGATGAGGAAAATCTTTTAACATGAGTTTCACCCAAGCGAGGGCTGACAGTGGCACTGGACAAAACTGCACATGTTTTGGCTGGTACAGGGCTGGCTGCTCACCCTTTTGGCTCACTTGGGGACTGTATGGGGCAAGGACTGTACTTCCTTCTCCCTCTCAGCACCAGAGATCCTCAGGAATGGTCCACCATCATTTAATGGCTGTACGAGCCAAACCCCACAGTGACAGCCTGTTAATATGTGCTCATTAGCAATGAGCTCTCATTCATGCTGGCATTAATTTTTAAAAATGCCAGGCTAGCAGAGCAGGGAGCAGAAGCTGATCCTCTCCATCTCCATTTCTGATACCCAGCTCGTGTCTCAGTCACTCCCACTGCTTCTAGGACATCCTGGGGAGTTTTCAGAAGGTCTGGACTCTTTTACTTATGGACTGACCCTTTCATCCAGACCAAACTAGGTCAGGAATTACTGGAAGCCACCTTTGGAAGACCAAAAAGGCAAGAGCTGGAGCATAGAGCCCAAGATCACAATGTTTCAAGCCTTTGGGCAGAAGCCTCACCTCTCTCTGCTGAGGGTGCTTCTGTGCTTCCCACTTTGCTGCCCTGGAATCTCATCCAACAGCCCCATCCCCCCAATTTGGTCTGCAGGACATGACTGGCATCCCTGTGCCAACAGCCACAAAGGGGCAAAGCCTCAGCCAACACTGCAAACCCACATGGCAATTATTTACCCGCAGGCATCGTTTCTGAACTGATGACCACACACTAGTAGTTTAAGACTATTTTGCAGCTGTTGATCCATACACTTGGTGCTCCAGCCAGGTATGAGGAAGGTCACCAAGACGATCAGAGGGATGGAGCAGCTCTGCTGTGAGGAAAGGCTGAGAGAGTTGGGATTGAAACTAGACAATAGAAGTCTTTGGGGTGGCCTAACTGTGGCCTTCCAGAGCCTGAAGGAGTCAACAGGAAAAATGGAGAGAAACTATTGACAAGGGCCTGGAGTGCCAGGACAAGGGGGAATGGCTTCAAACTGCCAGAGGGCAGGGATAGATGGGATACTGGGGAGAAATTCTTCCCTGTGAGGGTGGGGAGGCCCTGGCACACGTTGTCCAGAGAAGCTGTGGCTGCCCCTGGATCCCTGGAAGTGTCCAAGGCCAGGTTGGACGGGGCTTGGAGCAACCTGGTCTGGTGGAAGTTGTCCCTGCCCATGGCTGGGGGGGGGAATGAGATGATCTTGGAGGTCCCTTCCAACCCAAACCATTTTGTGATTCTATAACTCTGGACTAGTCCAGGAGACCAGCGTTCCACCAGCTACTGCTGTGACAACATTGACCAAGATCAACCTGCAACCTTTGCCTTTCAGACCCCTCTTTCCTTTCCCTGCCAGGCTATTAGGATGGCCTTCAGAAGGGTTTAAACCTGATCACTTTGTCACAACCTGTGTTCCCAAGACCTGTATAGATGTCAGGTTTGCGAGTCCAGATGCCACGCAAGCATCATTCCACCAGCTTCTGCCTTCCACCCTGAAGGAGTTAAGCAGAATTTACAGCATTTTTAACTTATATTACTCACTTGTATTGAATTGTTCTTGGATCAGATATTAAATGGAGATTTTCCATATAATATCTGTCACAGATGGAAAAAAATCCATCATCTATGGATGAGTGTAATCCATTCATTGGTTTACGGATGCAGCCCTCTCCAGGGACTGTCAGAAATAAACACGATGTCCCTGTTTGCTGGGTTTTTGCATTTGGATTGCTGAGCTAGCTGAAAAAATGTGTGAAATGGCATGAAAGCCGACAGCTCCCTATTGACTGGGCATACGAACAAGCTCCCATGTGTTATTTATTCCAGCAAGGCCACGGACTGTGGCGTGCACATGAAATGCTAGCCCGCTCTGAAATTCGAGGGGATAATAATCAATAATGCTTTGTTTGGAACTCAGCTTTCATCTGCAGAGCCCGGAGCAGTGGCAGGGAGGCTGGGAGGAGAAGGGAGGGGGGATGCACAGACCCTCACTCAAAAGACAGAGCTGCAACCAGTCCTTCCAGCCTGGCAAACTCCAGGGACAAGCTGCCTGCTAACAGGGCACCTTTGGCGTCTCAGACATGCTAAATACATGGATTTTCGTTGGTTTGTTTGTTTGTTTTCTAAGGAAACAGTCTCTGACAGAGCAGCTTCCCAGTTACCTGCTAGGATGTACTGCAGTGGTTAAAAACTACTTGTTCTTTTGGGAATGCCCAGGAGGAATTAAGGATAGCAGCGTGCCTAAAGCAAGGGCACAGCAAGACAGGAAAAGGCAAGCCTCTTTCCGTCCCTTACTTTTATTCCTGAACACAGGCTTTGCTGCAGCATCCTCTTCCCGGGCTGGTCTCCCCATGTCCTCGCGGGTCACCCCGGAGGGGCTCCCCCCGCTCCCTCCGAAGCGGTGCCTCCGTGTGGCACAGCTCCAGCACAGCATCGCCCTCACTGCACAGCTACCGCTCACTCGGGGATAATTAGTATTTCCCCCATCTGCTAGATGAGCTTGGGGAGGGGAGGCAGGGGAGCGCTGCCAGGGTGTGCTTAACTCTTCCATCCTCAGGCGTTTCGCCGTTGCTCGCCGCTCCCAGGCTCCGCGGCAAACCCATCTGGAGGCCAGCACGTCTGGGAAAGGTGGCCGGATCCTGCCTCCCGTGGAGGCATCGGGAGGATCCGTCCTGCTCCCGTGGGTGCCACCACCAAATCCCTGCGAGCCCCTGTCTGTGGCGAACCCGCTGCTGTGCTCACCGCGAGCATCCCCCGCGGCCGCCCTGGCCGGGGCTGCCGTGCCCAGGGCAGAGTCCCGTGGGCACCGTTTGCACCCAGGAGACAAAGGAGAACGCTGACAACTGCATCCCAGATGCAGAGGCAGGATTAGTGCCGTTCTCGGCAGCAGACTCCTTTCCTGCATTAAAGTCAACACATCACCCAACACTTACTTCACACCCTCCCGGGGGTGGCCGGAGAGTTCCCTTTCTAAGGTTAATATCTTCTCCTCCCCCAACGCCCCGATAGAAACAGGATATTTCCTAGCTAATTGGTATGTGTCTAATTTTCATAACAACAAAGCAAAGTCGTGATTTGAGGCTTTTTCGGCTTTGCTTTATTTCTCGCCACATTCTCGCTCTCACGGAGCCCGTTTCCATTCCTTTCCCAGACTCCAGTATCCACAGGTTTCTGGGTTAGCAACAAAATAACACAGGCTGGAACCTGTTCAGATGATTTTTTTTAATTAATTATTTTTATTGTCTTGCTTGGAAAACCTTTTCCCCTCTCTTTCACCCTCCCCGCCAGGGAGTTCAAAGGGACATGTTCGCAAACACGGGCAGGGCAGCGCTTTCCACACCCACACTTGCCACCTTGACGGAGGGAGCGGCACAAAAACTCGCTGGTGAACATTTGTGCAAATATTCATTTGGCATCTGCTAATGTCAAGTCTGGCTGGATTGGGGCTCGGAGCTGTAGAAAAGCATAAATGAGTCAGGCAGACAGCAAAAGCCGAGCTCTTCGTTATGCAAACAGGAGCCCCTCGCAGCAGCTCTTGCGCACAGAGAAGGGGCTCCTGCTCTGTGTCATTTCTTTCGCGCTTTGTCCTGCCCTTTAGTTAGAAGGACTGTTCTCATGCAAAGACCCTGGTGTGCTAAATACTGGACAAATCTCCATCCCCGAGAAGCGCAGCCTCGATAAACCACAGTCCAACGTGGAGAGCTTGGCATCCACGCACGAGCAGCAGCAGCACCGGAACAGGAGCTGTTCTCACCCCCGTCCTCGTGGCTGCTTTATTGCTGTCATTACACACAGCTCTGCCCGGGACAGAGGAGATCCACGGAGTTCCACAAGCCTTTGGTTCTGCCAGCTCCCCAGCTGCAGCAGGCGATGTGCGTGGTCACTCCGGCTGCAGAGCAGGTAGCAGGGGAGGGCTCACTGCCAGCACAAACAAAACCTTCAAACAATTGCAAATAACCCACTATCTCAACATAATTGGGGCAGCAACAGCCGGGGCACGTGGCTCATTAGTGAAATGTCTGCCTGTAAAAACAGAGCCAAGTCTAGATCCGGGGGACAACCTAAAATGTTGGAGTCAGTTCCCATTCGCCCACCTGGTGACAAACTGTTCCCTGCCCCAGCAGAGCCTTGTGGGGCACAGCTGACCCCTCACAGCCACTGAGGAAACTTTATCCCTTTCATGTAAATTCAACAGCACCAGTGCAGAGGCTCTTGGAGCACACAATCTATAATTTACTAGTCAATTAAAGAGGAGCACTATGGCTCCCTGGAAGGGATGCCTGCAGCACTGAGCGTGTGGGTCACAGCACAGCTTGGTCTGGGGCTTCAGTTACAAACTGTTCAGACCCACTTCGATGGCAATGGTTGGATTGGCCATGTCAACACAGCCCCAATTCACCCCAAAGCTGACCCCTCACCTGTGCTGACTCAGGGCTGGGGACAGGAGGAGAGGTCCTGCCACTGCACTTTTAACCATGGGAAAATTCAGCATTGCCATTTCAAACCTTATGATCTGAATAATCAGTGTCAGAGCTGGCTGGAAATCTCCACACATTTACAGAGAAGCAAAACCTTTTCATTGAAGGAAACCTGTATTTTTGTCCCAAGCAGTAAACCTGGGACTTGAAATGCATTCTTTTCACGTTGTAATATTTCTATACTTTGTTTCTAGGCTGAAAAAGGGCAAAGAACTTTCCAAAGAAAAAAGATGGTTAAAAAATGCAAGACTTAATCCTTTAGGTGTACTTTTCAAAGCAAAAAGGACAAAACTCCGAGTCATATTTCACCAGATCCCTGTTTGATTCCTGATTTAATGTTCGTTCCTTGTTTAATCATCCCAGTCCAACCCCAGATTCAGCTCTGGCCTTGATGAAGGTGTCCCCTGGCTGGGGCCAGGAGCAGGCACCAAGTGAGGGTGTCCCTAGGTGCCCTAAGGTGGTGGTCACTGGGTGCACAGGGGGGTCAGGAGCTGCTCCAGGGCACCCTCTGTGTCTGGGGTCACAACAGCAGGAAAGGGTGCCAACAGCAGTGACTCTCCCACCAGCTCCCACAAAGTCTGGCTCCCTCCCCATTCCTTTGAATGGCTTCAAACTGGCAGAGGACACAGTTAAATTTGGATATAAGGAAGAAGTTCTTCCCTGTGAGGGTGGGGAGGCCCTGGCACAGGTTGCCCAGAGAAGCTGTGGCTGCCCCTGGATCCCTGGAAGTGTCCAAGGCCAGGTTGGACAGGGCTTGGAGCAACCTGGGCTGGTGGTTGCAGGGGGGTGGAACTAGATGAGATTGAAGGTCCATTCCAATCTGAAGCAATCTGTTATTCTGTGACATCCCAGACAGAGAAGTTCTGGGAGAAAACCTGAGCTCCTGCAGAGTGGTGTAGGTGTAGGTGTAGGTGTAGGTGTAGGTGTTGGTGTTGGTGTAGGTGTAGGTGTTGGTGTAGGTGTTGGTGTAGGTGTAGGTGTAGGTGTTGGTGTAGGTGTTGGTGTTGGTGTAGGTGTTGGTGTCCAGCCAAGAGCAAAGGCTAGTTGCTTAATGATGCAAACAGCATCATGAAAGAAGTCCATGGAGCAGGACAGATGGATGAGTCAGGTCTCCTGCTCTCATCCACCTGAGCATCTATCCCTGGGTTCCCCACCATCATCCCTCCCCACCCCAAGAGCTTCTACCCAAAGCAAAAGGGGCTTGCATTCCCGGGTTTGACTGAAAACACTGGGGAAATGAATCTGAATTCCTTCTCATCAGCCTAAAGACTTTTTTATTATTTATGACTGGGAATGATTCCCACCAGAAATGTGTAGCTGGTTATAATTTAAATGTTTTTCTAACTCGGGAAATTTCCAGGAAGGTCTAATAGTAAACACAATAACGTGCCCACAAGTTACAAATCCATGATTCTGTTTGTTTAATTCCTTTACCCAGAAAAATAATGAATACAAAAGTGATGGTGGGTTTTGTTTGTTCCCTAAAACAATGTTATCAGTACATGCCCTCCCTGAATTTTTGCTGCAATTATAAAGGTTTTTCCAGCTGGAAAGTGAGTCAGCTTAACTTTTTTCTTTTAAACTAATGACCATTTAATGTCAGATAAAAGGTTTAGAGGAAAGGATTAAGTACAACTTTCAAAAGAGATGGTGGGAGATAATTGACTTAATTTAGCCCTGATATCAGTGCAGGGCACCCATACTGGTGTGTTTGAAATACTGCAGAGCAGGAGACCCCATCCAAGACCCCACACTCTTCCCATGAAGGTGGAGGCTCACATTCTCTCCTCCATCATCCCAGCACATCCTGCTCCCTGTTCCCTCCAGGAGGATTCAGTTCCTGGTCTAGAACTAGCAACACCTTTCAAACAGCTGAGACACATGTTAAGCTGAAAATAAACCCCTCAAAATTAGATAATGAAACAAAATGCTCCAGTCAGATATTTGCCAGCAGACAGAGGTACAGACCTCCCCTGACTCTTTACCTTGAGCTACAGCCACATTTTCACTTGCACCCACCACCACTTCTCTGGAAGCCAAATAAGTTCTGCTAATCTTTAATCTCTGCATACTCCTTTGATCCATTTTCACTGCCATTTTCAAGAACCTGCGGTAATTTCTCCTTGAGCAATGAGTCTGTGACCTCTTTGCACTGGACAGGCTCCACCAGCAGCTGCTTCAGGTGCTGTCACTCCGCTCACTGCCAAACCTACCCTGGAGCTTTCTCCCCGTGTCCCAGTGGATAGTGTGACCCTTTTCCCTCTGGCTGTGAAGCTGCCAGGACAGGCTTTGATTGCTGTTCTGCTGTGGGAACCACTTGTCTTGGGTGGAAAGGTGTTCAGTGGAGCACAAGCCATACGGTATGCACTCCTTCACTGCTCCCAGCTCCTTTGCCACGCAGAAGTCACCTATAAATGTACATGTCATGAATTCCACCCAAGGGCAGGGTTTTGCTTTGTTTGCCAAGCCAGTCACTCACTGAAGGCGATCCCTGCCTCCTGAAGTGGCCATGAGCTGATATCCTGCTTGTTCCATGCCTTTGGAGAGCGGTGTCCTGGGAGGGGCAGGAGAAGGGCTCCCCAGGCCTTGTGGCTGAGCTGGCGATGGTCAGTCCCCCCACCCAGGAGACACCCCTCTGCTTGCAGGAGCCACCTGGGAAGAGTGAGGGTCTGTTTTCACTGTCTTCTTTCAAGAGCATGACACGATCTTGGTTCACACCTTAAGGAGGTACGAAGCAAACATGCAGCCCTGAATCACTTGGCTGCTGCAGCAGATCGTAGATTAGGGCACCTTGGGCCGTGTTCAGACCACCCACCGCAGCGTCTGCCGGCAGCACCCGCCAGCTGGGCCCACAGCTGGGCTGCCCAGGCCAAACCCACGCCCGTGCAGGTGATGGAGGAGACACCCAGACACTCTGCAGAGCCTCAGAGCTTTGGGAGCCAGACTGGCCTCCCACCCGGCAAATCACACGCCGTGTAGACACTCAGATGCCCATAGCAAAAGGCCTTCTGTGAGCATGGATCTCCTCCTGGAATCACGGGAGAAGTCTGGCTGCAACATGCCGAGTGGATGGGACTTGAACACCCAAATCCTCCAGGCGAGGAAAGATCTCAGCCTGAATGTATGTGAGGAGCTTGTACCATCAGGCTGCGAAACACCGGGGTCAAAACTTGCCATGTTCAAGATCAAACGAGTAACCCCAACTCTTCCACGCCCATAACGGGACCAGTTGCTCTCAGTTGCCTGCCTGCCTGGCTGATGTGAAAGGCAGTGAGAGCTGGAGAAGATCTGGGTGACTGTGTGAGGGCAAGGGCTGATAGTTCTCCTCTCCAGCTCCATAGAACACGTGGTCAAACTTTCCTGTCCCATGCCCCTGCTGGCGCTGCCGCAGTGGTGAGGAGATGAGGTGGTCCCTGTGAGACACGGGAAGGGCTCTGGGATTCAAAAAGCACCAAGAGAAAAGGAAAGGTGGGGTTTGCAGCCAGGGTGGCTGCCACATGGGCAAGGGTTTCCTTGGGAGACATGCCTGTGGAGCTTCTTGTGGGGATGGAAACATAACAGAGAGAGGTTGGACCCTACAAGTGTCCTGTGAGGCCATTATGGAGCATCTTTGCTGCTCCTTCAGCCAGCACAGGAGTGTGAGAACGACAGGCCTATGTGACATAAGGCAGGGTAAGGACTCAGAGTACACCTGGAGTCATTTCATGCTTTCTTCAGAGCTATTTTACATGGATGAAACAAGGCTGAACCACAATGGCTTTCACTGGGTGGGATGGGTGAAGCACCATCTGTAAGGGGCTATGCTGCCCAACACCCTGCCCTTCCAAGGCTGATCTCCAGGCTCCCATTGTCTGAACCCAAAGCTTAATTTCCATGCTGTATGTTAATTTTCCATAAGTCAAGAACCACTCTCTTTCAGCAGTTTTGACGTTTGCTGCCTTTCATTGGATTTCCTCTGTGTTGGGAGAGCAGGTGAGTGGGAGATCCCAATTTACTTTCTCTGCAGTCTAGACTATTCATTACTTTCCTGTCTCTAAATGAAGCAGGCACAGTCCTTTCAATACCTCCATAAAGCATTCCCTCACCAGGCCTCTAAGTATTTTCATTGTCAGCCTCTGAACACTTATTATTTCCACTATATCCCCTTTTGAGATCAGATATCCAGAGAGGAGCTCGGTGTGTTAGCAAGGGTCTCCTCTGGACCTACACTGTGAGCAGACAGGCTTTTGGAAATACTTTGCATCCCTCTCTTTAACCATCCTCCTATTTTGTTTGACTTTCAAAACAGCAAGAAGGAAAAAAGACCCCAGAGTCGCTGTGATTGCACTCATTTTAGGAGTGTAAACGATTACAATTAACGTAGAACCCAATGGAGTGCATGCACGGCTTGAATTATTCCTCACCCTGCCTTGCCTTGCAGTTGTCAGGGGTGAATTTTATCTGCCATTGTGCTGCCCATTCACCTAGCTTTGTGTGGTCTGACAATATCACAACCCAAGGTGGTATATGGTTGCAGGCACTGCCGCTCTCGTTATTTACAATGGCTAATTAAGATCCTGCTACAACCTTCATCCCACCCTTAATTCTTATGAAGCAGCCAACAAAAGGTTTTGATTTCCTTTTTGGCTGGAAGACCTTTTGGCTTCTGCAAAAAGGGGATTAAGAATGAAAGCACATAAAGGTATGTGCACAATCACAAAGTCATAACAGCTCTCTGAGTGCAGTCTCCCAGGAATGAAATGCAGCATTAGCAAGGAGGGCTAATTGGGACCGGTTTAAAGAGCGCACATTGTGTAGCCCAGTCTGGTAACACTTTTGATCAGGCAGACAACACAGCCACAAATTGCTTTCTTCCCCCTCCAAAATATCTGACCCCCGCAGGAAACGGTGTTTTACCTTTCCCAAGGAATCCAGACAGACAGACAGGCAGGCAGACGATGCACACGAGCCGCGGGAGCGCCGTGGGTCGCCCCGGCTGCGCTGCGGGGCACAGCCCGGACAAGCCCAGCTCCCTGCCAGCTCTGGGCACATGCAGGCCCCCTGCTCCCCACGCTGGTGCTGGCTCTGATGGCGATTGCCAATGTCACCGTCATGCCTGCTTTTGGATCTCTGGGGGTTGTACACACACAACTCCCCCAGGCTGTGTCTCCAGAGAGTGCTTTAGGCACTGCCGTCAGCTCTGGGTTTATCAGCAATCGCTCCCCACCAGCTCTTTGCCTCCAGTGGAGGTGGTGGGTGCAGATCCCTGGTTTCAGGTGCCTCCAGAAAGCCACCCCATTGCCAACCTTGCTCCAAAACCTCCTCATTGCACGCCTTGCTCTGGAGCCTCTTGATTCTAAACCTTGCACTGGAGCTTCCCCATTGCACACTTTACTTCAGAGTCTGCTGACTGCACACCTTCCCCTCTGCTCTGTCCTCCCCTGGGCAGGCACCCCTTGAAGGCTCTCCTGTGGTTCAGGGGTTCCCAGAGCCCATCCCCAGCCCAAAGGCCTCCCCTCTTAGTCCCTGCGTCACCAAGGCAGCTCTGCAAGCCAAGCCTGGGAATCTGGTTTGTTAGCTCTTGGCAATGCCATCCCCCCAAATGTCGTGGCATGCAGAAATCTATGAAAACCAGAGGCCTGAGACATGTGTTTTTGTTTGTTTGCATGTGCCAACATTTCCAATGGCTCAGAAATGTGTGCCTGTGAAGGATGCATGTGTGTTATTCATTTAGGATTATTTTCAGTCCTTATAATAGGAGGCTCATTTTATCCTCCTGAAAGCTCTTGAGCAGAGATGATCACAGCCCAAAAGCCTGCCATGGCTGTAAACAACATTTAAGCTCCACAGAGCTGTCTCTCATTGGAAAATAGTCCCATGAAGGAGTGGAAGGGTTTTCACTCTGTGCTCGTGTCAGATACATAGATAAACAGGCAGCTCATTCCTCTAGGCTCCTTTGTAAACCCCAGCCAAGATTTTTACATCCTGATTCGTGCAAATCGGATCATATGATCAAAGTAACATGTGCTACCTCCCAGGAACTGGTGCACTGCTGGCATGGCCTGGGCTGGCCACGGGCCATGGCCCATCACACACCATCCCTTCCCTGCTGGGTCCCGACGCTGCTTCCCCCTGTCCTCACACACAGCATCCCCCCGCAGACAGCAGTGGGGGCTCCTCCCAGCCAGCTCCAAACTGGCCATGCCAGGGGCTGCTCCCAGCTGACTCTCCTTTCCTTGCACCCTCCCTGCTCCACCCATGCCGGAGTTTCTGGTGGCTCATCTCTCCCAGCCTCTGATGGTGGTGTACCCCAAAATGGGCACGTGTCTCTGGATGCCCAAGCTGGGGAGTTCTGGGGTGAAATTTCCCAGCTCCAGTTTCCCCTGTGACTACCACAGCTCACGGCATTCATGCAGGGCACGAGCGGGTTCAGAATTTCCTCTTTCGGAGGAAAAAAAAAAGCAGCCCTTCCAAAACTGGGATTGCACAAGCCAGTGAAAACACAGCCCCGTGGAGGAACGAGGCCTCAGCATCCAGCTGGGAAGGGGCATGGCAGCACCACCTGCAATGATTCCCCCAGCTGGGTCGTGCTGTCCTTCACCCTGGGTGAACGCACCGGGAACCTCACGACGCTTAACCCAGGAGGAAACTCCCATTAGAGGCTTTGCTGCGGTTACACCTTCTGTTATTCCTGGCCGCTGCGGTTGTTTTTTTCAAAACAAGGCAGTGTTTTCTATCCTTTAGGCCCGAGCAGACCAATTCATCTCTCTTTAGATGGGTTTGATGTGGCTTGGGAAACTCAGCCGGTTGTTTCCCAAGCCCAGCATAACTCAGTTATGTTTCCTGTGGCTCAGCCACGGGTCCCCCAGCCTGGCAGGCACTGGGGATGTGCAGACAGCTACCCTTCAGTCTGCTCCAAAACTGGGAACCAGCTCTTGCCCAGGCAGGTGTCAGCCACCTTCTCACTTCACTGGTTGGACTAAACTTTCCATAGTTTTCTGACTAGAAACGAGTCCCACCCACAACAAACATGGTTAGGGACTGCAGCCATCCCCACTAGCCCAGAGATCACTGCTTGGCTTGTCTGTGTCAGTAACCACTAAATTCACAGGGATTGGCAGCCAGGGAGACCCCGGTATGAGGCAGACCCTGCTGGAGTACGGGGGCTCAGCAGGGGATGCTCACCATGCAGATCTCCTTGGGATGGCACCCTAACACAGGCCTTGAAAGCTTAAAATGCCATGGGAGAAAGGAAGCAGTGTCATGAGCTTTGTTCTACCAACCAGGACTTCTGAAGATAAGGGAGGGACAGGAGGGCAACAGAAACTGGTAGGACAGGGTCAACTCAGAGAAGGTTTGGGGTCTGCACCCATCAGTGGGCTCTGGGAAGGGTGGTGGGAGTTACCATCCAGGGCCTCAGCTCTCCTGCTAAAGAAGCAGCAAATTGACACAGCATTGGAGTTTTAGCAGGGGGCTCAAATCTATTGAGAGACTTTGAAAAGAGTGTCAACTGATAAATGGGCAGGGGAGACTTTTTTACGCATCAAATAATTGCTTTGTGCTTTCAAAGTGAAGCTTCTATTTCTCTTTTTTTTTTTTTCCCCTATAAAATCACACATATTTAAGGAAATCATTAATAGGGTGAATTAAATGGCTCTGGTAAAGCCAAATCACTCCACTCAGTACTTTGTCTTCCTTAAAAAAAAAAAAAAAAAAAAAAAAAAAGTTTTGGTTTGACCTGATTTTTCCGCCCTAATTTTTCAGCTCACACTGTTGGAAATAACAGACTCTACATAGGTTACATCATTTGTGAGGAATCTCCTCTCATCCGTCTCCAAATGAATAACAACAAACATTCAAAAAATAATTGAAGTTTTATATATATCCCTTGGCCATTCAGGTGGTATGGCTGGCATGAGACACAGGCACTTTAAACAGCTGTTGTGAATCTTAAGCATAAACTTCCCCCCTTTGGCACACCACCAGGAAATTATGCATAGGAATATACCTGCTTTTCCTTGCAGCAGACACAAACCATGATGTTTAATGCCCTGAGAGTGGACAGCAGAGAAAAGCTGTTTTGCTGGGGGACACCCCATGTTCTGTGTGTTCCTTTCTGAACAAGCAGCAGCAAGTGGGGCTCTGGGCTGTTGCAGGGGGAATGTACAGCCACACCAACAGCTTCTCTTCCTCCTGCACTAGCAGCCACTGTACAGTAATCCAATGCCCTAGAAAAGAACAACCACCACTACACACACTTTTTCACATATTCCAGCCTTATTTTTCAAAGGTAGGCGTGATAACACGGCAGGCGTCAGAGCCAAAGTCACTCATGTTTTCTGTCCCACCTAGAGCTGACTCCTATTGCTCATTCAGATCTTCCTCAGTGGACAAACTCCCCTAGACAAGACAAAGACCATCTTCTCCAGCTGGAGTCTAAAGTCCTGGCTGAAATCTTATTCCACTGTTTTTGTGTGCAGAGACACCAAATTGCTCAGAGAATCAAGGAGAGCTGATGGATATCCATGGGGCAGAACAGCACCCGTAGGGCTGCAGCAGTGCCGGTCAAGCCTTGCTCCAAGGCTGGTGTAGGCTGGGTGTTTGCCTAAACCAGACCTGTCTCCCCCTGCCCAGAAGCCAGGGACATAGAAACTGAGTCTTCTTGTCTCTGAAGCACTAGGGCAGCGTCCCTTCCCCAAACTATTTTTGATTGCCTCGTTCTCACTTTGACCCCCCCCTTATGGCATTTACTGGAGATGTGTGTCAGCTACGCTCCCAGAAGATATTATTAACTGCACAGATATCACACCTGCTGTAAGAGCTGTAGATGGAGGGGTCAACTCCCCTGCATAGACAGACTACACGTTTGGGGAGGTGCAAGGACCCTCTGCTTGCAGAAGGGCAGAACTAAAACTGCAAAGATACTTCTGGAAGAGGCTGCCCCACTGCTTCACTTCTGCAGAAAGGCCATCTGAACTGTCAGCCTGTGAACCAGCATCGTGGGGGTGATCCTGAGCTAAAGACTGCAGGGAGAGCACAGGAAAACAAACACAAATTTCACGTGCTTGTGCTCCCAAAGGCTGTGCTCCCAAAGCCAGCTGCTGGCTGAGAGGACAGATCAGGCTCCATCAGGGCACACCAGATGCAGCAACTGCCTGGCCTTGCAGCACAGAGCCTGCAGTGGCACCTGCATCTGCATCACAAGGCAGAGGCAGAACAAAACAACTCAGCTGTTGTGCAGGAAAGACCACACCAGCTGCAGGGATGGCCACTTTGTCAACTGCTCCACCTGCTCCCAGCTCTGTGGCCCAAGGAAGGTTGGCAGGGAGCTGGCAGACACCGTGCACAGGGACAGGGACACTCTTTGTCTTGGCAATCCCCAGGCAGGGCACATCACCATCATGGTGAAGGGTTTGCCCTATTTGGACCGGACACTGAGCCCAGCTGAGCTTTGGCCACCGACCCTTCACCGTCACAGGGACAGCACGAGAGACCCACCACTCAGAAGGTCTGACCAAACAGCAGCCTGGTTTGGGCAACATGCTCAAAAAACTTTGTTGGACCCACAGAGTTTCCCTCCTGGGTGGGACACAGATTTTAGGACACCCTGCACCCAGCTTCATGACAAACCCAGCCACAGCCTCATCAGACCGAGCCTCTATCTGATCTCAGCCATCGTGATGTTGTGACAAATCCAGCAGTATTTCTGAGACAGTAGCCACAATACACTTTTACTAAACCTGATTAATTAGTGTACCTATTAAAGTGTGCTCACTCAGAGCTCCACACACGTTAATGCCATCAGTTGCTTTAAGCAATCACCTAGTGTTACGCCCCTTGCTCTTGAGGTTATTTTCACAATAGTAATTAAATCCCTAATCACAATTTTCAATTATAAAGTAAATCAAATGTAATAGCTTGCATGGGAAATCTCAGCTCATATTCAGGGAGACTGAAGACCTTCTGAAAGGAAAAAATTGGGTTAAACACCACAGACAAGCTTTTCTAGCCTGGAGGTCAGCAGAGGGACCTGTCCAGTGGTCTGTTGACAAGCACTTACGACCCCTGGCCTCAACACCAAGCAACACCCAGCTGCAGGAGCACCACGTGCCTGGTGGCCACAGGCACAGGGCTGCTCATTGCTGGGCCTAGGATTGATTTCTCCTGTTTCTGTTCATTTCTTGAACGTCTTCTCCCCAGAGCAGCCTTTTGTCCTACGTGAAGGTGCTCTGAAGAGAACCTGTTGTGAATTCTCCTCATCTTTACCACACTTCTGTTGTTAGTAAAGCCTGAAGAGCAGATGTTCAAAACAAATACTCAATGCTCACCATTCTCAGCCAACAAATCCCTGTGACATCACCTAATCCAGGTGAGCATCACATCTCCTCACCACACTGCCTTTTCACAGCCTGAGGAACCTGTCTCACTGCTCTCCAGGAAATATTCCTGTCAGCCAACGACACAAGAGCCAGACTCGTGTCAAAACTACCAATTGCGTGCCCCTCAATCCCATGTGCCAAACTCCAAACCCAGCAGGCACGGTGGGACAGGGAGCAGATCCTCCCTGGCTGCTCTCAGCCTCAGAGGAGATCCCTTCTGCCCAGACTTCTCCAGCATTTACTGCCTCCACCCCTTCAAACTTCCCTGATAGCAAGCCAACCCTGTCGCTCTGACAGTGAAGCCATCCGGGCCACGGTGGATAAAAAAGGCACCCATAAATCCTTTCTCACTCTGGAAACCAACTGGGTTTCTCTTCTTGGAGGTACTAACACTGCAAACCTCCAGCCGCTCCCAGTCCTCCACCCCAGCACTCCTCTGAACTTTCCCCAAATCTTTGCCACGTGAATCAATCTGAAGACAAAGCTGGCAGAGCCTTCCAGCCCCCACCAACCAACTGCACCACCGTGCTGTGGGGTCCCCCTTCTGTGCTCGTGTCCAGGAGCACCAGGGGAGCAGCTCCCAGCACACCCACTGGGAGAGGGGCTGCTCGAGTGACCTGCTGTGCTTAGCTGGGGTGAGGGCAGCACCTGTACAGCTGCCCAGCTTCTCCTGGAGCAGCATGGAGTGACTCTGCTTAGCACTGTTCATTTTATTCCAGGCTTGCGAGGTTTGGAGATTGGTTCAGATAAGCATCCTCAAGCTTGCACGTTTATCTGCACCATCTCCCAAACAGCTTTGATCTGCAGGATTTGGCTGCAGCTCTCAAAGTTATCTTGAGAAAGCTTGTTCTGGGGAGAGTAATTCTCGTGATTAACAAGAAAAAGCTTTCTTAGTGGCTTTGAGCATTTCCAGCCCTGGCTGTAGCCAGGGAGTGCAGAAATGTCTGCACACAGGGAGAAGGGAAAAGCCAAGTGAGCTCCTCCTTAAAACTTCACTTGGGTCCAGCTGCCATTTCAGCTAAAATCTGAGCTCTGTTATTTCAGCTCGCTTTTTTTCCCCCACTTTCCGTTTATGGGTCCCTTTACGTCACCCACATCCTCTGCAGAACTCCCAGGAGAAAAGCTGGCTGGACTGACCAGGGAAGCAAGTCAGAACCAGGGGGGGAAGGATTTGTCCAGTTGAAGGCAAGTTTGAAAAGGCACAATATTGAATCCAGCAGCTGAAACCAATAGCCCCTCTAAAACCTCTCGTGAAGGAAACGAGCCACATGTAAGTAAGTGTTAATGGAGTCAGATGCTCATTTTCCAGTTTTTACCTTCTGCTTGGCCAAACATTAGGAAATACTTGCCGGACTGAAAAGTGTCAAATGTAAGCCCTGCTCTTGAAACACACTGGTGAGGATCCCACCATGCTCAGCCCACCTTCACCCCATGCAAGACCTTTTCCTTGTGGGAACAACCAGGGAGGAAGATGGTATTAAGGAACAGGAGGAAGTCCAGAATTAGCAACGAAGTTTATAGTGGGGAAACGACCCTGAACATATCCTGCTGCCCTCACATAAAAGATAAATACACATTAAAACAACCACTACTCAGGGAGGGGAAAGAAGTGTGAACAGCAAAAATATGTACATGTGTTTTAAATAATTCTTTTTAATTGTTGAGGCAGTAATACTTGGTTCATGGAACTGCAATATACAGAGAGGTGAAATAAATAGCTTATATATATATAATATATATAATATAGCTGGTTTTAAAATATTCCCTTATCATTGGTGTACTAGGTCATCTTGTAGTCACTTGAATGTATTTAGCAGCATTCTCCAGAACTGAGCATAATGCAGGATCACGGAGCCGTGACACCTTATGTCGTCAGGAAGGTTACAGAAGATCCATGCGTCGAAAACTCCACAGAAACTCACTCACTGCAGCACACACCATCTTGTCTTGGGCCAGTGGGCAGCAGACAATAAATAGATTACTGCAAAACCGGCACTTTTCGGGACAGGGTCTCAGTAACTTTGGGAAAGAACTTTGGTTTTCTTTGGTTTTATTTATTTATTTTTAATAATTACTTCTTTTTTTTTTTTTTTTTTTTCCCTCTGGGGATATGCTTGAAAAGTTGTCCTTTCCAAAAAAGCGAAATAAGCACCTGTGTGTCATCAACAACAAGAAGTCAATTTAAATAGAGCAGTTCGTTTTGTTTTTCAAGTCACAATAAATCCCGAACAGCTTTCCCCAGCATTTGCCATCTAGTCTTTTATTCCTTTTTTTTATTTTTATGCCTTTTTTTTTTTTTTTAAACACAATGTACAAAAATAGAGCTTCTTCCTTATTTTTAATGTAAAAATATTCCTCTGGTGCAGTTTTTTTTTTCTTTTTGTGGTTTCTTATTGTGACACTGTTTTTGTCTATTTTTAACTGGGGTTGGTGGGTCGTATTCTCTTAGTCCTCTTGGTGACTGTTGTGTACTTGAAAGGTTTCTGTATCTCCACTTGCCCCTTTGGGTACCTCTTCATAAAATGTACATCTTGCTGGTTTTCCCGGGTCTTGGGCCCTTTCCGTGGCCTCCCTTTTTTGGTGAATCCAACGTACCAGCCTGAATATTTTGCAGACATCAGCGCCGTGTAGTTGTTTTCTAGGACTTTTTCAATGAAAACACACTCCTTACTGGTGCCATCAGGCTGGAAAAGGAAAAAAAAAAAGAAAAAAAAAAATTAGTCATCCAAATGCAAGCTTGGTGACCAAAACCCAATTTGGCATAAAGAAAATCACCACATCTGGACCTCTTGTTTGGTTCAAACATGGTTAACAGGAGCTGTAACAAGCATCAGCTGAAATAGAAATGATTTTTTTCTTTTGAAGCATGAAAGCATGAGGTCATAATTTCTTTTGTTTTAAATGCTCTTATCCAAGGAGAGAAAGATCTTTCAAAGGCAACAGTTAAGGTTATCCAGTCCAGCTCCTTCACCTGCAAGGAAAGCAAGACAAGTAGTTTTGGTTTTTCTCATTAGGGAAAGAGGATGAATTGAATTCATGCCAGGGAAACGTCACAATCAGCAAAAACCAAATCCCAGAATGTCCTATGGCCAAACAACAGCATTTCCCTTTCTACCACTTACTTCTGGCACGTTTTCAGAAATACCTCATGGGCTTGCACCCATAACTACCCAAATCCCACTAAAATCATTACAAGCCTTAGTCTAAGCCATCCCAGCACTTTGAAAACTCTCCCACCACATCCCAGGGTGACACCAGGCAGATGGACCACCCGTGGTGCTCCAGGGCTGAGCCAGAGGTGTGCCAGAGGCACTGAAGTCCCTGACCCCACTCCAGCTCTTGGGACCCTGGACAGTCCTGAAGTCAGTGGTTATTTTGGAGCCGCTTTGCACACCCCAGGCTTGGCTCTGACCCACAACCCAGAGCGACACCAGCAGGGGAAGGGGCTGTTCCCACACTGGAATGGTTCCCAGATGAGATGGCATCCCACTGGCATCCTAATGTGACTGTGGCTGGAGAACTGCATGGCAGCAGCATTCTCAGCCACCAGACCCAGCCCAGCTCCACTGCCAGAGAGTGGGACATGCCAGTACCTGATTTACACCCCTTGTGTCACAGGGCAGGTTTCTGTTTGAAAGGGGGTTTCATTTCTTGTTGCACAGGGGACACAATCCCTCCTCTTTCCCAACATTTCAATTTCAGACTGAAAGCTGCCACCCAAAGCTCCAGGAGCTGGTTTAGGAAGCCATATCCCTAAAGCACCTTCCTCCTCACAGAGGGAGACAGGAGCATCTGAGCATCATTGCTGCTCCCCAGCCGCCCCACAGCTGGGACTCCTTTCCCCATAGAGCCACTGACTGGAGATTTTGGCAAACTGGGCTCAGCTCAGCTTGAAGATCGAGACTAATAGATCCAGAACTGGGCTTTGAATGCAGCAGAATGGATCTCTGCATTTGGAACTCTCACTTACACAGCAAATGCAGCAATAGAGGGAATCACAGCATCACACAACAGCATTTTCAGTCCTTCAGCACAGAGGAAATTCTTCTCACCCATAACCTTCTGTCAGAAAACATATTTTGCCCTTTAACTGCTGAGTTACTCGTGCTGCACCTGGAATTTCACATGTTGTCATGTACACCAGCACTTTGGTCTATACATGAAAAGACGTCAGGGAGTAGGTACAGCCTAACTGTGACATGGAGCATCATACAGGACTTCATCTAATGCTCAGCAAAGCCAAAGGAGGATTTGCATCATAACGTTAGCCCGAGTCAGCTCCCCACACACTGGTCACAGAATCACAGAACATGCCAAGCTGGAAGGGACCCACAAGGATCATCGAGTCCAACTCCTGGCCCTGCACAGGATACCCCAAGAGTCACACCCTGTGCCCGAGAGCATTGTCCAAATCTAATGAGTTTTTCCCTACTGCAGGCATACACATGCTACTACTAAACTCTCCCCACCTAAACAGTATCAGACCCTCTCAGTCTTCAGCCATTTCAGCTGTCCCATCCCTGGGGGACACAGGAAAGCCACAGCAGCATGACCAGCTCAGCCCCTGAGTGATGGTTGGTCTCAGGCTCTGCTCAGGGGCTCCTCTGGGCATGGAGCTGAGCCCTGCATCCCTTCCCCAAGGACAGGTCAGCCTGCTCTTCCAGAGAAGCCTTCCTAGAGTCCTGCACAATCACAGCGGAGTTTGGTGCAGCTTGTGGGAAGGGCAGGGGATGGTGGGACAGGAGGGAGACCCTCCAGGCCATGCTGCTCAGGCTTCCCTGCACCCCTGATCCTCAAATAACTGAGCATGAGCTACAAACAGAGCTGCCTGATGGGAACCACTTGGCACGACGACCCAGGCTGGAGTCACACAGGCAGCAGCAGAGGATGGCTGGTCACGGCAGCCCCCAGGACCAGCCAGTGCTCCGTGACCTAATGCCTTCAGCAGAGCTTCAGTTCCACCCGTGCAACAGTCTGTGATGTTTGCCCTGCAGCCAGTAATGCACATCCTGCCTAAAGGAATTCATTACCAGGGTAGGTTTCATTAAGAGGGCAAAAGAAATTCTGGCAACTTTTGCAACAAAATATGCTAATCCAGGGCCGGTACAGGGGCTCTGCCATGGGAGCAGCAGTCTCCATCCCAGACAGGCACAAAGGTCCTCATTTTACCATCCACAACTGGAAGCTCACAAATGCTTTAATGAATGGCAGAACTGGGCAAAGCTCAGTGGTTCCAGTTCCGGGAGGGGGGTCATTCTCTGAGTCCTGGGTTTGATCAAAGCCACATGAGTGGGAAAGGGGGAAATCAGTCGACACCACAGGGTTCCACAGGTTTCAATGGGAAGCCATAAAACCAGCCCCAGGTTTCTCAGGGCTCAGCCCACTACAAACCCTTCCCCAATGAGTGGAGAATTTTTAAACAATACCGTGGCTGAGATTCAAATCCACCCAAACCCAGGTGCTGCTGAACCGACCGGATCCATGCCACAGGGGGAGCAGGTAATTGGAAGGGCTGTTCCCCCCATGCTCGTGGAAAGGGACTGGACTTGAGCCCTGACCTTGTTGCTAGGAGAATTAAGGCTTTTTCATGCAATTTGGGAGGTTTCTGCTTGTACTGCAATGTCAGTTTCTCATGGAAAATGAAGACTGGAATGAAAAGAAAACATATGTAGGAGAGGAAACTTATTCTATTGATAACAAGAAAGTATTTACTTATACCTTCAAATTTGCCAACAGAGCTTAAGACGGAGACAGGAGGTGGAGGAATAACAAGGTGCAACTTCAGGCCAACTTCAGGGCTAACTTGAAGTAAACAAGGTGCATGAGATAAAATAACTTCGTTCTGGAAGAGGAAGAGCTAAATGATTTGATAACATGAAATTGCAGTAACATTTACAAGCACCTTGAGATAAATCAGGATAAGGACCTCACTTCCCCAAACAAAGCATTCCTGTATGTGCTAAGACACGCCAGAGACAGACAAATGATTTTCAAACACTCAAAAGATAATTTTACAGCATCTGTTATAATCCCCAATAGAATAAACTGTTCACACGTGTTATCTACACCAGAAAGAGCTGGACCCACAGGAATCTCTTAGGGGAAAAATCAGTTTATAAGGGTTTTCAATACTTTTTAATCATCAGGTGCCCATCACTTAAAATTTAATCACGTCCCTATTTAAGCCATAGCAAAATCACTCCTTGGGTCTGTCAGCCATCCCCTCACTCCTCCAAAGAGAAGGGGGTGGAAGAGAAGAGAGAGACAGCTTTGGCCAAGCATCACTCCCTGCTGCAACCATGGGCTCACCCTTCCCCAGGAGCTCCCAGTGCAAATGATCCAGGGCTGCACCCTCCACCACCGACGTCAGGCAGGAGCTGCTGCCAAGATGCATTTCATACATATTGTGCTGGCAAGGATGCACCTTGCAGAGCACTCGCCCTTCAAAACATGGAGCTTTATGTTTTGAACTGATTCTTTACAATAAAGAAGTTCCTGAAAGCCTCAGAGCTGCGCAGGAGCCGTCTGGCCCAGTGGCCTGGCCATAGGATAGAAAAGGACCCACACCCAGCCCCCCATCCCCACGTCCTCGCCGGGCAGGCACAAGAGCTTCACAGCCCCAGCTCCCTGCTCGCAGCAGACACGGAGCAGAGGCACAACCTTGCTCCTGTGAAGGGCAGGTGAACAGCTCCTGGCACCTGTGACAAGCCACCAACCACCAACGTTGCCCCCAGGGGCTGCTGCCCGGCCACATGATGAGGCCATGCCTCCACAGAGCTGACGCCCTGCAGATCAGCTCTTTGCAGATAAATAATTCGGAGCATATTTAGTTTAAACACACCTCTACCACCCATGGGAAGCTCTGGTATCTGTTAGCCGAATTTCTGATAAGTTACTTATAAAATCCCTGATCTAAATGTCGCCTTCCACAGACACGCCTGGGACATTGCCCAGGTCTGCGCAGAAGCAAGAAAAGCACAGCTCGAGCAGCACAAAGTGCTGGCTTCCATCTCCTGCAATAACAGCTGGGGAGCAGCCCCAGAGGCAGTGAGCCACTGCCCAGTGCCAAGGCAGCAGAATTGAGTGGTCCCAGCCTTTTTATCGAGCAGGGTTAGAGTAGCAGCAGCACCCAAGGCTCACCCTCCAGTAAAGGGTATCTCAAGTCTTTCTACACCACGGACCATCCCATGTGCAGCAGCAGCACAGCCAAAGGAGCCACACTGGAGCCAGGGGCTCTCTGAGCACCCTGAGCTTACCAGGGAGCAGCCTCGGATTGTTTGTGCAGAGCATTTGGCGACAGGCTCCCCAGTCTTAAACGTGAAACATGTTGAACTGACACTAAAGCAGAATTAAGTGCCAAAGCATTTGCTGCTTCTACAATTACACTCCAGAGTGCTTTGGTGCTCCTGCTCTCCTTTTTATGACCCAACTTGGTCTTATTGTAGTTTGGCTTTCTCGTTTTAAGTTCTCCAAATGGAAAGGATCAAAGAGCTCTTTGTTGTCATAGCAGGAGCGCTCCTCGGAGCGAGGCATTCCTGCCACGAACAGCTTGCTGCTCAGGGGGAATTCGTGGCAGCCTCTGTGCCACCAGCCTGAGCCAAGGCATTAGCAGGTGCAGCAGCCGCCTCCGCCTTCCCCCATTAGCCTGCCCCACTAAGCCACCTGAGCAGCTTTTTATGGGAAAGGAGGCCGGGGCAGGTTTTCTCATTTATGCTTCACAAATCTGGCTCAGTGGGCACCGGCAAATCCAAACTTCACTCGGCTTTTACAGCAACAATGAGCTCGCGCAAGCGGCTCGGGTAACACCACAGTGCGGGGAGAGATGCCTCCAAGACTGAAAGGTTTCTCTGTGTGCAAAGATCAGGGTACAAATTAAGCCCTGTGAGTGATGCTGTGCTAAGCTGTTGTTAGCTAAGCTTATTTTAAAACACTTCCCCCTCCTCAAATGCTGCTACAATTAGGAGCTCTCGGGTAAGCGACTGAAGGCACCGGTGATGTGCTGCAAATGATAACAAACACCAAACCCCACGAAACGCGTCTGTGACAACCCAGGAATGCCGGCTTGGCACAGGGCACAGCGAGACTCAACCCCTCAAGTGAGAAGGGGATGAGTCTCTGTCTAATTATCACCTTTCTGCCAGCTCAGCCCTGAGGCTCGAAAATTGTCAAACTGTGGTGATACCAGCCCTGCATACAAGGGAGAGCATCTATCTCTGCAAGGGAAACAACCCCTCCCCCTAAAAATCCTAGAGCAGGAAAGTTACCACTCCAGCAAAAGGTTTCCAAGAGCTGCACACACAGAGGCTTTTTCAAAGAAAATCCCAGAAAACAGACCTTTCCTGCATCCATCCTTCCCTCCCCCTCCATAGACAAACAGAGAGAAGGGGTTCCCAACAGTGGCACCCCATCATGCTGGATTTCATGCCATCCCCCGGGGTGTGAGGCACAGCCACTGAGCTCAGCATTCATCTCAAATGGTTGCTGAAAATTTCCTTCAAACGCTGGATTCACACAGTGCATTATACAGAAGAAATCCTGCCCCATATTTCCTAAATTTCATAGCAGTGACAGCAGGGAAAAGGCTTGGGTATTCAGGAGGAATACAGCTCAGCAGTCCCAGTGAGCCACTCCCGAAGCATCCCCAGCTGAGGACCAAGGGCTGGTGCTCCCAGAATCACTGATAACCCTGAAAAGCCCCAGAGCTGTTTACCCAGCACGTGCCCAGTGCCATATGGTTTTCAGGAAGCATGTTCCTCCTCTGTGGTTTTGCACAAGCTCAGCTTGTCAGACAGACAACACTCAGGCTCCTCCAGATTGACTCCATGTGGCTTGGAAGATCCTGAGTGGAAGGAGGCAATGCAGGAGCTGTGTTAATGCCACATAACCCCCTCTCCCCCTTCACACACACACACCTTTTAAAGGCAGGTCAGAAAAGATGATGCTGAGGTGGGTACAGCAGCTGCCAGAGCTCCCCAGCAGTGCTGGGGGAGACAGAACCTCCTCAACACACAGGAGGTCTGACTGCTCAGTCACCCGCATGCACTTTATGAGCATTATAAGGACAGATCCATCACCAGCATCCTGATGCTCAGTATCCTGGATTTATGACAAGGCATCCTGACCACAGAGACACCTCTTGACCCAAATGCACATTCCTGCTCCTAGAGCGGGCTGTAAATCAGGGAAGCCGCATCCATAACTGCCAAGAGTCACTCAGCTTCCTGCGCGTTTCCTCCAGCTCCCTGCCCTCTGAACCTGCGCAATCCTCCGAGGAAAATACTTAGGAGTCATGATGGGCAGTTCAATAAAAGTGTCTGCTGGCGCAGCAGAGAGGTTAATTATGTATACAGGACATCTAAGTGCACTCACGAGGCAGGGGAAGTAACACAAAACCCGTGCGGAGGAGATCCTCCAATGAGGGCACCTCTCCGATGAGGGCACCTCTCCTTCCAGAGGCCTCGCTCCAAAGCAGCACTGCTCAGCCTGCCCCACCTGCCCACATGCACCGGGCACACCCTACCCTCCTGACAGCAGGTGAAAACAGGCACGGTCCTGCATGTGTGGGACAGGACACCCAGGCTTGGCAGGGCCCTGTCCCTGTCCGTGCCAGACACAAGCTGCAGGAACCAAGGAAGGAAGGAAACTGTTGGAAGTTTTTCTTTCCTTCTACCTTTCATTCCAAAATTCCACTTTTACAGCGAAGTTCAGTAACCCCCAGTTTGCCACGGAAGAGTGTTCTGTCATAGGATAAACACGAGGACACAGACTCAAAAGGAGTCTCTGTAGGGATGAACCAAGCAAGGCTGAGGTTACACCAGGACATGCCTCCTAACCTGCTCCTTCTGTCACAACCACATGCCCTGCCAATAGTGCAGCAGGGTGGCCATATCCGGAATTAGGGCAAACTGGGTTGGCTTCACCTGGAAAGAGGTACATTTTGTTGAGACACTTTCCTAACTGCAACTCAGAGAGCTGCAAATACTTAATATTAATGAGGAGGAACATCAACTACTTTTTAAACAAACTTTATTAAACCAAAAGAAAATTTAGGAAAAGTTAAAAAGCCAAAACTGTGGGTTTCCTGCAGTAGGAAACTACTGCGCTTCAGGAGATCTGAAACCACAGGCAGGTTTCAGGTGTGATATCTGAGCAGATCTATGGCATCTACCATTACCTGCACCTACTTGGTCCAGTTACATGTATGCTGGGAGGTGCTACATGTCATAAGGGCTGGGAAGGAGTCTTTGCCCATCTGCACAAACCACAGCTTAAGTGCTCTGCTGGGGTTTGCTGGGGTTTCTTTCCCAGCAGTCATTTTCAAGCCAGTCCTGAGTTTTCTATAAAAGCCTTCTAAGAGCAGCAGCGTATTTCGTGCAGGCTTGAATTCAATACACAGCTGGAGCAAGGTGGGGGTCGGCCTCTTCCCCCAAGTCAAGAGGAAATGGCCTCAACTTGTTCAGGTTGAACATCAGAAAGAATTTGTTAAACCTTGGCAGGGGCTGCCCAGGGAGGTTTGGAGTCCCCATCCCTGGAGGTGTCCAAGGCAGGCCTGGCCGTGGCACTCAGTGCTCTGGGCTGGGGGACAGGTGGGGATGGGGCACAGGGGGGACTCCATGGTCTTGCAGGTCTTTTCCAATCCAATTGATTCCATGATTCTGTGATCTGAGAGTTAGGCCACTACTGGAATTCTTTTTTCAGTTGTTTAAAACATCAAGTCTAGATCATGAGTGGAACAGGATAATGGAACTACAACATGACCCCATAGCAGGTCCTGGGTTGATCCCAGATTTATTCACATTAAACAAACATGCACAATGACTTTGTAAATTATCATTTCAAATGAATGCAGTCTCATCCTGCCAACAGTCCAGTAGTGACACTGGTTTTCCTGAGACAAGTTTAGATCAGTGGAATTTAGAACAAAGAAAGGTCACTGATTGTCTGCAGGATGGCATTAGTTCTCTTCATGTCTAGTTATATTACTAAGAAAAGAGATAAATCCATGATCAAATCAAGTGCCATCCATAAAAATTGATCACCCAGAACTATTCCAGCCTGTGAATGACCAACTTCCATCTGTACACAACAAATGCAAGGCTTGGGATTTGTCCTCCCTCAGGAAAGCTTAGTATCTTCTGGTATCCAAAAGACAGTGTAAGAAAATCTCAAGAACAAAAATGTATTTGAGCAAGATCTACTCTTTTTTTGACAAAATAGGTTTTTAACAACCACATCAAATGGACTATATTTTGATATTGTTGGAGCACAAGTTTTATTCTCCACTTCAAAATCAGCCTCTGTTTTCTCACTTCATCTCCCCCAAAAAAGCAAGACAAGTAGAAACAGTCCTTGAAGAGCAGGACCCACCTGAATGTGGGTCCTGCATCCACTTGAGGAAGACAGGGCTGCACTGCTTTATTCCTTCTTGCAAGTTAGATACATCCATGTTTTTGCTAATTAACACTTAGGAGAAACATCTTCCTCGGCTTAGAAATGCTCAAGACCAACAAAAAATGGTGCTTTGGAGATGAGATGCTCTGAGGAAAGCAATTAAATTCAACTTGCTGATTGTCACCACAAGATGCACATGGCAGCACACCCTCTCCACCCAGAGAGGGTGAGGCATGACCAGGGCTCAGGGATCACCATCAGTAATTTTAATTAACATTTAACCTTAGGGAACTGAAACAGTCCAAGATGACACACAGCTGCAGCCACCAAGAAACACAGGGGACGGGAAGTTAGCAGCTTTATGGTGACACTTGCTCCCTGAACACAGAAAGGATTAAATTAAATTATCATGCGGCTTTCAAGAAGATGGTGTTTCTTCCCTGGAAGGGGATACAGAGCTTCCAGCCATGGGATAAGGAAAAGATTTAGAAGTCAAGCTTCCAAGCTTGGTCTGCAAAGTGAATCTTGTCTTTGCAAAGCTCAACCTGAGAGAAAACAGGGGCTTTTTAAGAACACCCAAAGGAAAACATGGCATTTCCTAAGGAAGAATCACACAGCTCTCTGTCCAGACACAGCCTGGGCACACAGGGCCAACACTCACAACCTCAGCAGAGGAGCTGCAAGTCTCCAGAGTAAAAATAATATCATGAAGAAATTTGATTTTTTTTTTAAATAAAAGGACCTTTTGCTTTATTTTTTATTTATTTTGCACTTTAGAGCATTATGGCTGTGCTAAGAAGCTTAAGTTAACTGGAAATGTTCATATATGGCTAAAACACGACTGTGAGGACCTCTTGACCATGTGGCTTGGCCATGAAAACACCCATAAAGCATCGGCCCCATCTCAGATGTCTCCACGACCACCTGAGGCAGCCCCGCTCGCAGGACTCACAGCAGGCATAGCTCCTCCACCCACTGTGTGGAGAAAACCGTATCATGAACATATCATGAACACTTAACAACATTGCTCATGACGAATATTAATGCTGCAAAGGTGCAGTACAGACTCCCACCATTCTGCTGCAGCACTGGAGCCCATCCCTTTCTGTGCCACAGCAGCCTCAGCAGAATGAACACTGGAAAATAGTTTCACTGGGCTCAATCATAAATGGCTTTGTGGGAATCATGACACAGAATCACAGAATATTCTGAGCTGGAAGGGACCCCCAGGGATCACTGAGGCCAACTCCTAAGTGAACAGCCCACATGGGGACCAAACCCACAACGTTGGTGTTACGAGCACCAGGCTCTAACACGGTTGTGCCATCCAGAGTCAGGATTCCTGGGAAAGCTGGCTGCCACTGCTCAAGGGCAGGAGCTATTCCAGTGGGGCTACTGCTCACCAGCTGTGCAAACCCAGCACAGCCATACCCACCTCAGGCTGTGACACCTGTGCCCACAGCAGAGCCACCACAGCCCCCTGGGGAAGGTGCACAGTGGGGTCTGGCCAGCCCTGAGAACATTACACCCACGACAGATTGTTATGAGACGGCGTGATAACAACATCCCTATCATAATGTCCTTAACATCCAACAGCCCCTCCTTGGGGAACTCCTCTGACATATTTCTGGCACTGTAAAGATCTGAAACTGCAACAAATGAACCAGATGATACAAATTCCATCACATCTAGCATCCACAGAAGCTTGAATGCAGTGCTTCAGGTCAGCCAGTAATGGGAAAGGAGCAGCTGTGGAAGACTGAAGTGCTACCCACTCTCATTATCAGAGAATCACAGAATACAGAGCTGGAAGGGATCCATCAGGATCATCCAGTCCAACCCCTGGCCCTGCACAGGCCCCAAGAGTCACACCATGTACCTGAGAGTGTTGTCCAAACCCTCCTGGAGCTCTGGCAGCCTTGGGGCTGTGCCCACTGCCCTGGGGAGCCTGGGCA
>JAWWES010000030.1:671383-682295 GCA_035583135.1 Lophotriccus pileatus | reverse complement strand
CAATCCCCTCCCTGATGCCCCAGGACAGGGATGTCCCTCCTGGCTGCCAGGGCACTGCTGGCTCAGGGCCAACTGGCCACCCCAGGGCCCTTTCCCCAGAGCTGCTCTCCAGCCTCTTGATGATGTTTGGGGGGGTTGAATGGAAGAGAAGAATTGCTGATTTTAGCTTCCACTTCTGCTTTTAATTTCATAAGAATCTCAGCTTCTATGTTTTCAGAAAAATAACTCAAATTTTTTTCCATGGGTTGCAGGAAAAAAACATGATCAGGTGAATGCAGAAGGTTCTAATGGCTCACCCAAAACAAAAGTGGTTGCCATCTCATTGCTTTTAAGACCTTTGCAATCTCGCAGGCCCTGATTCCAGATTTTTGGACACTTGAGACTGATTTCAAATCAGGCCCCCGTGTTCAAAGTATGGCAAGGTCCAAGACTGCCTGGCTTCAGGCTCCACCAAAGGCTTTTATTTAGATGACTTAAACTAAAACAAACTCACGGGGGAGCGAAAGCCTGGCAACAACTCACTTCAAAAAAGGACAAACCCCCCAACATGAAGAACCGGACTGGAGTTCAAAACAAGATCTGAGTGAGATCCAGCAAAAGCCATGTCAAATTTTGCTTTCAAATGAGATGCCAAGTCAGAATAGTTTATGGCTGAACATGTCACAGAGAGATCCACAAAACGCACTATTAAACCTGACACCCCACCAATTCTGGTCATGTTTATGTTGCAAATTCAGCATTCAGCTCCAGAAATTGTTAGGTTTTACAAGCCCCTTTCAAGCAACCTGAATACTGTGCAACTCGGGGAAAAAATCTGGATAAGCACCAAACCCCTGGGAAACTCAGAGTTCTGCCCCAAATCCAAGATGCAGTTCAGTGTGGTTTTAAACACCCAAGCTCAGGAGGGTAAACACCTCATCTACTGCCTCAGAGCTCCAAACTGCAAACCCCAGAGTGCCCCTGCCCTCGCCACACCTTGACCAAAGCCAACTGATGGAAAAGCTGCTCCAGCTACACCAGTAAGGCTTTGGAGAATCACCTGGTCTCTCCCACCCACATAAGTGTCCTTGCTCTACACAGGGTGGCTCCCACTGAAGCCCCTGGAGCTCCTGTAGCACAGCACACCCCCTCTCCCGTGAGACCAGAGGGGCTACAAAGGACCAAGAGCACATTCAGGGGCCTTTACTCTTCAATGCTGTCACAGCATTTTAGCCAACTTTCCTGACTAAACACACACATGCTTCAAGAAAACCCCTATTTTAAAGCTGTAATGTAAACAACCCCAAATTATTACTATCCCCTAAAGGCTACTGCTGGCAGGCATCAGTGATAAAGCTCTGCCAGAGCAGTCTGGCATCTAGCAACAATTTGTTTGTTGTCCTGCAAAAATACAGAGAGCCTTGCCATATGGTATTAGCAACTTTCTGGTAACATTAAGAAATAGATTGGCTTGGAAAGCAGTTATCACACCAGAAAAAATCTCATGTCTGAGAGGCAGGTCCATGCTGTCAGTGGCAGCAGCACAGTGGTGCTGGTCAGGGAGAGGTGGCCAGCACAGCCATGCCACCTCCAGCCCCCAGCACCAGTGACATGCCCCTGGCACTGCCATGCTTTGGCTGGCACAGCTTTTTTTGAGGAGCTGGACCGTGCTTGAGGGCACAAGCTCAGCACTGCCTGTCAGTGCTCTGTGAGTGTTGGGAGGGCTCCAGCACTGCAGACGTGGTGTCAGCAAAGCTGTCCCCAGAAAGCACCTGAAAGTTACCTGTCACCAGGCTGAAGCACTGCCTCAGCCATCCCACTGGCCACGGCTCCCTACCTTTCAGCAAACACCTTTTCCCCACTGTTCACATTAAGCTCAGAGAAAAATTCTTTCACAAAAATAATGCACATATACTACAATGATTTTGAGAGTGTGTGGACAGCAGGTCACAGAGGATTTTTGAAAGAAAACCTAAATGGTGCAAGTCAGCATGTGGATTTGGTGGGAAACCACCTATTTTATAGGATCACATGCTCTCAGGCCTCAATTCTCAGGAGCAGAACTGATGGAATGAGCAGGTAGTTCTCTCAGGATACAACCTTACTGCACTCACTTTCTGTACAGCTGGCAGAGATGATCTGTGATAGACCTCACTCTATCAGTTTTCTAACTCTACTCCTATTTCTGGAGTTTCCTCTGTAGCCATATCCTACCTCAAAAGAAGGACTCATCCCCTTTTCCAGCAGTGCAGGAGTTGCCTGCAGAGCTGCAGTACCAAGACTACAGCCACACCACATGGAGCAGCATTACACGGAGCACAGCACACCACAGACAGTCACCAACTGCATTCTGAGTCCCATCCCACTAAGGAGACGGGTTCCAGCACCACCACCTGCTTCTCCTTGCTGGAATAGCTCAAGGAGTCACTTAATGCACTGAGAGATAAAGCTGTTCTCAAAATGAAGCCAACAGGGAACAATATTGCTGCTGGATATGGGAAAGACATAATCCATCTAATGCCATGGAAGAACATTAGTGGGATTGCTTGGAGCATCTTCTGAAGACACTTCTGGATCAAATCAAATATGTGCTTACCTCTTTCTCCATTCTTCTCAAATCTTCTGCATTCCTTCCAGCCATTACTTGTCTCCCTTGCTTCTGTATCTTGCTCTGAAAAGTGGTGTCTCCCTTGCCACGGTCTGAAAGAGCACCCTCACCTCTCACATGGCAGCTCTGCAGGAAGCCAAGTCCCCTCTACCCTGCCCTTAGTCAGCCCAGAAAAACAGGGCTGTTCTCTCCTCTCCCTTTATAGTGGGAGTGTAAACTACCCTCCTCATGGAATTCTGCCATGGCCTGAGTGCTAGTGTCGACCAGGCTGCCTGATCCCATGGGCGGATGACTGAGAAAAACAGGGAATTCCCTGGAAACCGTGCCTGGGGATCAGGTCAGGAGATGCTCTGCTGACCAGAAAGCAGCCCTAGCAGAGCCTAAAGGAAGGGCAGGGCTCTGGTCATCACGCAATGGTGCCAACAGATCCATTTCAAGCTTCACAGAGACCCCTGAGTTCCTGCAAATGCTCTCCAACGAGAGGACTGGGACAGGGCAGGGAAAAGGCAATCTCTGCAGCATCCTGCCATTCCAGGGAGCTCGGGTTTGCTGTAAGGACAGGCTCAGCAAAAGCAGTCAGAGGTGGCCAGGCTCACTTAACAGCCACCTGCTCACACTTGGGCTTGTATTCCTTGCTCTGGAGACTTCAAAGACAGCCTTCAACAAACATGAAATCTCCACCTTACTGATGGCCTTATCTCAGTGCAGGAGGTAACAGAAGCTGAGGCAGAGAGAAAAAACACAGAAGGACTCCCCTGGAGAACCAACAGTTAGAAATAGAGCTCCTCCAAAGAGACCATCAGCTGCTCTTTCCCCACAGCACTGAATTACTGCCAATATTCAGAGTTCCTGTGTTCTAGATGACAAGTCACCTCATGTATTGTTACAAGTGGACAAGACACTGTGCCTTCCCTTGGAAGAAGAGCTGGACCTTTCAGAGTCCTCTTCTCCCCTGTGTCTGTCAGAAGCCTGAGATAAACAGGATTAATAATTTTTAAAAAGACAAAAATGATTCTCAGAAAAGCAACTAGCACTCTTCTTCTGAGTAATATAATTCCACCATAAAGCCTGATGAAGAGAAGGTTGGAGGGAGAACTTACTGCGGCTTTTCAGCACATAAAGGAGGTTAAAAAAAGATGGGGACAAACCTTTTAACAGGGCCTATTGCAATAGAACATGAAATAATGGTTTTAAACTAAAAGAGGATAAATTTATACTTGATATAAGACTGAAAATTCTTTCTTGTGAGGGCATTGGCACAGGCTGCCCAGAGAAGTTGTGGCTGCCCCATCCCTAGAAACATTCAAGGCCAGGTTGGATGGGGCTTGGAGCAACCTGACCTAGAGGAAGGTGTCCTTGTTCACAGCAGAGGGTTGGAACAAGATGGTCTTGAAAGTCCCTTCCAAACTAAACCATTCTGTGATTCTATGAAAAACTCCAGTGGTCCACAGAAAACTTCAGCAAGACCAGAAAACTCAGGACCTACAATTTTTCTGTGTGGACACACAGAGGCACCAAAAACCCACAAGCAAATAAAAAAAAACCAAACCAAAACCACCAAAACATATGGTCAGAAATAAAAAAATTAATGTTTCTTGATCCTTCTTCAATAAAATGCCAAGAATCCACAAAGAAACGCAATCCAATTTGTTTTCCCTGGGTACTGGTCACCTCTAACAGAGAAGTCATCCCAGTACAACACCTGCCCTCTCTCCAGCTTTCATAAGCAATCTGTAGAGCCTCAGTGGCCTCAGCAGCTGCATGTGTTACAATGGAGTCAGAAGTCTGTCTGCCCAAAACAACTCCAAGCCCTTTGGTCAGCACTGGCCATGAACACACAAGTGGTAACATCCAAGCGAGAGAGAAAACACAAGGCTTGGGGCTCCTGAGAAGGCTCCATCAGACAGTCTCTGCTCGGAAATGCTGGTGTAGGTGCAGTTTATCATAAATAAATACCCAGATGCAAAGGCTGCTCTTCTTAGCCCTGGGGGTTAGTGTGCTTCCCTGCAACACAACCAGCTCCAAGGTGGGGAACAAGCCCTGTCCACCTCTGGAGCTCTTGCGTTCACCACCAGTTCTAGCTGAGAGTATCAACAACCTGCTCCAGACCGTAACACGCTTTCTAGGTGATTATGGGATGTAAAAGGGCCTAAATTCAAAGCAGGTTTTCAACTGGGGGGACTCAAAACTGCTGACTGAGGAGCAGAATAAAGCCAGATGGCATTGTTGGGGATTATGCCACGTAAGGCAATAGGAAATGAGCAGAGGAAAAGACCCGTTTTGGTCCCATGGCTCCTCTCTGGCCAAATGAAACGTACTGGGACAACTGTGAAACAATCAGTTTATGGGTTTCATTCCCCTCCACCCCCAGACTGAACTTAAATATTTGTATAAGCCCAGGCATAACTTTTATCTAATGTTTTCCTTGGGGTTTACTGGCTGTTTAGAGCATTCAAGCTAAAAAGCATTCCCTCAAACTCTTGCCACAAAGAGAGCTGAAACTATGATACTAATTAAAACCACACTCTTTGGTATCAAGAAGACATGCTATTATTTTCTTTCTTTTGCCCGTGAGAAGCTGTTAATATGGGCAACACGTCTGGAACATTTTCTTTCCAAACGCCATGTCCCGTACCCCCTCCGGCTCAGGATGGCTGGTTTGTGAACTTGTCAGCAGGCTGGGGTGGGAAGGCTCATAGTTACAAGAATAGACTCATTTATTTTCTGTAACAAACCGTTTGCCAGCTTAATGCTACGAAAAGCATATCGGGGGGAAAAGAAAGGGTTCATGCTGTGTGAAAGGTGACGAGCTAAAGAACTGTCCTGCCTTGGCACCCAGAGGGCCAAATCAAGGGATGAGTCTTAAATATATCCTATATACAAATATAATGTATGTTTTGTAAAAACAGGTGCTGACTTTGCCAGGATGCTCCTGGGCACTTAGCACAGAGCAGGACAGGCTGTGGGCTGTACAGTGTGCCATTGCTGATCCCCTTGGGGAAAGGTCTGCTAAAGAAAAAGGTAAGATTTTGTGCTCCTTTTATCCTGTTTAATTTGAGTGCTTCTAAGTTCTCCATAACCGTGGTATCAGCACCTCATAAACATTAACAAAATTATCCTTATAACATCGCAGGGAAAAATGTTCTCATCACATTTAAAGGATGGAAAATTAAGAGCACAAAAAAAAAATCAAAGTCAGGTTTGTGTCCAACGCAACGTTTGAAAGCATCCAGTGTGTATCCTGAGAGGCTAAATCTGGTTACAACAATGAATTTCCCCGTCCAAGACCAAACTACAGTGTCTCAGGCGGTGTTGCAATCGCACTACACAAGGGCAGGAAGCAGAGAGAACAGGCTGCTTCGGTGCAGTCCTCCCAGAGCACCAATTCCCAAGCCTCCCCCAGTTCCGAGCAGAGCTCCGGGTGCCTCGACAGGCAGCTCCGAAACGGGTCAGGCACACGGCCACGGCTGGCAGCAAATGGTCTGGACAGCCTGGACAGAGCATCCACACTGCTCTCGAGGAACACACATGTGGGAGGAGGGGGGGATTGCTGGGGAAGGCAGTGACGTGCAGGTGTCACCCCCGGGACCACAAAAGTAAATAATGTTTCACCAGAGCCATTTGGTTTCTGGTTTCTGTTTGGGAGTGTGGCTTTCGCTGCCTCCACTCGAAACAAAACTCAGCTTTCCTTTTTCGCAGCCACAAAGACGCTAGATTTGAATGCCTGGTGGTGCAAAGTGTGGGCAGCGGGGTTTGGAAGGCTGGGATGTTTTATTTTCCTTTTATTTTGGTGGTAATTTAGCTTTGCACAAGCCCCTGCCTGGTTAGCAAGCCTCCAGCTTCGCCAACAACACAGAACTGCCTAAATTACAAAAACAAATTAATGCACAAAAAAAAATGACCTCAGCAAAGAAGTTAAGCTAGATGGGTAAACACACTGTAATTTGTTACATGCTGCCATTCAGGGGGGATCCAAAGTAATAACAAAAATTCCTGTAACACTGAACCGTGAGGCCCAGCCCCAGCACGATGTCGGGATTCCAGTATGAGCTCTGTCACACCATCCAGAGGCTCACCACTGAGAGGACAGGGCTCCACTTGCCCTTTTATTTTTAATTTCCCCCTAAAAGGAATTTTTGGGGGAAATTTATATTGGCATTTTCCCCAAAGAAAGATCAGGTGAGGAAGTTATTGTGGAGTGCCATCCATGGCACTGGGATGCTGACACAACATCTGTCAGCTGAACACAACTGGGAAGCACGAACTCGTCCACATCCGAGGCACCACTGGAGATCCCAGCCTGGCTGAGGGCTCTTTGCAGGTGCTGTGGAGGCTGGGAGGGCATGGGCAGCCTCACAAACCCCACATTCCCTCCATCCTGCTTCTGATTTGAGGCTGACAGGCGAAAGCTTGAACACATCATTACAGCCTTGAGAAGGCTGCTAAAGGTAACACTCAGGTTACAAATTAATTAATAGGAAACACTTACCTTCCCCACTAGCTTGCCTTTCCTGTTCATGCAAAGGTAGAAATCTGTCTCCTTCCCTTTGATCCGGACTTGACTGCCAAAAGTGTCTGTTTCCACTAGAAGCTGGGCTTGTAAAGGAAGAAGAAGAAAAAAAGCATTTACCAGTGTGGTCCTATTAAGTCACAGGGTGCAACGTGCACTGTCCCATTGCCTGCAGCTGAACCACCCTGGGATGCTCTGCACAGGAACAACCCAAGGGACCACCCTGGGGCTGAGCTCACAGCTTGGTCCCAGGTGCCAAACTGACACCTCTCCACTAACTCCTGTGTGGATGGTCCAGGTTTAATGCTGGTTTTAGCACCAAGCAGGCACATACACGTGTGTGCTCCATCTGCCACACCAGCCCTGCCAACCCATCAGCAATATTAGCTCGATGCTAAAAACCCCTCCGAGGTCATGGAGTCCAGCTGTTCCCCCAGCACTGCCCCAGCCACCACTAAACCATGTCCCCAACTGCCATCTCTACAGGCCTCTTAAACACCTCCAGGGATGGTGACTCCACCACTGCCCTGGGCAGCCCATACCAATGGCAGTGCTCTCCTTCACATGGCAGGAGGATTCTTGGAGGGTAAGAACATAGATTTTATGCTCATGAAGATGTAAGATTACCACAACAAGAAAGAAAATCCTTTCCCCATAGCCAGCATCCCTCAAACACTGCACCGAGTGGTCATGCCACGTGCTCCTGGTGCAAAACATCGCAGTGATTCCTGAAGAACACCAAAACAGCCAGCAGGGGAGAAATTTGGCACTGCTTGCTCTGTCTGATACACACCCACCCTGAAGACATCCTCCATATCTAGCTGTGCTTCCAGGATGTCACAAACTGCCTTCTGGCAGGCCAGGTCCAGCTCTTCAGCTCTAGCTGGCAGACATACGGCCAATCTCAGTATCTCACACGTGTACTGATGCCAGAGCTGGTTCACAGCACCACCAGGAGCCATGGCAGAGGACAGATTCCTGCTGCATCTTCCCAAACCACCTGCTCTGACACAGCTGTATCTGCACAAGGGGCCAAGCTGCCACCCAGATGAGCAGTGAGCCATCACCACCTCAAAAACCCAGACACATCCAAAGTCAGCCTTTTATTCCAGCTCTAATCTAAACACAAATTCCAGTCATGCTCAAGATTCAGATTCCAGGAATTTCCCCGGAGAGGCAGGAACAGGCAGACTGGACATTTTGGTTCAGATCCATCTCCGATATGGAGGGGGAGAAAGGAGACATGGTTGAAACACAATGCAAGAATGTGTAAGTGTCAGCAAGTGCAACTCCACGGTCCTGCTCTGGAAATACTCATGCCTGTAAGATCCCAGCCTCGCCGTAGAAACACGGCTTTTGCCAAACCCTGGAGAATGTTTGATCTGTGCTGCAAAAAGTCACATTCTTTTTGGCATTCATATTTCAAGCTTTAAAGCCCTCTAAGAGCAAATACATTCACTGTAAGGATTTTACCGTGGGGATAGAAATGGGAGTTTGTTTCATTTAAACACATTAATATTTTTCCCACTTGAAAAGTCAGCTTTTGGCTTCTGCAGCAGTGCAAATATCCCAAACCTTTAACTCACAAGGGCCCTAAACAGAATTTTCCCTTTGCAGCTCAGTCACATCTGCAAGTTCAGGGGTTCCCAGCTAAACCTGTTATCACAGGGGATATTTAAATTATAACTTTTTTTCTGACAGCAAGTGGAGTAATACCAGTATTACAGCAGAATACTAATTGCAATCATGCACAAATGTGGATATTTATCTACCAGAAATGCATCATGGGTTTGGTCATCTGTGATGGAGAGCAGCTTGCAAGGAGCAATCAGGTGCTGCACATTTTCTCCCCACACCTGCCAAGGTGGTACCAAACCTGAGACCACTTCTGTGAGGAAAGGCCACATGAGCCAGAAATAACCCATCACAGTGAGGATATCAAGGTGAGCCCAGCCAGGATGGGGAGGATGGCACAGGGCCAAGGAACAGTCCCCATGGATGACCAACATGGGAGATAACCTGGGGAATGCCCACTGCTCCAAGAAGTTCAGGGAGGCTGTTCAGATGCAACAAGGGAACAGCAAAAAAACCCCTGTCTGTCTTTAGAGAGGTTCCCCTAACACGAGCAGAGGGCTAGTGGTCAACCTCAGAGAGGGAGAGCAGCAGCCAGCACATGAGTGAAGGTTATGGAGCCAGCAAAGACTGGCCCAAGAGCCATGGCCAACACCCAGGGCACCAAGGGGCTGCCCACAGATCCACAGTGTCGAAACCACCCAGGCACACAAGCAGATGCGGGGCCACCCACCGAAGGGGTCAAGCGAGGGCTCCACACAGGCAAGAACAGGATGCCACAAGTTCCCTTCTAAGCTGCAAGGCATTTCCCAGCCAGTCCAGCCTCGGTGCTGCAGCTGAAGCTGCTGAGAAGAACGGTAAGTATCAGACACCGGCTTTAGCAGGAGCTAATGCCGACAAAACACCTCAGCACAAGAGCCTGGAGCTGCAGGCCCCGTGGGCAGGCAGCAGCTCACACCTCTCTGACACAGGTCCCCACGGGCAGCCCACGCTCCGGTGGACAAACACGGGGCACGCCGGCTCACACTCCCCACCCCCTCGCTCTGCAGCCAGTGTGAGTAATATCCAAGCTGATTTTAATTTGAAAAATATCACCTTAAAAAGATGCCGGTTCCCTGCTGTGAAAATTAAAACCATCTGGATGGAGTGATTTCAAATAATTAATCTAGGTCTCCTTTGGCACCCTGCTACTAATTAAAATACGATACCTTCCTCCCCCTTTTTAAATAAAAAATTTAAATAAAGTTTAAAGATCTAATAAAATAATGTCATAATTTAGAACTAAATGGAAGTCACCTATCCCGCGGGCCGCAAAGGTTACAGCAGTGCTGAGATCCTTCCCAGGCTGGTGCCGCAGCCCAGACGGAGCAGCAGTGGATAAGCAGCATCCAATGAGACAGCCACGCTAGCAAACACACCAGCATCCACAGCCAGCGCCCCAAGGGGCCTGCAACCCCCAGAGATCATCCAGGGGTGGGGAGCACAGGGAAGGAGGTTCAGCAGATGATGTCTGATCCCCGCTGTGACCTGAGCTGCCCCAGTACAGGCCAAGGCCACCCAGAGGTATCCACTTCTGAAAAATCTGAGTCTTAAGATGTTGGGAACATCTTGTTTTTAGGGATCCCGGACTGCCTTTCCTACAAGGGAGATGAGTGAGGCTTCAGGGTGGGTTATAGCCCAATTGGCTTCCAGTCTGCAGCACCCCTGACAGCTGATGCTTCTCTGTACAACAGGCATCTCCCTAAACTCTCTGAGGACCAGGGACAGGGACCTTGAACAACACATCTAAAATCAGCTGGGATGAATCCCAGCCCTGAATGCTGCAACAAGATTTCCTGGGGGGTGGAGGCTGACCCAGCACAAGGGGTTGCTGGTGTCTCCCACCCCACTCAGAGGCAGCAGCAGAAAAGCTCAGTCACCACCAACACGTTTTAGATTAATTCCTCTGTCTCCACAATAAAGATGCCATAGCCACAATGAAAGCAACAGGGAAAATCCAAGAGAATTTCCACAGAGAGCTCAGGTAAAATAATCCCACCATGCTGGAGCAATATCCCCACACACCTGAATTCCAGCTCCATCCATCCCTGGATACACTGTACAGAGATTAAAATCTTTATTTTCCAAGGCCCTGTACTCCAATCTTCAGATCAGGTATTATTGTTTAAATTCTTTGACAGCTAGATATTCTGATATATTTTCGGGGGGGGGGGGGGGGGGGAAACCCCAACAAAAAACCAAAA
>JAWWES010000030.1:651128-671283 GCA_035583135.1 Lophotriccus pileatus | reverse complement strand
CCCCCCCCCCCCCCCCCCCCCCCCCCCCCCCCCCCCCCCCCCCCCCCCCCCCCCCCCCCCCCCCCCCCCCACCCCCCAACAAAAAACCAAAAGAGAAAAGATGTCTTTAGAGGATGAGATCTCCTGCTACATGCTTTTGCCTTATTGGCCCATTTAACCTAAACCTTCCTGAAAACTCCCACTGGAAGAGACTGGAATTCCTCACAAGTCTAGGTGAAAAGGATTACATATATATATATATATATATATATGTCGAAAAGCTATCTTCCAGCTAAGAAAATATGAAGTCAGGGAGATATGTGAAGGTGGCAGAAAATATGCCAAATTATCTTTCAAATATTTCCTGGGAGTGGGAGGACAGGAGGCAGAAAAGCACAGGGAAAGAGAGGAGAAAGAGGACACCTGAGAAATGTAAGGTTAAAGTTAAGTGTAAGGTGTATTCTAAGTGTAAGGTTAAGTGTAAGTGTAAAATCCTCAGTTTCAGATAAATAAAGAGAGAAAGGGGGAAATGCAAGGAGGTGTAGAAGGACTGGATACTTTGAGTCTATCCACTGTTGCCTTTTTTTTTTTTCCCCAGGTAAAAACCTTGCAAAAGGAGCCATAGAAAGAAGGAACTACAGCCACTTACACTGCTCACAGGCACCCTGAAGGCAGCCAGCTAAAACAGATTTCCAGGGGAAAAGTCTCTCACAGGGGACCAAGATTCTGTTGCTTTAGTTGCACTTTAATGAAACAAAGTCAGGGAAGCCATTCTCAGCCTCAAAACCATTTCCAGTGAATGAAGAGGAAGGATGTACTGATATCATGAAGCTGGGAGCAGAGCACCTGGGACACAGAGCAGCTTTCCCATTTTGGTACTCTGGTGCTACCAACCAAAACAAAGCACATTTCCACAGTTCACAGTGTATGTATTGAATCTGATGGGAGAGCAAAATCCACTCTCTGGCAAGACTGAGTCTTCTCGTGTGACTCCCAGCACAGGCAAAGGTGCCTCAAATAGCTGAAACCTGTTCAAACACTGCCTACCCGCCACTAAAACCCCATGAATCCCTTATATGACCACAACATAGGAGAGAATGACCCTCTCTCCACATTCATGATGTAATGATGGGGGAACAACGCCAAAATTAGGTAAAGTCTGGAGGGTCTAATGAAGCCCACAGGCTATGGACCAGTGAGGGAATCTAGGCTGCATCCCTAGGTTTTGTGTGCACACTTGCATAGTCCTGCAAACTGTATGATATTTAAGAGTTACAAACCATAATGTCCTCAAACATTCAGGTGCAAATCAGGAGTAACCACCCCAATCAACCAGGCTGGTGCTCAGGAGGGCAGAGCTCTGACCCACATACCACTGCAGTGAGCTCATCTGTCTGTCCTGAGTGAGCACAGCATATGCATGTCAAATTATTAAAAGGGATGGTGGTGGGGAGGAGCAGTAAGAGCAGCTCCAAGACCCAGGCTCCAGTAATTTTCTTTTTTAAGCCACCACTTTGCACGAGCCAGGAAAGGGCTCAGTGTCAGTGCAGGGTCTGCCTGGGGAGCAGCGCTCCCAGTCCTGGCCCAGCCTTTTAAAAATGCTTAAAAAAAACCAACCTCTAAACGAGGTTTTCTTTCAAACACCACATCTGTCCCTCACTAACTGTTGCAGTGAGGGACAAAGACAATTTGGAGTGTGTGCATCAACACCAAGTGCCAAATCTCCACGGCACATCTTTCTGCCCCATTACAGAGTGGGAAGGGGAGCAGGACCAAGGGCTCTGTGTGAACAAACGACAGGCTGCAGAGACAACCTGCAACCTGCAGAACAGCCTCGGTAGCTCTCAGGAACTAGTCAGGTTAAATATTTGCATGGGAGACATCAGAAGAAAATCTATAACGCAGCAAAGACCTCAAAGGCACTTTACACTGTGGCAACCTGATCCTGTAAATACTTCCACACAAAGGACTTCACACACATCGGAAGTCCCTCGAGTGCTGATAAATACCCCTGCATGGCTTCAGGGTCCCACCTCTGCCGCTGCCTGCAGGGTGGAACACACTGGGAGAGCAGCTTTGGACACGGCTTTGGTGAGAGCTCCCCCCTCCCCAGTCCAGGGAGCTGCCTGCTCACCCTGCCCTTCTGCCGCTGCCCCAAGGGCTCGGCGTGATGGATCACACCACAAGGACTAAAGTTCCCCTTCCTGGCAACACCTTCGGGGACACCTTCATCTGGGTTTCACCTCCTCCTGAGCTGATAAGGGCTCCTAGAGGATGACAAAGCTTCCACACGCAGTCCCTACAAACTCACTGTTATTCACCACATCTTGGGAGAAGCTTCATGAAAATGTGCTAATCTGAGCCTTTTATTAGTCCATATATATGAAAACTGTTTGATAGTTTAGCTGATGTAAGGCCAGAATAAACACAAAGGTACGTCTTAGAGGTTTTTGTCCACCTTATATAAAACTTTAATAAATCCCTGGATCTGTGACTCTGTGAAAAACCCAAACAAAAAAACCACAAACAAACGAACAAAAAACCTCAACAAAAACAACAACAACAACAAAAATCTGAGCTATAAGTACCATATTACTGGCCCAAGCCTGCACTACCCACAGGTTGGTCATCGTTTACCCACATGAAAAATGAATGTAAAATACTGTCATTCTGACACGGAGCCATTTGCACCCATTTGTAGATCTAAGAAAACAGAATTAAGTAGTGGGAAATCAGACTTGGCCTCTTGCAGATGTTTTATTCAGAATCCACCATAAGAGACACTAAAAATATTTTGGCAGTTGCTTCCATGATGGTGAATAAGCTTATTTAGACAAGATTCAGTAGAAGTGGAGGCAGATAGGTTGTGTGCTTTAAAATGCCTGGGTGGGAACAGCAGTGAACAAATTCTGCCCTGAACTTTGCCACCTGCACACTCGCCATGACTAAGAAATAAGCCTGGAAAGAGAAACGCTCAACATGTTAGCACAGAAATTCCTCTATCTCACCAGGGTGTCCTGCTGCCTCCAAACACAGCTCAAGTGGACAGTATTTCTACACAGGCAGGAAAACTGCTTGACAAGTCGCCAGGCTCTGAGTCTGGAATTAGTGAAGGATGAGCCTCAAAAGAAGTTCAGAAGCTCTGTTATGCTTGAAAAAGCACCTAAAATGAAAAGTAAAGGGCCAAACCCTGATGTCTTTGATCATTCTCATTTGAATAAACTCCTACTGACACAGTCAAGCCCAACAGACAACGACCTCAGAACCTGGCCCTGAGCACTTCGTTGAAAGGCATCCAAAGCACTGGAGTCTCTCGGGTCTGGAAAGAGCATGAACCTTTCCCATCCCCACAGAGGGTTAGAATTACCACAAGAACAAATCCTGATGAAGTTATTTTGACTCTCTTGTTCCCAGTCTCAGCTGAACCCAAAAAAAACACTGATGTACACAAAAATAACAATGAGCAGGGAATGACAACTACGGGAACCCCTTGTACTCTTGTCTCTCCAGAGCTGCTCTACTCGTGGCCAGGAGCACAGGGCAGACACACGGACCCTGCAGCGCTCACCCACCTCCCCCAGGCGGGCTGAGGGTCGGCTGCTCATCCTCCACATGAAGGAGGTGTGATGTTAGCACCAGCATATCCTCTTACCAAGCAGTCCCAAACACATAAATCTCTCCCGTATGCCAACCCCAGGATGGTTCCACGCACTCCATCCAGGCCCCACTATTGTGTTTGTGAGCGTTCCAAAACGGGGCTAACCGGCAGAAATGCGGAAAGCATTCACAGTGTTAGTTGAATTAAGATTATCAAACGTGCCTCACGCACAAAGATGTGGAGTTCTACCGAGCCGGGTTCTTATTCTGTGCCAGGAAAAGCTGAAATTAGGATAATTAATTTCATGGATCGGAACATAAGCGTGCTCACGCGTTTTCTCAAAGGGGCTCATTGTAACCTTCCCTCCTTCCAGCAAGTAAAAAATATGCTGAAAATAAAGTTGCAGGATGCTCTGGTGTTTTCAGTGGGATTCTTGTGGCTCTGGAACCCAGAGGCAGCAGTGCAACCCAACAGAAGAAAATGTTCTGGCACATGGGGAAAATTCCTCTGTGCTTTAAGATTTTTAGCAGGATGTGCTCTGAGAAATGGTCGCAAACACAGTTTCAGAGATATCTGACTTCCTAATGCTTGTGCTGCTGAAGCTCCCTCTTCCCAAAAGTATTACTAAATGAAGTGCAGAAAATCGTCACTCTTAGGTAAGAGTACACGAGAGTGTGACTATTTTTGGGTAAGGTTTAAAAGAGGTGGACAAGAACTGACCCTCTACAACACTGGGGGACACACACCTGGAACCAGCTGCACCCAAAAGAGTCCCTCAGGTGAAGGACCTTGGAGAAAGGTCCTCTGCACCAGTCTCTCTGAGAAGGTCTCTCCCTACAGACATAGCACAATTCCTGCAACTATTCTCAGAGCAGCAGCCACAACCAACAAAATTCAGGGATCACATTAACTCTCCCTTTAGCACCTTTGGTTTCACATATTTATTTTTAGAAACATATTTACCATGGGACTTTCCTTAAACTGTTACCCCTGGTCCTCAGCATATGTAAGGCTATTTACTTGCCTTTTACTGCATTTTAATTGCATGAGAAATTTTAAAAGTATTTTTTTTTCTTTTTTAGAGTCATCTGGGACAAAAGGCATCTGGCACTGGGTATTTAAATAAGACCTGTCAGAACTGTAAAATTAGTTTTATGTTTTAATAAAGGTACTTTAAAAAATCTCAGATATAATTCTGCATTCAAACCATAAGTGTTTGGATTAAAAAAAGCAGATCCCATGTTAAATCTTGATATAAAAATTAAATCAAGTACAGAACTAAGCCAGTCCTCATCTGTGGCATTATAAACAAGGGCAGCAAAGAAAAGAGGTAATACCTCCAATAGCTCATTCTTGGGGTATTCTAAGTTTAAAGAATCAGCACTGAGAGCATAAAATCTGTATGATGTTATATTATTTGTTATTTATCGCAGTTCATCTGGAGACTCAGGTCACCTTTAACGCTCAGACTCAGTCCCATGTTTCCATCCAAAATTTTCTTTCTCTCCTCACTGCACTGGAGCATCCTGCCCTCCTCTCCCCACCTGAAGGGTGGGATGTCCCCTTGAGGTGGCAGATGCCCTGGCAGGGGACACCACTGCTGCAGGTGTCCAGCCCATACCTATCCAAACATGGGTCAACAGAGCTTGTTGAGCTTGGAGGACACTTCAATTAGCGCTGTAATCAGCACATAATTCATTCTAAAAATCTTCAGACATAGAGACAAAGGACAAAACCCAAAGCAGTTTCTAACACTTGCCACCCCATCCCATCAAGCACATCCCTCCTCCCCCCGGGACACCTTCTTACCCTCCTCTTTTTATCTCCCTCCACAACTTTTGGAGTGTATAGGAGAAAGGAATTTGTCACCACTAACTCTACAGAGCAGACCTGAAATATTTGCAGGTAGTCATGATGGTCACATCTGCATGCCAAGCCTTAGGAGTGCAGGGCTGCCCTCACTTCTGTCACAAGGGGAAGAAGAAGCCACCTTAGACCTCTGGCAAGGTGGCCAAGTCACCCCCCACTTGCTGCCACCACCTGAGCTCAGCAACCAGTGGTATGACCCAGAGCCACCAAGGACACACCACATGGCCCGTGGGGCAAGAGGCAGCCCTTGGCCAACAACACGTGCTCCAAGGGCTTCACAGCCTGGCAAAAAGCTGCAGACTGACCTATGCCAGCAGAGAGCAACTTTCTCCACCCAAGACCCCGAAGGAGCAAAGGAACCAGCTAACATGAGCTGAAGAGCTTCTGTGCAAGCTCTTGGTGGGGAACTAGCAGGTCTTTAAGACCCCTTCCAAACCAAACCTTCCTGTGACTCTGTGAAAGCAGGCAGCTTTCCAGGTGCCCGCCAGGGCTGGCCCTCCTCCGAGGTGAGGATGCAGAGGGGGAGCGGGGACGGAGATGCTGCAGGTGCAGGGCAGCCCCAGCCCCCCCAGCCCAGCCAGGCCGCCCCCTCCCCACCGCCAGCTGCCCAACCTGGCGCTTCTCCACAGGTCACCTCCGGTGTGAGGAGTTACCGCTCATCCCCCAACAGGCACGATGAAAAGGAGACAAAAAAAAAAAAAAAGAAGCAGGATGCTGGTGAATGACAGCAGTGGGTGGCCCGGCCCCGGCCGGGCTCCGCACACAACAGGCACAGCCAAGTGTGTCTGGCCGCAGACAATGATGCGGCTGGAGGTGTGTGGGGCGGCGGCGCTCGGCCGTTCTCACGGCGAGGCACCCGGCCATGGCGGCCCCAAAACCCTCCCGGGCAGCCGCCCCTCCGGCTCCCACCGCCCCGCCGGGCTTCGCTTGGCTTTCTTCTGTGCCGTCCTTCCTGCCGGGACATTTGCAGCTCCGAAAAAATAATAATAATAATAAAAAAAAGCGGGTCAGCCATCCTCAGACGGCGCATTTGGCGCTGCCCTCCGCGCTCAGGGGTCGGGCTGACACCTCGGCTGCGCCGGGCCGGTGTCTCGCTTTAAGTGCCACTAATGCGTTTTGCGTTTGTGCTCGGGGGCAGGAAATCTCAGCTTCCAGTGCCAAGGGGTTAATTATAATTTATATTTCAAGATCTCAGGCTTGGGAGGGGGGGTGTTTCTCCAGCTAATTAAGAGGTGCAATTACCTTTGAGAATCAAAGGCATATTCTGGTACCCAGCCCTGAGAAACAGATTACAGGCACTTAAAACACAAGGACATCTTTGCTTCTCTACACGCTCTTAGTTTTTGCTGTTGATCGTTAACAAGAAACTGTCATATTCCTGCTCCATCATCACAATGTCTTGCTGACCACCTTATGGAAGCCTCTGCGATGGGGTAACATAGAGCATTGCTGCTTTCCCTGGGATTACCTACACTTCCAACAACATGCCCATCACCTGCTGCTTAGGGCTCTGGCAAAACTTTCTGTTCACTAATTAAAAAAACTTCAAAACCTTGAGGTGGGTAACATCTAAATAGCCCACTCTGTGCTCAGGCCACAAGCCCAGGACTACTCACTCCCAAGGCAACCAGTGGGTTGACGAATATCGTTGTATTACTTCACTAATAATGACTGTATTCATTAGTAATTATTACTACAAGTAATAATTATAAATACAATATTTAAATTAATTATTGCATTAATTTAGTAAGCAATACTCCCACATTGTCCCAGGCCACATGGCAGCCCCTCTGCATTGCCCTGTCCTACCCACTGGCCCAGCGCAAACAGGGTGGCATCACTTGCTGCACAAGCCTTGAGAACTGTGGCCAAGGGATAATTAGCAGCAGCAGTACCCAGGAGAGACAGGAGCACCCAGCACGGCCAGACAGGCCAGTGGCAGCACCCATGAAACACACCTCCAGCAGCTCTTCCAGCGGGGAGTGCAGGGTGAACATTGCTGGGCAGCTTTGGGCTCACGTCCTGCCTGGGGCGGGGGGATCGCTGGGAGCACATCCATCTCCTCCCACGAGCTCCCTTCATGTTTGTGCAGCGGCTTAACACTTACAGCTCTCTCTTTCTCACCGCTCCCAAAGGTGACTCCTGAGCCAGGAGGTGACTGCTGAGCCATTTGCAAAGGGTTAATGTAATTGAATGTTCAGATGCTGGGAGAGTGTTTGGGCTGAAGACAGCAAAAAAAGATTCTGGGGAACCCTTAAAGTCCTGCTCTGGGGAGTCAGTAGAGTTACACATGCAACACAGGCTGCAGTCTCAGCTTGGCTTGGCACAGGCTGCACAAATAGATCCTCCACTGTTCATTATTTTTTAGGGATGCTTTGGGCTGTTGCTGAGAAATGAAGTGCTTAAGTTAGAAACTGCTGCTGCGGAATTGTCAGCAGCCCACACATCCCACAGGCTCTCAGGCACCCGCAGCAGCAGCCTCCACCCTGACCCAGAACACAGCTAGATGCAGAGGCTGGCAGTGGCAAGAAGACCAACCCTTTCTCTAGAGAGGGGATTAGGACCAAGAGGAACATCTGTCCATGTGGGTTAGAAATGAGGTTCATGCTGGCAAAGCCCACAGGGGAGCTCAGTAGCTGGTATCCAACACCAGCAACTCTCTACCTAGGACTTGATTACGCTGTTGGCAGGTTTATCAGGCTGCCCTTTAATGTGCTGACAGCAGCAAACTGGCTGTGTTGAACTTGTGGCCAAGCAGGCAGAAGCACACAACCCAAAAACATGCTGTGAGAAGCACTATTGTTAAATTAGGAGGAGATAATACAGTTGACACCTCTGCACGGAGAGATGCCGATTGGCAGTGCTGTTCCCAGGAGCTCCAAGAACTCTTAGGCCTGACAATCAACATATCCTACAGGTATTTCCATCCCTGGAACCAATCCTTTGGTAGGCAACTGCCAGAGAAAGGGCACATCAATTTTCCTGAGCCATTTTACAAGAACATCTACAAAACTACGCAGACCTGTACCGAGCAGAGTGTTTCTAATACCACCACAGTCCCCAAACAGAATATTCAGTTTCACTGCAGGAGACTAAGTGAAAACCAGGAAGGTTTTCCTACGGGAAGGTTGGGAATAATCAGGACAGAGGTGAGGATGACAGTTTTTAGAGGCTTTATTACTCTGTAAAAGAAGGCATCTCATTTCTTGCTGGTGCAGGCAAGAGGTTAGGAAAGGACCTGGCTTAGCCGTGGAGAAAGCAAGACAGAGATTACAAAACTATTGCTTGTAGTCTCAGGTTAAGCCACAAACCTGCACAGCTTCAGTGAAAAGGATTGTAAGTGCTTCATCAGCAACACAAGCAAGCTACATAGGAAAGAAAAAGAAAGGAAGGGCAGATCCAGAGGGAAATAAATCTACCCCAGCATTACCTTTCCCTACAGCTTGCTATTTATTGAAGAAGCAGCAAAAGCTCCAGTGCGCTTCAGGATACAAACACTGACATGGAAATTCAGAGCCCTGAACCACTTCCAACAGGGAAAATATACTGACCGCAGTCTCTTTGGAGGTCAAACAAAATCAATAGCCTTTCTCTCCAGTCTGTCTCTAAACTAAGCTTCTTTCAAAGACATCCAGAGAAAATGGATCATCTTTTGTTGTTGTGTGCGGTTTTGGGTTGGGCTTTTTTTTTTGTTTTGCTTTTTTTAAGTGGTCAAACATTCACAGAAGCATAAGAAACTCCTTCCTCCCTCAGCACACTGAAAGGATTGTATAGAGGTCAACACTGCCCATCAGTTTTACTACACAATAGATGAGTTATCCACTTCTTGGGGAGGAAACCAAGCTGGAAGCCGCTTAGCGCTCGGTAAGAGAGGAAAAAATAAATCAGTGCATTTGCTTGATTGGGGTACATTTAAAGCTGGTTGTCAATTAGTTCAACACAGCTCGCTGTTAGAGAGCACAACAATTTAGCCCCAGGAGCTGAAGTTTGCTGCATTTCCTCGGATTCCTCCTGCTGAGAGACAGATATTGGCTGCAGCCAGGTCAGGCACCAAGGAGGAGGAGGAGTGAGGCTGAAGACACAGGCACAGAACAGAGTAAGAGCCTTCCATTCAAAGTACACAACAAACTGGATTCACGTGCAGAAAGGAGTAGAGATGATAGCTGGTTATCACAAGCAAGCTTCTCCACTCCCCAGCACACACCTTTTAAGATAAACTGCAGTTTATACCCTGTGTGCAGAGGGTATCATCCTTACCGTCTAAGTGGGTCACCCCAAGCTGAGCGAAACGGCAGAAGGACTAAAGGGGCAGAATGCAAAACTTTGCCTACATCCAATTCTTTAAATAAGAAAAATTCTCAAAAATATCAACTCAAAAAATCGCAAAGGGGACAAACCAGAAAAGTCACTTCCTAAGGGTCCCACTGAATGCATCCAAAGGAGGAGCACTGCATTCAGAGCAACAGATCGCTGATGGCTTTACCTTCCAGTTGTGTTCTGCCAATCAGTGATGAAAGATACTCACCACATCACAAAACAATTCAGGCTGAGAAGGCTCTCCAGAGGTCACCCAGCTCAACCCTGTGCTCCAAGGAGGACGATCAGGGCTAGAGATCATCACTCCTTAGCTGTGCTCCAGCTCCCCTGAAACAGGGGGGCTTTCTGAGATAGCCAACTGCTCGATCTGAGCCCACCTCAGGGTTGTGGTTACTGTGGCACCGAAGTGGCTGCAGAGGGACAGACACATCTGCAGCTGACTTGGGCCCCAGCACCAGCAGCACTGAGCACAGACCTCAGCAGGGTGAGCTGCCCACAGCCAGGACAGTGAGCCTCTGCTGCCCCTGCAGCCACAGGGAGACCTGGTTACCTAATGGGCATCCCACACTGCTGCTGTTTGCTGCTGTCAGTATGTATACAATCTGTGTTCAAGCCACTCTATTTCTAACTCCCCTTCATGCACAGCAGATGTGCAGCGCCAACATCCTGACTCCTCCACTGCCCTGCACTCACGTGTGCCACAGGAAGGAGGGTTTGTTCCACCAGCCCATGTAAAGGCCAGCTCCTTTCTGAGTGAACGTATTTAGCATTTTATAATTAGGATCTTAGCTACTTCTTGTGCCCTCACAGGTCTAATAGTTCCAATGCTAGGAAATCCTGGCAAAGCTGAGAACAGGTTGACTATCCAGCATTCACCCCAACCCCACACGGCTGCAGGAACAGACAAGGCTAGTGGTTAGAAACAAAAGTGCTGTTTCTTTGCAATGCTTTTCATCTCCCCTCCTCCAGTCCCCCCAGGTGGGACAATTTACCCGGTGACTGCAGAGCTCTTACATGTGCTTGTTAGCACCCCCAAATTAGTAGGTGTAAAGTCAATATCCTTTTGCCTATTTACTCCTAATGAGTCACCAGTCAGAAACTTCACTTGAAAAAAACGGTTACAAATGCAGATGTAGAAGCAAATGAAATAAAGGCAAGAATCACAAACGTTGCACAAAGACAAGGGGCTGGGCACACCACACAGCACCAGGCCATTGTCACCGGCTCAAACCTAACAGCTTTGATTTACCTCCCACCGGCTAAAATGGTTTGAAATGCAAGATCTGAACAAAGGTGCAAGACACAGGAGGAATGGGAGGCACTGCTGGGCACTTAATCTCCTTTCAGTCTCACACAGGAGTTCCAGGAATGGCTCTGCTGAAGTCGGTGGAGTCTCAGGAGTGTAGGAAAGAGGATAATCAGGCCTTGGCTGTAACAGAGATCCAGCCCTGTGATGCCTCCATGCAACCAGCAGAAACCTTATTTGGGATTTACACTGAAGTTACCTTTAGGCAAGCTCCTTCACAGCTGGAACCTGGGGCAACGCCACTGATCCCCACAGGATAGGACCAGCTGGTGGCAGCTGCCGTGTTCACCCTCTAACTCGACACAATATGTGATTTGAAACCAGAAGCCCGCAGTGTTCCCCAGCCTGCCTCAGCACTCACCCCTGCAAAAACCTGCCAGAGCAGTAAGGGGGGTTCTGCAGTGGGGACACCCCTCACGCCCGTTCTCCGCCCGTGGCAGGTGTGGACACACCATCAGCCTTGCGACTGCCCACGGCCAAGCTACATCTCCCCTCTCACATTCAACCACCCATTTCCTCTCCTGCTTGTCCTTCCAAAAGCGCTTGAGAACATCAGGCATAGACCAAATGGTGCCAGCAGTGCCAGCTTGACGCCAGGATCCCAAGCACACCCCTCCTACCACATGCTGAAGCACCACAGGCTGGCGTCACCATCGCGCCACTCAGGCTCAACACACATTGCTTCTCTGTCCCACCAGCCCAGCGTTTGGGTGAGGTCCAGAAACAGCTGAGCAGCACCAGAGAACAAGGGATCCTCTCCACAGGGCGACCTGGGGCCAGATCCTTCCAGCCAGCACAGCTGCCATCCAGTTGTTGGAGAAGGCCCAGAACACATCACAGCTAGAAGGCGGCAGGGTCACAGCAAATGGCAGGATTTTTTTATTAATTGCTTTGGGAAGAAAGGCACCCCTTTTGCCAGCTGTGAAGGCAGAGGAGGAGAAGGCCTCTGAGGCACACATTTCAGCCAGGAGAGATGAAGGCAAAAGAAATCTGAGCACTACCCAGTCACTTGTCAAGCACAGCCACTCCAGGCAGCATCAGCAAAGCAACTACAGCAGAAGTCAGGGACATGAGGCTCAGGAGACATTGAGAAGGTCTCAGCTCCTACATCACCATAAAAGCATGAATCGTCTGTTATGGGCATTCAGAAAATACTGAAAATTCATCAGGGACCGAAGTGTGCGCTATTTCTTGCTGGCATACACAGCTCATTAACAGAGATGCTCACAGAGCCACGCCACCATCTCCCTCCAACCCCAGAATGCCGGCTCTTCCTCACTGCAAATAAAAATAAGGGATCTTTTCACTGGGCCTTCTCACTCCCTTTACTTCCAGCTCGCCTTCCCCTTCTTGTGAGCGCTGAGACCGCAGACGCTCTACGCGTGTTCTCCTCTGCATCCGACTGGCAGGCACTCTGGAAAATGCCAGTATTGGAACGGCCTGAATTCAGCGGTTTCTGAATGCTGATCGGACACTATTTCGTTCAAGCCACAGATAGTCATTTTTGGGGGGTATTTTCGGCTCCCTTTTTGGACTCTTACAGATTTCCAAGCGTCACGCATCAGCAGTTTCTCCTCTTCGCAGCTTCATTATTTCCCACCTTTCCGCCCAGCCTGAGGCAGCTCAGTGCAGTTCTGTAGGGGCCTGGGCGCTCCCCTGCTCTTCCAGACGGCCACGCAACGCTACTGGCGTTGTTAATGTTTGCTGTGCTCCACCTCGCAGCTGCGGAAATTCCTGACTATCTGGTTTTTAAAAGAGCTGAGCTGAAATCCGAGCCACTGAAGTGCCTTATTTTTCTATAAATGTAACACCTTTCTTGAGGAAACCCCAACCTGAAAACAGGAACGGTCTCACAGCATCTAAAACCATCAAATAATTACTTCTAACGAGGCCACCGATGTGGCCTCCATTACCACCATCTCTGTAGCATCTCTCCACTGGCAAAGCTTCCATCCCGCTGGCACACCGCGAGGTCAGGGAACGCTGCAGCCCTCGCTCTGGGACGAGGAGGGGACGCACAAGGACACCGAGAGGATGAAATTCGTGCAACTTGGTTATGCATGAGGAACAAAGGCCCTTCTGTCTCCACTGTCCGGAGGGTCCAGCCTCAGTGTCCCACCACCCAACCTTGGCAAAGTGGAGCGGGAGATGCTCCAGGTGAGTGATGTGGCCAATGCCGCCACCACCACCAAGTCTCCAGCAAAACAAGCTACCGACTTTAGGAGTCTCAAACAGCAACCTAGCAAGGTTCCATGGTGTCTTCAAGTGGAAATGTGCCCTTTACACATCAACTTTTGCATTTCCCATCCTGTTTTTAATTAGGCATGTTCTTAATAGGGTTATTGACATTTTTAATTTCCTCCAAACATTTCTTATGAAGGAAAAAACTCACTGGCCACTTGACATCATGCACGGTGATGGAGACCAAAGGCAAAATGTACAAGAGAATTTGTTGACAATGTTTTCCTTCCTTCCTCTCCAAAGTAAAAGCAATTAAAAATCCTTCTGGAAATGCAGACTAGCTTATTTTTAGGGTTTCAGTTTTAATTGCACCCCAAGAACTGACTTGAATTCACAACCGGCCAAATGCTTAGATATGGGAAAACCTCAGATAGTACAAAACAAGGCTGGACACCAACACAGAAAAACTGCAATAAACTCAAAAGAACTCTCTCAGTATTTGTGCACAGGATCACTCATGGCCTAGAAATAAATATAAAATTATGCAAACTTCTTCCAGAACTTCATCACAGAATCACAGAATGGTTTGGGTTGGGAGGGACCTTAAAGATCAGCTCCCAGTACCCCCCTCCACAGCCACCAGTACAGATTTCAGATAAGATTAATCACTAAACTGATACACACAGTGCATTTCCAGAGTCACAGAGGAGAAAGGGAAGCCCTAAGATTGTGTGTGTCTGTTATTTCATCAGAGCCAGGGAAGAAGATACAGCAAAGCAGCTGCTTGAGCTTCATGGGAAAACACCATAAAGACAGCAAGGCAAACAGATAGCATCATATTGACCTGTCTTCAGGGTCTGGCATTCCCATTTTCAGAAAGTGTCTAAGAAGATAAATCACTATACTAATAATATTTATATTGATTATCTAAACTGAAGCAGCAATCGACTCCATTGTCTCACTTCCTCTTAAATTGCTCACAGATGGGATCCTATTTCCTATTCTGCATTTCTAATGGGAACACTTAAATCACAGCACAGAATTATATACACACAAACTGTTAACAAAAACCCTTTTATGACTTGCATGAAAATAAAGATTTTTCACTTTGTAGCTCACTTTCTACTCCACAAAGAAATTAAAAATGACAAATTATCAGCATGCCTCTAAATTACTTCTCCTCATTATTTCTGGGTCCTAATATTTGCTGACAGACAGGCCTGTGCTTTCCGAACCCTGATCAGTGGTTATGGAGACTTGAAGTTTGGACATAGAGCTAAAAGAGGATTTTTTTTTCTGTGAAAGTCAAGGTTCTTTAAACTATCTCATGATCCAGAAGTAGGGAAATCCAAAATCACTGTAGTGTCAGAGGTAAAAAAACCACCAGGTTCTGCTGTTACTGCAGGTACAAAACAAGAACTGCTGCAGAGAGGGATGGACTTCAGGTGTGAAGCTGCAGCAGGACCTTGGGACAGCAGCTTCCAAAATCAAAAGTAAAGGAAATGGACAACAAATTCATTGTTCAAAACAGCTTTGTCATGAATCAAAAAGCAAAAGGCCTGGATTTTTCTTCCATAACTTCTCATCCCGCCTAAGCAAGGCTTTTCCCTACCCTGGCACAGAATATGGCAGAATAAAACCTAAAAATGTCTTCAATGTACAGATGGTTTGTATAAAATGCTTACAGCACATTTTAAATGGAACCTTTCAGAGCCACCAGGAAGGTGAGGGCAGCAGAGGCCCCTCACTGCCCGGAGCAAGCTGGGAGCCCATCCCCACCTCCTGCCCCATCCACAGACCCAGCTCTACCCTCAGACCCAGCTCCACCCCATCATCCCCAGCTCCTGCCCCGCGTGTGGGTCAACAAAGCCACGAGCTTCTGATCATCTCCTCGCCTGCTTTCGAGGGACAGCTTCGGCACTGCCCCTCTGCAGATGAAAAGGGGTGACATTTTCAGGAAAACAAACAAAACAAAAAAATAAAGCTGTTGGGGATTGTTGGGCAAGAAGGAAGAGCCCAGAGCCACAACAGAGCAGCTGGACGGCGAAGGCTCCTCCGGCTCAGGCCAGTCCCCAGGACACATATGACTGTACAGCTGCCATGGTGAATGATCATCCCTTACGCTGAGGTCAGCTCTGCCCCCGGGCTAAGTAAGTGAAAATAAATGGTTTAGAAGATAAAAGGTCTTTTAAAAAATTTATTTGTCTTGTCGTCATGTCAAAACTGTAATGGGAAGAGACTGGAGGCAGCGATATGTTGGTTAAATGGGAAACAGCCATCCTGATGGTTCAGCAGAATAAATTACAAAGTGAATCCCAGGGATTCATGAGGGATTTGGGGCTGAGCTGCACCGGCAAACAACTCCCTTGCACGCACCTGTTCCTGGGAAGAAAAGCAGCTTGGAAATACACGTGGAAAAAATGTGGAAATACGGCTATATTTCCTAAACCCCAAATGCTACCTGGACTACATCTCCCCCCTTTCTTTCACGTAAATTCTGCGCCTTCCAGCCACAATGAGTTTAGTTTTTCCTCCTGATCTTCCCAGGAGAGGGATTGAAATGGATTTAAACTATTCCAGGAAGGGAAAGGGTTAATCAGGTTTCCCAAGGCAGCTTGCTGTTCAGGTGCCAGAAACACTGAGGGGAAAGAATGACTTGCTAAAGATGGGACAATGGCACTGGTATTTTGCATTTGTTTCCAGGCTTTGAGATAGAACAAATGGGAGTCATTAGTGAAATGAGTTTAGGGAGTTCTAAATTAGCTGTCAGCCTGCCAAGACCGAAGAAGTGCTATGTCAGCCATTAATTCTGGAGAGCACAGGATTACCCAAACCTAGGAAGGAATCCTGCAAAATTTAAAGTCAATTAAAGGAGGCTATTCTGCTATAATAATATTTTCCACACATATTACACCTCCTCATGGAACAGAGCCCACTTCTACCACAAATGAAATCTCTGGCGGGATGGAGTGTGGCTGATGTCTAGACAGCTGTAATGTGCTCTCCATGGGCAGCTCCACTGGCATCTCATGGAAGCTCCAGCTTGAACAGAAGGTGGGGGCTGCAAGCTGCAGAGCACATCCCCCAGGCTGGAGTGGCCCCAGGAAGGAGTTCCCCAGCTCCTTGCTTTCTCTGTACCACCCAAAAAAGCACATCTGTATGACATGTGGAGGTGACACCTGGCATCTTGCACACACGCCACCTCTTGAGGTTCCCTCGCTCCTTGGCCTGCCTGACCCCAGATGTGTCGACTGCTGGCAAACCCATGCTCTGTTAGCCCCGCTAAACCTCCTGTCTCAGGAGCTTTTCTCGAGTCCTGAGCTATAAAACCCACTGAATCCAGGGGGAATCTTCAAGGGGATGTCACTGGCACCAGGATGCTGAGGAGAGATGTCCTACCTGTGCACTGCCCCTCACACAGCGTGTCTCAAACAAAGCCTCTATGCTGTAGACTGGAAGGCATCTAAATGGGAAGCTTTATAAAATAGAGGGTTTATAACCTTCTGGGGGACCCAAGAGTGTCTTTTAAATTGTGATGGAATAGGTCCGTGGACAAAATACCACCTGGAACACGCTGACTAGCAATGTACCTACACACAGCACATCCCAGCCTTCAGGACATCCCGGCAAATTAACACCACCTCCACCGAGAGGGCAGCAAAGGGCTCTCACACCTCTCCCCTCTCCACTGATGGCTATCGCTGCTCATTGCCCCGCAGGACAGCAGTAGCTGGGGACAAATTAAACCAAAAATCCCATGGCTGTGAAATACAAATGAGGAAAAAAATGCCTTCACCCAACCAAGAGAGCTCTGTCTCCCCAACTGCGCCGGATACACAGATCGTGAACAAACAGGATAGAATGTCTTCTGCCTTTTGTGAAATGAAAATAAATGAAAGGATCTAAGGTTTCAGGTCACTGATCCCTCTCTTCCCTATCTGTACCATTTATCAGAGGTAGAATATAAAGGTTCCAGGTCCTTTTCTTTTTTTTTTTTGTCAGCACTTTAATGGTTGTTTTCCCCTCTTCCCCCCGTTCATTTTCTGAATGAAACGACCACTTAGGAACCTGTAAAGTAATAACAAGCTTATAACAGGAATATTGTTTTTCTGGGCCAGTGCAAACTCCTTCTGAATAGGTTGAAGAGATTAAAGTAAAAATGCAATCTGTAAATAGATCAGTCTTTTAATTAGTTTATAGTCTGTTAAGAGATAATATTTTGCTCACATAGATCGTCTGTTATCTAAAGATCTCAGAGCACTTTAGGAACATCAATTAAGCCTTAAAAAAAAAAAACAACCTTGGGAGATAGGTAAGTGTATTTAGATTAATTAGTGTTGCTGTGAGCAGCAGGCATTATTATTAGATTTAATTTAGTCCAATAATTGACTTATCTGTTAATGGATTCTAATTCATCTGAGAAGGGATCAAATCCATCTGATTAAAAGGATTACATCGACTCAATTAATTCTATTAACTGACTTAATTTGCCATTTAATAATCTGACACAAGGGGCCAGATCTCGGCCCCAAAGAACGCATGAACCAAAAATTACACACCGGAATTGTTATGCCAGCAAACCCATGCATTATAGAGCATGTATTTTTCCTTGCACATGGCATTTGCACACCTGGATAAAACATTCAAGGGGGATTCCTCCAGCCCTGCAGCATCGTTCCTCCCGGAACCAGGGCTGGCTGGCGTACTTGTGGTGGCTGTTTGGAAAGGAGCAATTCCCTGCCTGAGATCTGCCCCCTCCCTTCTTTTCTGGGCATTCTCTGCAACCAAGAGGTGAGAAGTTTTACAGAAGTCAATAAAACATTGCAATCAAAGCAACTTCCCTTCAAAGGCAGGACAACCCTCCCCTGCCAGCCATTTGGAAGTTAGGTATGTGGAAAAAAAAAAAAAGACAAAAAAAAGCAGCTCTTCACTTGGACACTGTTCTTTAACTGGTTGTGAATGTATGGGAAGAGAGGGAAAAGAGGTGCTAAAACATTATTAGCTCCCCTACCCTTAAAACTGGCTGGTGCTAATGACTGGTGATGAGCATTATGGACCTTCGCCCTTCCAGAGTTCCCCTCGCGAACCCTGAGCCCGTCTGGCCCTTGCCTGATGTTATCTTTTCTTAATGGGACTGAGCTGTTGAGAGGATTCGAGGCTGGAGCCAGCTCACGGGCACCTTTTCCCACATCTCTTGCCTTTTCTCAGGCATTGGCTCTTGCTTGTCCTCCCAGAGCCTTCCCCAAGCCGTAATCCTCAGGCCATCATCCCACCCCCCATCCCCTCCCCGCCAGGAGGGAGCAGGGTCAGGCCGTGCAGGGGCCGCGGGAGCTGCACTGTCTGCAGGGACGGTGCAACCCAGGAGCCGGTGGGTACCCTCGGAGTGAGGGCTGGCTTGGCACACCGTGCCAGCACGGAGGCAGCCGGAGAGGGAAGGAGAGGAAAAGGGCAGGAGGACACACAGCCATCTGCTGCGTGGGAGGAGAGGCGTCCTCCTCCAGATGCAGACCCGACTAGCAAGACGGAGATGTGGATCAAAAGTTTGCAACTGTTGAGATCCCCAGACCCTGTTTAAGCCTCTCTCTGGTCTTGATCAAAGGTTACTCCATAATAATGCCTCGGGGGGAGGGGTTCCTGGCACATAATGAACCCTGTGTCATTGCCTTTGTGTCCAGGTTTGGCTGCAACACAGATGGTTCTCACTCCAGTAACTCCGACATCTCTCCCCTCCATTATCCCAGACAGGAGCTCTGCGTGGTCACATCCTGGACAGCCGTGTCCCACCTCACTGTCTCCCCGATTATCATGCTCTGAGTGTTCCCGTGCCAAGCAGGACGAGGAGCGGATTTCCATAACCTTTCAGCAGGGCTGGGGACGAGAAGGCGACGCAGCCCGACGGCTCGGGGGGTTTGAGGAAGAGGCGCGGGGAGGTAGCCGGGGTGGCGTTGGCAAAGTGCCCCCGAGGCCGGAGCACTCCGGGCTGCTCGAAGGACGCCAGCAACCAGGAGCGGGGGGGCTTTGGTGGCGAGCAGGGATGCAAGGCAGCAGGAGCTCCCCAGAAGGGAAATCTCAGGCTCTGCCATGGTGCAGCATCGCCATCGGCCACGAGCGCGCTCCTGCGCGCCGATTTGTTGTTCAGACACGATTGCATATGTATGAAGGGGACAAGATGGGCTTTGACACATAAATTAGCACTTGTCAGCTGCTCCCGGGCACACTTCCCTGCTGCACCCACTGTAAATGCCGCCTTCTTTCACGGAGAGGAAAACTCCATCACGGCACCTGACAACCAGCGCGGGCAGGAGCCTCGCCGGGCGGCAGCAGCAGCACCCAGCGACTCGTTTACATATCAAACCTTAGGAGAATGAATGCAATAAAATGACACAATAATTAGCAGCCAAGTGGCACTTTCCCCTCCTGTTTTATCTGGAAATTTGGGAATGACAAAGGACAAGGTTGATGAGACCTCAGGGCAGGGCTTTCCCTGAGAGATGGAGTGATTCCACACAGGGGCTGTGGGGGTTCCCTTCACACCAGCCAGGTGTTGTGTCATGTCCTTGGCACAGCCTCGGCAGCGGCCAGAGCTGCCCTCTGTGCTCGGCACAGCCCGCGCCTCATCAGGCCTGAAGCTTCCTGAGGGAAACAACTGTTCCCAGGTTCTGACCTGCCATCACCATAACCCACCTCCACCTCACCAGTGCTGCACATGAAAGCGATCTCACATGAATGGCCACAGAATCCCAGAACAGCTGAGTTGGAAGGGACCCACAAGGACCACCCAGTCCAACCCCTGGCCCTGCACAGGCCCAGCCCCAAGAGTCACCCCCGGTGCCCCAGAGGATCATCCAAACCCTCCTGGAGCTCTGGCAGCCTTGGGGCTGTGCCCACTGCCCTGGGGAGCCTGG
>JAWWES010000030.1:632595-651028 GCA_035583135.1 Lophotriccus pileatus | reverse complement strand
CCTCTGCCCCTGCCCAGGCACTTGGAACTGCACTGAGGTCTCCCCTCAGTCTCCTCTTCTCCAGCTGAACACACCAACATGTAAACCCCCTCTGCAGCAACAAATGGACACGCAGGGCTGTACGTCCCAAAGAGAAACAGGACTAGTGTTCTGAACAGCCCTAAAATCCTTACAACAACCAACCTGAGCAAAAGTATCTCAGCCACAACCATCTCAAAACACACCAGAAGTACAGACTTTTTTGTAACTCAGCCTCTAGCAGCATTTCCAGCATGTTTCTTCTGTGCAAATCACAATGAGAATAGTCAAAGGTGCTGTTAGAGCAGGGCAAGTATTTGTTTTCCTGTAAGATACACGTGCCCAGAGATTCAATTTTGCTCTCTCAAAGCTCCCAAGGACTGCCTCACCTCAGCTCAAACCACACATCCCTCCACCTGAAAACATCAGAGTGCTTCACTGAAGCAGTGGGTTCACCCAAACTGGAACTCACAGTTCATGGGGAAAGGACTTCCACAACCACCAACTTGGGTATCATTTATGAATTGCAGAGGACACACTGTCAGCCCACCCCTTGAGCAGAAAAAGATTTTTCTCTTCAAGCACCACCATACACTAATAAATTGGAGCGTGGCAGCACTGTGGGAACTGCCTGCAGCTGAGAGGCAGCTCCAACAGAACAAATCCCATGTTCTTAACCTGGAAAGCGCTTTTTTCCTTTTATTCTGCTTTTTATTGCTCTTACTATTTTTCTCTCAAGAGGTTCTTTGCACAACATGCTGGATTAAAGCCTTTGACCTGCAGTCTGGGGGATGCCAGTAAATATTCTTACCATATTTATCTCCGTCTTCTCCTTTGGCACTGATCCTCCTGCCGAGGACTTGGATGTGCTTCCCGCTTGTCCTGCTGTAGAGCTGATAGAGGCGAAGCTGCTTCCTGCTTACATCGTCCCTCGCTCGCGTCTGGTTCTCCACGTGTATCCGAAAATCCACGTTCTCCTCGGCAGCAAACATCTGAGAGGGATGGGGAGTTGGGAGAGAGAACAGGCCATGAACACAACTAGCCTCTTGGACAGGACTGTGCACCGACCTGCCAAGGGGCACGTGGTGCCAGAGGACTCAGCTTTGGCTGCCCTTCACTTGACAGCTGCGGCACCAGGCACTCAGCGTGTAACTCTACCCAGAGCTGGCTCTCCACAGTAAACCAAACTTGGGGTTTTACAATCAAACTGGGGGGTTTTTCTGAATAAACCCTTCTGCCTGGCCCTGCGTTGATTTAATCCTGGTCAGCCACGCTGGCCGTAAATTAGGCTCTCCACTGCATATGCAAACCCTTTACCAGGCTACACGGGCACGGATGGGAGAATGGGGGTGGACAACTCCATCTCAGGGATTTGGTGCATCACCTTCAGCATCTGCACTTCCCAGATTAACTGCAGGGAGAAGTCAAGGGAAAAAATTAGCTGTGCTTCCCTTAGCAGACTGGGCTTGAGTTTTGCACAGGCATGAAATCTACTACAATAAAAGTGTCACAGGCACTCTTCAGCTTAACTGTTTCACCAGCTCTGCCCTTCAGTGCAGCCAGCTTGCTGGTGACTGCCTGTCGATGCGTTTCTGTCCAACAGGGCCATGGCTTGGGGAGAGATCACAAGGAGTGGTGAGAGTCATGTTCCACTGCACACCATGATCAGCATGGGTGTGATTGCCTCAGCCACCTCATTTGTCTCTTCTGGCCAACGCAGTAAATTAACCTTAGTTCACTACAGCCTTAAAATATTACCAGAAACTTTTTGCTTAGGTTCCTATCTTAACTATTCTCAAAAAACAGGATTCCCACTTTTGCTTCCATGAGTCGTCCTGACTTGCCCAAGGTCGGAGTGCCTGACAGCGCAGACGTTCTCAAGATGCCCTCCCAAAGGGGAGCCTGGGCAGCATGCACCCTAAAGCACTTCACATCCAAACAGTAGGAAAGCCCAAAAATCGCTCCATGATCTGTCCATCTGTGATCTGTGGAGCATCTGCACCATGACATCCACGCTGCCCACCCCAAACTCACAGATGGACAACATTTTGGTAGCATTGCCCTTCACTGGACAATAAATCACGTAGAAACATGGGACTCTTGTCCTCCTGTTGGCCTGCAAGCAACAGTGTTCTAATGTATCAGTGTGGGGAAAGAGCAGGCAATGCAAATGAAAAAGGCCAATAAATCCTTGTTCAGATCCATTCCAGATTAAACACGTAAGAGCAAGTGGTCACAACACACGAAACAGCCCCACTTCAGCCTCCTGCATATATCATCTCATACCAGCAAATGCTTCGCAGTCATACACTCCCTGGAAGTCAAAACCTCAAAAGAACTTTTCAATTATCAAGGGGACAACCAGGCCTACAGCAGGAGGAAAACTTCAGGCCAGCAGTGCTGCTCAGCACCAGACCTTCACTAAGCAACCTGAACCAAAACACCACGTTCAGCACAGTGGCCACAGCAACGCGGTTCCCAGCGATGTTGCAGGACTGCCTTTGGTGCTGTTATTAAATGCTGGGATTCTGCATACAAGGGTTACAGTATGTCCCACTCTCAGAAAACAGCACAGCCAGAAGCTGTGACCCAGCGCTGAGGATGTGAGAGGAGCAGCAGCCGTGGCATCTGCCAGAGGGCACGGCAGGATGGCACAGTGGGATGCTGCCAGAGTTCTTTCAGCATGGAGCTGGGTTGTGCTCGCTCTGCTCTTTCCAGGCACCACAGCAAGCAGGACTTGGCTTTTGACAGAAATAATATGAATGTCTTTTTTTTTCCTTCCTATGTCTCTTCTTGCTTTCTATTCAAATGCCATTGTTGCAAAGGATGCTAAACTACCAAACCCAGAGATGTTCCAGTCATGCTGACAGTCTGCCTCATGCCCACAAAGCAAGACTATTTGCAGTTAAAATTCTGGCTCCATCATTTTAAGATTTAAAACAGATTTTAAATCAAGATGACGTCGTTACATTGCTTTCACCACATGTTAATGAATTTCACATTTTTCTAGGAAAAAAACCAAAACAGGTGGGATCTGAAGTGGGGGGAAGGGCATGTTGCTTTGCTTTCTTAGAAACTCCCAACAGAAAAGGCAATCTGTTTTCCAAAACATGTTTTAATTCTCTTCTAATTGTCTTGGGAGCACTCGCACTGCAGAGGCCCCAGCCCGCAGCTGCAGCGCCTGGGTGGACTCGGGAGCACCCACGGAGCATCCCGCGCTGTGCTCAGCCCAAACACATCTCCAACACTCCTATGCAGGTTTGTCATCCCTGTCCTGCCGGAGATCAGCTCGTGAAGCTTTGCAAGAAGTGCACGTGGCAGCACAGGGAGATGACATCTCCTCCTCCCCGGCCAAGGACGTGGCTGGCACCACCCACAGCCCAACACTTTGTCCAAGCCCAGCCTGATGCAGCATTCAGCAGGTGACACTGACCCCCGAAACACAGTCAGCCCAAGGGTGTATCAGTCCATCACTTCTCCAGCAACAGGCCCAGCTCTCACCTAGGCAAAGAAATCCTGGAAGAGGAACGCACTACAGTTCCCCTTGCAGCTGACCTGTCCCCTGGCCAAGAAGCTGCGGTCCAGAGCAGCAGTGAAACCACCCGGATTTAGCTGCCTGTTTAAAGATAAGCTCATGCTTAACCACTCTGTGGAAACAGGATGCTCTGCTGGCTTGTGGCCAAGGGGAATTAGCTGTGCCAGCCTGGGCTGCATCTGGCCTGCAGCAGAGAGCATCAATACCCAAAACCAAGATTCCATGCAGTCTCGATTTCATGAGATAAAACCAATTTAATCATGGCTGAAATCCATTCTCACAGGATCCCTGCCCTACAGAGCCCAGTCCCTCAAGCAGTGAACTTCTCTGAGAGAAAAAGGTCCATTTATATATATACCATAAGAGAGACTCTCTTCCCTAAATCTCAAAAAAATTAGTAACATATGTCTGCTTTAGCAACCGATCACCAACACTCAGTCAAGAAGGTCACGTAAAACCAAGTACATCCACCCCCAAACACATTTCTATAACAATCACTAAACTGAATGCAGAAATGTCTTTAAGTCCCTTAAACTCAAGGGCTTTCATTCCTGTTCACCAAAGCAAAAGGATTTCTTTTTCTTTTTTTTTTTTTTACTATTGATATGCTGTTACATGAAGATATCATACACAAAGGGACCACCATCTCTTTTTGGCCTTTCAATCTGATCATCCAATGTCCACACAGTAGGCAGCAAAACCCACACAGAGCTCCACAGAACAGATCGCTGAAGTGAACAGCTGCTTGCACCTTCTGCCTCCTGACCAGCATCCTGCCCTGTGGGACATTCTCCAGGGACAGAAGGCAGGACTCTCCCAGTGTTTTGGTGGGATTTGGGTTGTATTATGGTCTGGTTTGCATCTATCCAACTGGCATGGGCCTCTGTCTATGCACAACAGCTTCAGCGTCTCAGGATAGTGGTTTCACGTAACTCCATCTCAATCTTTGTCAACAGTTTATAATCTGCAAAATCCAGGTCATTAAATCAGAGCATCAAATTTCGTTTAATTTTCACTCTTATACTCTTTCTCTTTTCCATCACTTCCTTATCCATTTATTAGTTATTTGTCACTACCCTTCAGTGACAATATACAGCTACAAAGACATCCTAAAAACCCACTGGCAATACAGAGCTTATGCAAGGGAATAAACAGCATTCCTTTAAAAAACAACCATCACCTCAAGCCACTGATGCATCAGAAATGCCTCACACCTGAAAAGAAGCAGCTCTCCCTCCTCTGTTGTACCTGCCCAGTCACTCAGGGCAGGAGCACTCAGTCCTACCTCCTTTCCAAACAGCCACGGGAAGAAACGACATCTGTCTTCAGCGAATCCACAATGGGAGATTTTCAAGTGATTTTTTTGCCGAATGATTCTTGCTCAACGAGTGGTTTCACTTTAAATGGCTTTACAGCAATCCTTCAGCTTAAAGAACGACTCCCCTCTTCTTTAAATCCCAGCTGCAGAGCGAGGGAAAGACCATGTTGCCGATGCCGCCTAAGGTTTCAGCACACAGCAATCCCAGAAAAGCCTCCGACAGCAGCACGGCGGTGTCAGTCCTGCACAGGCTGTGCCCATCTCTGCACTCACAGATGCCTTGTTGTGAACAGAGAGCAAGCCCAGCCCCGCCAAGGTCAATGAAATCCCCACTGTGCCAAGCCACGTTCACAGGACTTGGCTTTCCACCCAATCAACCTCCACGCACTTCGGATTTTCTATTTTGAGCTTTCCAGTAACAGGGGATGTTAATCTGTTGTTGTTCGTGTCATAAAGCATTACAGCACGAGATGTCCAAGGCCCACAGCATGGCCAAGTTAGCTGGGAGCTGGACTTCAGAATTTCCTGATGTTTTTGCTGTTTATGCTATGAAGCCTCCAAGCCTCAATAGAGAGCAAACCATTTGTCATTCCCCCAGCTGAACCAGGAATACAAAATCCCTCTCGCTGAGGGCTGTACCGATTGCAAAAGATAAACAAATCACGCTACTCAAAGGCCTCTCAAACCCCATCTGATAAGCAGGAAATACTTATTACCTTTCAGCCATCAAATCAACCCAATATTAATGATTTTCTCCATGACCTTCTAAACACATGAAAGTTAACTTGATAAGGTCAACAAGAGGATATCCAAGACAGATCTTTCTCGAGTCCTCAAAGGCAAGTAAAAAACCACTTTGCTTCCATGACTTTGGCAAAATTCCTGTATGCCAATTACAGAAGGATTTGCTGGCTCACCAGGACAGCCATCCTCAGTATACAGTGAAGCACAATGCACTCCTTATTTGCTGCTTTTTCCTCCACTTAACTGCAAAGTTCAATCCATAGCCAAGGTATTGTTACCTCTGTGTTACAGAGCCTAGTCCAGAGCCAGGCAGAAGTGGATGGGCACTGCTTGGGCATAGTCACTTCTTCGGGCTCCGAAGCACATTTGGAAATCCATTTAATGCAAAGCAGCTCCACATTCAGATGTGCAGCAGGAAACCAGAGTGAAGGGAGAGGGCACTTTGGAGTGAAGCTCTGTGTGTTCAATGGGAGAGAGGCTATGGCACAAGAGTGCTAGAATTGCACAAATGCAGCTAAGGTTGCAAAACAACAGAACTTAGAGATCTGCTCTGGTGTTTGTTTCCTCCTGCTACCCACGGGAAAATATTTTTTCCTTAGAAATTAAATATCCAAAAAAGCTAAGCTGCACTCTTAAGTCTTGGCATGAGCCACAGCGGATGGTGGCTGCACACCCTCCGGGACACACCAAGAAAGGGCAGCACGTTGGAAGTGGTTGTTCAAAATGACCCAGGTAGGAGATTCCCCCGGAGATTCCACCAATGGCATTTACAAAGTACCTCACTTGAAATGTTTTTGGGTTTTTCTGTTTGAAGAGAAAAAGATTGGACACACATGAACATCCTATTAAAAACCCAGAGGCCAAAAGATCTCACTCCACAAGAGGCCAAAAGATCTCACTCCACAAGAGCTAACTCCACAGATCGTTCACAAATTGAGTCATGAACCCTTTTTGTCTTTGATTCCTTAGAAGTCACTTTCCCCTTGGTACACTTTTGTTGTTAATATTGTTGCTGTTACTGGTCGTTTTCTTATCTCATTGCTGTTTCCAGTAAATTGTTCTTATCTCAACCTTCTGTGCCTCCAATTCTCATCTCTGGCCACACAGAGGGGGAGGAGGGGTTTGAAGGAGGGGGAGGAGGAGCGAGCGGCAGTGTGGTTTGGAGAGTCTCAGTGGGAAAACTAAACTGGTGAGTATCATTCCTGAGCCACGACACTTTTAGTAACGCGTCCTTCAGCTTGAATAATACTTTTGCCCCTTGTGCTTCTCTCTGCAATGCGTTTCAGGCTATTCCCCTTCTCTGCTGTCTTCCCAACCTCCACTTCTCCGTGCTGCAGCACAAAGAAAGCCAAGAACAGACCCTCTCCACTCCCCTCGTCACAGAGGGACTCGTGCCTGCAAGAGGATGGGTGCCAAGCTCTCCCTTGGCATGGACCCATGCAGGAGATGTTGGCCCACCATGGTGAAAAACCCAGAGCTCTCCCTGCTCCTGCACAAACACGCTCCAGAATTGAGCCCCTCGTTGCTTTGACTTGAGTGTTCTCAAGTTGCTGCAGTATGTGAAATTCAAGGCAGTTTGCTCTTTGTTCAATACACTCTTAATTGAAGTGCATGTAGGGATGGAGCTGGAAAAGAGAAGAAAACAGGTTGATGAGGGGGTCGAGCCTGCCCCTCCCTTTGGATTTCAGAAATGTTAAACAAGAACCAAAGGGAAGACGTTTCCAGGGCTTGGAAAAGGGGACATACAACTCAGTGAGGTGACACATACTTGGATCCAAAAGCTGCTCTGCAAGCGAAGCCTCTTTTCCTCCAGAGAGCTGCCTGCTGCATTCAGAGGCAGATTAAATCTCCTCGGGTAGTGTCAGACCTCTGTTCTTTACGAAACACGCAGCCTCTGAGAAATACAGTTATTCCTCAGCCACACTCCCCAGCAGCTCCTGAGATCCCACCAGCTGTCCAAGCCATGGATCACTGCTAAAGCAACACATCCATCCACCTTCAGGTGGCAGACACAGTGTTACTGAACCTGGTATGAAACCAGGAGGAAGGCAGGACGGAGTGCCAAAAAACTGGAACCTGAGAGTTTGAGGAAATGAATGTTTTATGGCCCATCAGTCAGTATTTGACCGTTTTCTAGAGAAAGATGATGCCACCTTCAAGAAAACCAAGTTTCCCCTTTTAATGATGGAGTGAGCTGTAGCCAGACCTGTGAAAATGCACCACTGGTGAGATGATGACACTTTAAACATGCTCCACCCTGGGAAATGGTTAATTCTGAGGAGGAGCAGGATTTCAGCCTCGATTAATGGCTTTTAGAACCCCAGCCGTGCAGCCAGCACTGCCCACGCTGCCCAGCCTGGCACCAGAGCGCTGCCCCAGCGCTGCAGTGCAGCTCTCAAACGGCCCCACCACCCCCATCCTCCCCATCTCCACCTGCCTCTGCCTGTTCTCACCGACCCAGAACCAGGCACTGCCAGCAGCCCCCGGGGCACGTTATTAATGCCATCCCCACGAGCAGCAGCAGCTCAGCAGCCCCAAAGGGGCCAAGACAGAGCCACCTCCCGTCACCCAAAGGCAGCTCTTTCCCAGCTGGGACCAGTTCCTGCTACCTGTGCTGACCAAAGCAAACCAACCCCGTGCTTCTCAGCTGAGGGAGATCTGCAGGACGCCACCACTTGCCATGACCTCTCAACAGTTTTGAGTCTCCAGAAATACAATTCAGACCTTAAGTCTTTTTATTATTTTCTCCAGTTGAGATATATCCTTTTTTTTTTTTTTTGTTTAGTTAAGGGCTGGTATTATTTTACCACAGCAATCCATCAGGCAAGGAGCAAGCAGGGCTTTTTCTTTCTTCCTTTCTTTCTTTGTCTTTCTTTCTTTTTTAATGCTTGTTATATCTCTGCTATATACTTCCTCTCCACATAGAAATATCCCTTCAAAGCTTGATATTATTGAGCAGCTTTCAACCATGCCCAGCAGAGCCATGTATTCTCTGCGTTTGTCTGGCCTTTGTTTCTAGGAATGAAATACCAATGGCTGAACAGTGTGACTTCGTTTCACTCCTTCATTCCAATACTTGTTCTATTTCTATCCCACTGGGTCAAACTCACCTATTGTGAGACCTCACCGATTTCAATTACATCAGGGATTAATTTGTTCCATTGCGTTGAAGCTGTTAATACAATCCTGGCTGGCTCTAGATTAGAAAAGGCACGGTGAGACCTCCCTCGCAGGCAGTGTGTTTAACAGCAGTCTTGATCTTCAGTTTTGTTCAGCAGTGGGGTGGTTTTTTTCTTCCCTTTGTGCCTCCTTGCCCCTCTTTTCACAATCTTCCCCTTCCTTTCTAAATTGCCCTTATCAGAACTGGGTGGTCCTTCTGACTTCCACTGCAACTGGCAACGTGTTGCCTCCCAGAGCTCTGCCCAGGGCTCGCGGGGGAGGTCAGCGCTGGAAGGACGGTCCAACCTGACCCCACACGCTCCAGCTTTGGCACCTCACCTCCCCCAGCGTTGTTTCAGAGGGTCGCTGCAGGTCCCCATGGACCCAAAGGGACCTGCAGGTGCTCAGTCCTGCAGCTCCACCCTTGGCCAACTGCCTGCCGACCGAGGTCTCCAGGGGAGAACTGAGATGCTCCGTGTGGGAGATGGACACACTGAAATGCGTGTTTGTCAAGTGGCACTGGTTGTCCTGCCCAGGATTCCCGAACTGGGACACAAGATCATGACAGAGCTTTAAAATGTCCAGCCCTGTGGTCTCATAGGGCATCTCTGATGTCAGTGATATGACAGATCCTGACTCAAAATTGTGCTTATTCACCTGATTTTGTCTCAGGAGGAGACACCTGTGCAGGGAAACCCAGCGGCCACGCGGGTGGAAAGCAGTTCAGCTCTGCTTGAGTGCTACAACTCCCTCCCACAAAATCCACTACTTCTCAGTTGAAAAAGAATCCAACCATATCTTAGTGAACTGTGTGTTTTGGGGAATTTGTGTGGTGATTGCAGAATAATAAGAACAAGAGTTTCAAGAGATAAGCAGGGGGAAAATTAGAGGATATTAAAAATCAAACAAACAGCTCCACAAACAGATTCCTCCCGTGCTTACTGCAATCCATTAAATTTCCATGGTGGTTTCATGAGGTCACCTCAGGCTTCCATGGGGCAGCTCTGTGCAGCCTGGGCTACAGGAGCTTGCAAAGGTTAATGCTGGAGCTGTCAAACTTGCCAGGCAGAAGTTGGACAGGCTGGGTTCCAGGGCTCCAAATCTGTTCCCCTGTTCAGCACCCAGCTTTCCAAAATGTACAACATTCTCGTTTACTAACGCACTATTTTATTTTTTTTAAATTGGAAGAAACAGAGCAATAAGCTGGACTGGTATCACCCAACTGTTTATTTAACTCTGCCACTCACCTTAGACCTTGGCAGAGCCATCCAGGGGCAGGGTGAAAACCCCATGTTCCAGGCACTGCCCCACCTGCCATCTCCCAGTCGGGTCTCACCCCTTTGGTGCCAGGTATTCCCTGGACAGCACTTCCTTGGACCTGGGTAGTGTCTGATCATGGCAACCCAAGCCTTGGTGTCAGCAGAAACCCTCACACCTCCACAGCCCTGAGACCTCCCTGCTTGTGCATTGCTCTGGATACAGAATCACAGAATGCCCTGACCTGGAAGGGACCCACAAGGATCATTGAGTCCAACTCCTGGCCCTGCACAGACACCCCAACAATGCCACCCTGTCCCTGAGAGCGTTGTCCAAATGCTCCTTGAACTCTGGCAGCCTTGATGCTATGCCCACTGCCCTGGGGAGCCTGTTCAGTGCCAACCACCCTCTGGGGGAAAAACCTTTTCCTCACATCCAACCTAAACCTCCCTGACACATCCTACCACAAAGATCAAACCCACCTTGAGACACACAGCCCCTCTCAGAAGTGGTTTCATGTCCCCTATCCCTCCCCACAGCGTGAGTGTCGCTGCAAAGAAATCTGCAAAAGGCTTTGCAGAGCAACCCCCCGTGAGGCTGTGGCTCAGGGAGCTTGGCATGCTACAACTGCCTCCGCTACCTTAGCACAACAAAAATGTTCTCTTCTTGCTGAAATAAACTGCCCTGATACGCAGGAATTACACCCATTCTGCAATTCAGTCCGTTGCAAAGAGTTGTCTGCTAGTGGTTTCAAGCAGTTGAAACAGGCATTCAAGAAATAAAACCTTGAGAGAAAACCGTTGAATCTCACCAGCCCAAAACACACGGAGCGTGAACGCGGTCCCGGCGCAGCAGCAGCGCCCTGCGAGCATCGCCCACTCCTCGTGCACGGAAGAGGAGGAGGCCCCTTTTGCAGCAGACCCAGCAGCCAACTTGCTCCTACACAACTTAAAAGCCTTTGCCCAAGGCACAGGGAGCTCTGCAAAGGTGAGAAAGAAGGGTGAGGGTCTGCCCCCGTCCCCGGGGTGCTGCTGGCTGAGCACATGGTCTGTGCCCAGTGCCCTCCGCTCCTCGCCCCGTTCCACACACTGTGGTGGAGGAGCCTGGCTTGGCAGGTGGGGCTGCAGTGCAGACCAGGCCAGTGCTCCCAGCAGGGTGCTCCTGGAACAAAAGCTGCAGCACCCCACTAAAAATGCTTAGCAGCAATTTGTCTGTCTCTTCAAATGAGACCTGAGCCCAGCCGCTGACAAACCTGCCAGGTTCAAAGAGCTCCTGACCTTTTCTTCCCTTCCCTGCACCAGCAGCAACCTCTTGCCAGGGCAGATGCTCCAGCTGCAAATCCGTTTGGCCACGGCAGCAGGGACGAGTGGAAACCCCAAGCCCACTGCCCTGAAACCAGGCAGGGATTTTCCAAACCCTGGAAAAAGGCAGAGTCATTTGCCACAAGAGCTTAAAATGCCAGTTTAAAGCACAGGTCCGCCAGGTTCAAGGTGACATCTACTCCTCTGCTTGAATCCAGCACAGCCAAGGCCTCCACCAAAACAGGAGCAAAAGCACAAGGCATGGAAAACCCAAAGGATACTCAGGAAAACACTGCCATCAGAAGGAGAAGGAATATCATCAGAGACCAACCTCCCCAAAATTGAATAAACATTTGCAGGGGCAGCACCGCAGCAGATCCGATACTTATCCTGGGAGCTCCTTTCATCCCGGACCCCTGACATCCTCCAAGGAACACACAGATCCCTGCTCCCACTGCAGAAAAGCAACTCCCTCTAGGGTAAAACCCGGCAACTGCTGAGCAGTGCACACCAGTTCAGGGCAGGATTCCCAAAATGCCTTTTTGCACTGCATCTGCCAAGAAAACAGAGATGTGGCCAACAACTGTCCCCACAGCAGCTCCCCAGCACTCACCTCAGAGGTGGCTTCTCCAAAAGGTCACAGCTTATTCAGCAGAGACGCCTGGGGACTTGATTGAATTTTCTCTATCACATTTCCTCTCTGGAAATCTTTTACTAAGCTCCAGTTGGTCTCAGTCCTGCTCATTCTGGCAAGATAACACCCAGTGACCCTCTGCAGGAACGATGCCAAGGAGAGGGACCTCCTCAGATGCCCCTGCTCACTCATCCCATGATTTGGCAGCCTCTACACAGTGCTGGAATACAAGAAAATGGTTGTGCCCAAGGACAGGGAGGTTAATCCATCTGACAATAACTGGAGGTCACTCAGGGGATTTACTGAAATTGCAGGAGTCACTCAGCTGGGAACACTTGTGCTGCTGGTACCTCACTTCTGCCCTGGTTCAACCCCACTAGCCTGTCTCCATTTTTTCATGCCTGCTGCTAGGATGGCTGACATGAGCTCAAAATCCCTCCCATAGTCTGAACCCTCCTCTACTACACTTTAAGCTTGTCTTCTCCATCATTTAACCAAGCTGCTTCTTCACTCCCACCGTCTCCAGCAGCACTGCTCTGAAGGGAGACTTTTGCAGGATCAGGGCAAGTATCAAATCCATGTTATGGAACTACCAAACCACCACTGAAAACGGGGAAACACACAGCAGCCTCCATGGTTACAGGTCTCCTCAACCCCAGCCTACTACTATTAGTTACTGAGGGGGAAAAGTCTGGTCCCTCTGGGCTGATCTCACTTTCAGGGCTTAATTCCAACATGCAGGGGGGAAATGCTCAGCTTTGGGATGGGCTCTCTGGGCTCTCCAGGCTGACCCAGTGAAACAAAGCCTGTGAGAGCAGGGCTGGTGCTGTCCAGTGTGGCTGACACATGGCAAGGGGTCACTGTGGACCTGCCCTTCCCTGGACTGATACAGAGCTTTTAGGCCTTTAGAGTCAAAAGAGGAAAAAGAGTTGTATGTGAGGATCTCTGCAAACTTCAAGCTATGATTCAGAGACACAGTGACTTCTCCTCGGGTCCAAAAACCCAATGAAACCAACCACCAACGGGCATTTCTTTTTCTCCCTCCATTCCCCATGTGTCAAGGATGCTACCAGTATGTAGTAACATATTCCCTGTCCTTGGACATCACCCACCATATCCAAATCGACAGTTAGATAAGCTCTGATTTCAGATACTATTACAAGAGCTAGGGGCACAACCTTTGCTTTTTAAAAGAGCAAAGCACACAGCTGTACCAAACCCCAGCATCTTCAGAAAGGGGACAGAGATGACATAAGATCCATCTGCCCTGTAACTGCAGGGGCCAAGGGGTGCCCAGCACTGCTGTGCCCAGGGCAGACTTAGGTGTGGAAATGACATTGGAGGCTGCTGGGCAGGAGGGGGAAGGGAATGGGGACAACAGCACAGCACAATCCAGCAGCAGAACAATTCCCAGTAATAAGCCACTGGAGCTCCTGGAACCCACTGGGGCTTCTTAAAGGCAAGGTCCTGGGGCACCAGTGTTGAGGAAGAGCAGTCAGGGTGAAAAGTGGAGTAGGCCAGCAAATTACATGAAACCACATGGCAATTAGTGAAATGACTGCCATGGAGATGAGCTGCCCCTTGTCCTTCCAACACCTTCTCCCCATTTCGGTTGGCCAGTTTGCCAACACATTGCTGACAAGTTTCATTGTTTCCTCTTTCCCTTCTAAGTTACTGTGACCAAGCACTTCCAATATTAGAGCTGCTCCTGCATAGATCCCTGCCTATGTACATGAGAAATGTCTTTCTTCACACAAGTCTTGCAAGCTATTTCTGGAACAGGGTTTTTCAGAGGTGATTTTGATTAGTAATTTGATCAGTTATTTGAAACATAACATGCAAGGTTTCCTTTGTCTCTGTAATGGAGATATTTTCTTTTGATCTTGCTTTATGCTTTGCTTGTCTTGCAGAAGGTATTTCATGAACTGTCAGGTAGGATGGAGCTCTCTGGATGTGCCATGAACCCCAGATGAACCCCATGGGAGCCTTGCTGACATAGGAGGGGGACAGAACCAACTTCCATTTGTAAATGTCCTACATCAATTTACCTCGAAAGACCCACTTCTATTTAGCAAAACTCAATCAATTATAGTCATCATTAACAATCTTTTCCATTTCCTATCATTTCCCCAGGGTGGCCCTACCTGTAAACATGGCCTGAGATGCAGAACTTCCTGCAGTGATCAGAAAGCACGACTTCACACCGAAAACATCCCCAACGTAAACCCAAGATGTTCAAAAATGTTTGTGTTCTGGGAACAAAACGTATGAGTGGCTCCAAAAGCTTCAAGGGAAAAAGAAGAGATGGGAATCACCTCTGTTCCAGCACTGGCACCCAAGATGCTCCTCACCAAGCCTGCAGAGAAGCTGCCAACCCTCTCCCTCCTGCCCTGCCAAAGGTGGTCATAGCAAACGGAGAGGGAAGCAAGCACTGAAGAGACCTAAACCCAAGGCACATTTGAGGAGATGTGTTCCTGCATCTCCCAATTCCCTACTGCCCTCCCCAGAACGATACTCCTGTCCCACCTCTGCTGTTCTCAACCTGCTCTACATGTTGGCACCGTCCTGCCAGCCTTGCTGGCACCATCCAAGAGATGAGAAAAACGGCTTTGGAGCAGCAGCTGAGGGCTGCCAGTCACACCAGCCTGGTACCTGCTAACAAAAGGGTCAAGCATCTATTTGGTGCTCCTGGTTTCTCTCTGTGAAAACCCTGCTGCCACAGTGTCCCCTACTTGAGGAATCACAGAATGGCCTGGGTTGGAAGGGACCTTAAATATCATGCAGTCCCACCCCCCCTGCCATGGGCAGGGACAACTTCCACCAGACCAGGTTGCTCCAAGCCCCATCCAACCTGGCCTTGGACACTTCCAGGGATGGGGCAGCCACAGCTTCTCTGGGCAACCTGTGCCAGGGCCTCTCCACCCCCATAAGGAAAGAATTTTTTTTCTAATATCCAATCTAAACCTACTCTCTGTCAGTATGAAGCCATTCCCCCCTTGTCCTGTTACTACATGCCCTTGTCAATAGTCTCTCTCCATCTTTCCTGTAGGTTCCCTTCCATGTTTCACCACTGCCTGCTCCTGCTTGTGGACTGATCAGTTCTGCTCACACGAGTCACCCCAACGTCAGCCCCAGCCTGCTGCCCTGAGCCAATGGGCTTGATGAGCATTTTCACTCTGAGTTGTCAACTCTGCTCCAGGCTGCTCTATGGAGCACCACAAAACCCGTCAGCATTTAGAGGGAGCAATAAAAAATATCCTGGCTGGGTTGTTCTGTAAAGGCTCTTCCTCCAGCACAGCCAGGATCTCCCCATACCCGCCAGCAGCCACGGAATTTCTCCTTCCCCAAAAGTGCTTTGAAACACATCCTCAAGCCCTATTATCTCTCCTGTTTATACCACGCTCCCTCTATTATCAAGAAATTTCCGAGTAATTTATAAGCCCACGAGCTGCTGCGCTAACAGGCAATAAATCACATTTACAAACCCCGTCACCTACTGTTGCGAGGGCTGCGGGGCCGGGCGGGCGCGGGGCTGGACGTGGGGGGTGCAGGGAGCAGCTGCCTCCCCAGCCCCTGCCCCGCACACCCGGCGTGCTCCGAGGATAAGGCAGCTCTGGGCTGCCTAAACATCCCTGGGGGTTTAGTTTTCAAGGATCCAGAGAGGATTCCAGCCAGTGTCCTGCCTCCCTGTGTTCTCCCCGTCCGACCCCAACACGAGCACACAAAAGAGGGTTTTCTTTTCACAAAATCAAACCAAAGGGAGGAGGATGTTTTTGGCTATTTTCCTCGAGGAAAGAGGTTGCCTGTCTAATAATCCCTAAATGGGCAGTGGGTTGTTGGGCTTTCATGTATGCCTCTGAGCCTCCCCTTGCCGTGCCAGGTCGCTGGTTTTCTTTTCCACAGAATTGCAAAACCCCTGAATAACAAGGTTTGTGCATGGAAGTGCTGACACAACCCTTAACTACAGCATCCTTAACATGATACCAGAATAAGGACGCTCCCTGTGTGGCCCAGCCTATGGATAAATAAAGCATTTCAGCAGCCAGCGCCGACAGATCATAAACCTCCACGAGCATAAATACCAACAACAACTCAAAAAGATTAGAGGGCTTACGGGCAAGGCAGGCTGAGATGATTTAGAGTTGGGGTGGAAGGGTCATTATTGGTGAATAGGTGGGGGTGAGTGGGCCACAGAAATCAATAAACCATTCTGCTCCCAGGGAAGGAAGGGGCCACGCTAATTGTGCAAACACACATTTTCCGTTTGAGGCTGGAGATCTCCCGCTCACCCAACAGGGATGGATACAGGGAACTCGCTCTGTCTTGCAGAGGAACAAGGACCACAGCCCATGGCACATGTCCCAGGAGTTCTGTCACTCACAGCAGAGCACACCTAAGCCCCTTGCTGGGCACAGCCCGCTGCTGGAGGCAGCTTCGGATGAATGCAGACCCAGGCGATGTTCAGCTTCATTAATTCCATTTTCTATGAAGTTAATACATAGCTGGGATAAGTATCTTGGTTGATTTCAGCATCACCACCAAGTCAGAGCTTTTCCAGTGCCCAGTTCTAGCCCTGCAGAACCACCCCACAGGTCCTGCCAGCACCCGTTACCTTCAAGCAACAAAGTTTCCCAAGAAAACTTTGGGACTGGCTTCATCCCTTACAAAATAACCCCCTTTGGAAGTTTCCACACTGGCATGAAGGGATGGAGGTGGTCACACAATTGGGCACAACAGATCGCTGTGTCCTGCAGCGAGGACAGACACAAAGCTTTGCAGACAGTTTTCCAGGCACACAGCTGCTGAGGCACAGGGTTCAAAGGCAGCAAGCAATTCCTCCTTTGCCAGAGAAGAGAGAGTTTTCTCCTTTGGTTCCCCCCATTCCCCATTCTTTCCACCTTTTTTCCCCACTTCCTTTCTAGGGAAGACAGTAAAGACAAAAGACACCAGCTTTGGAGAGTGAAGCCTATTTAAAAGCAGCAAAAATCTATCCTGTACAAATAAATAACTGCTTGCACCTAACGGGTCAAGGTATCCAAAAGCCCACCTTGGGACACGCTGTGGGAGATGGTCCAGGGAACCAGCAGGGAGTGGCAGTGCCTGTTATTCCCATGAAGAAGCCCGAGCTCACAAGCATGTACAGGTCCAAACAGTGAGGATCTTCGCTCCTGTTGGTCATAACTGGGAGCTGGAGCTGGTGGCAAAGTACAGGAACCTGCTCTGGTCCCCCTGTGTGAGCCAGTGTCCTCCTCTCTGCCTTTCCAAAGGCATTTAAATAAAACACTCTCTGGATCAGTTAATAAGTTTGCCCAGCTCATGTCAAGCTTACAGCTTGCAGTTAATGGATTTCAACTTTACTTGGGATTTTGAGAGTTTTTAACACCAGTAATTTCATCTTCCCTGCAGAAATAAATTCCTCAATGGCTTCACTGCAAAAATATTCCCAAGAATGGACAAGTCTGCTGCTCATGTACTAAAGACAGCACAAAAAAAAAAGAAAAAAAAATCAGATTACTATTGAGCCTTATCAAAAATATGGCATAAAGCATGTGTTGACTTTAATCCAAACCAAACTGTCAATCTGCCTTCAGGACCTGATCTAACAAACACACGAGCCCAGGGCCAGGAAAGAAAAGCAGGGTTTGTTTTCTAATAGAAGATTTGTTCCGATCTCTATTAGCCACGCTTCTGCCTGGAAATATTTACACTGCAAACACCAGACAAATAGGATTTCTTATCTTTCTGCTTGGTTGAGTTAGGGAAAAGTTTCATTTGGTATTAACTAATTTAGATTGCAGGTTTCCTATTTTCAGGGAACAATTCTCGACGGTTTTTGGAAAATAAATCTGGTTTGGAAATATTTTAAATGGTGGGAAAAAAGAAAGCAGCGTTAAAATCCCTCAGGTTTGGGCTGCTGTGCCCCCACGCAGCTCGTGGGGATCAGGGAGAGCCCCACACATTTTGCCTCATCCATTGCCAGTCACCAGCAGCGAAACCCCACCACTCAGCCCGGCGGTGCTCGGCTCCCTGGCGCGCGCGGTGACGGTGCACGCTGGGGAAATCAGGCTCCCAGAAAGAAAGCAAAGCTGAGCAAATAAATTCCATTTTCTTGTTTGCTACATTTAAACGGCAATTAAATTCCTATTACCTACTCTTTCAACATAAACAGCACAAAGCCCTCTGCATCACTGGCAGACTGCTCCCATTTATTATAGGCAAGAGGGAATGGCTTTAAACTAAAAGAGGAGAGATTTAGATTAGATGTTAGGAAGAAATTCTTTACGCAGAGGGTGGTGAGGCCCTGGCACAGAAATCACAGAATATTCCGAATTAGAAAGGACCTATAAGGATCATCGAAGTCTAGTCCCTGGCCCTGCCCAGGACACCCCACCTTGAGAGCGTTGTCCAAACCCTCCTGGAGCTCTGGCAGCCTTGGGGCTGTGCCCACTGCCCTGGGGAGCCTGGGC
>JAWWES010000030.1:604896-615761 GCA_035583135.1 Lophotriccus pileatus | reverse complement strand
TAGGGGGAGGAGTTTTTGGGTCTCCCCTGTGGTTTAGTCTCAACAAAACACTTGTGTCCCACTCAAACGGAGACAATCCTAAACATCACAAATGGCCTTATCACTAAATGGAAAGCTTTACCTATTAGCTGTAGTTGTCCCCATTCTTGGCGCCCTCACACACACCTTTACATACAGAAAACAGCCAAGGCAGCAGGTACTTTGGAACTCACAACAATGCTGAGATAATACTTACTGCCTCCATGTAGAGGTCATTAGAAGCCTCTCACCAAGGACATTCTTGGGAAAATGACACAGTTCCAAACTTTGGGACAGACGTAAGGAGTACTGGGAAAAGTTACACGAACCAGGCATGGATCAAGGTGGCTACAGCAGCGAAATGCCAAATACCTGGACAATACACCTTCCACTCCCCCTGCAGTTATTACTCATTAAAATAACCCCAAAGCAATGTAAAACCTCAGGCTTAATTTGAAAACAGTCAAGAGAAACTATTTTCTCTTAAATACAGTAAGTCAACAGGATTGGATGGGGCTCAGCAAGCTTCAGACCCTGGCAATTAGATGAGTAGGACTGTGGGACCTTTCTAACAACACTGCCTTCAGTTAAAACAAAAGACTGTTTCCAGTACCAGCCTAAACTGAACACTGAGATGAATCAGGAGCATCAATTCTCAAGTGGTCTAATTCTGTTCCCTCCTTTTGCCACTTGCTGTTCCAAGCACAATGATGTCCATGGCCAGCTCTGCAAGTGGCAGGAATGGTCAGAGGTCGCCTGCTGAGCCTCCCTCTGAGAGTCTTCACTTTTTTCCCATTCTCACTTTTGACTCTCAGTCACTCCTTTTCTTTATTCATTGTCCTTTCTTGTTCTTTGTTTTCTCCCAGGATGCTTTTCCTACAAAGGCTCCTGTGGCTTGGTTAGGGAGAGATGATGCAAGTGGTGGAAGGAGAGAAGAAAGTAAGGAGCAGTGCAAAAGTCATCTCCATAAACTGGGCACAGGCCACACATGTGGTCCCCATGTCACACATCCTGAGTAACACAATATATCTGACTGATTTATTGGTCCCAGTTAGGCCCTGCTTAAAATCTATTTATATAAGACAACCCAAGGGCCAGTCCCTGAAGAGCTGATCCAACACAGAGAATTGCTCCCAAAAATATACATGTAGATAATCAGCAAGTGGCCATCAGGGGGTTCTCCCTGCTGTCTGCAAAGGGGAGGACAAGTCAGGCCCTTTCAGGCACACCTGGAAGTCCTGTACCACTTCTCCTGCACCCCATCATGAAAGCTCAGCTCTCCTTGTTCACACTGAGAGTCAGGACTCAGACAAAGCAACCCTTAATAAATACCAGATCACAAAACCTCCAACCCTCACTCAACACAACCGACTGCACTTGCTGCTGCTTGTGAGAACCTACTGCCCACTAGCCAAGGGCAGGGAATAAGGGCTCCATCCAATGCTTAGCTCCAAACCACCCCAGTTATTTGCTGCTTTTTCTGACATTTTCTAAGCAGGATCCAGTCTTGAACTTCCCTTCGGGAACACAGCAGGGGGAATAAGGATCTAGGTGCTTGTTCCACAGAGAAAGAGGGAAGATTTTGGCTGGTAGTCAGTAATGGCACACGGGAAGGAGACAGGACATGGCTTGGGGTATCTGGGTAAGATTACTGGAGGACAGAGAGCATGTTCCAGCATGAACTTAGCCCCTGAGGGACCGTCTGGGTGGCAAGAAGCCCAGAACCACCACCCATCCTGGCCCTGTTTTCCATTCCCTCAGCCCACACACACTCCCACCCTCCTGCCAGCCATGCTCCAGTTGCTCCTCTCCAAAGGCTGCAACAATTGCTGAGCACAAGCAAAATAAGAGCCTTGCACTCATCACAGCACTTGGGGTCCGGGACACGATCCTAGCAGGAGAGCTGGAGCCACAGGAGCAAGCACGACCCCAGGACAGACCTGAGATGGCCACAAGCACTTCTCTTGAACACCCCAAGGAACACAGACCAAGAGCTCCTGCCAGGACAGTATCCTGTTATCACCTCTTTTGCAACAAGATGCCAGGAGACACCAGAGACTTGGAGACACAGTAGATCCACGTGGAGCTGCTGTACCTGCTGCAAACGCTGCTGTTGAGCTGACAGTGCTGCTGTCCTCCCTGTGTGGTGCCCACTCTCAGCTCAGCTGAGCCTTTGTCCTGTGCAGGGGGACACCAACTACCCGTTCCCTGCGAGGAACAAAACACTTATAGGAGGAAACAAGACATGGAAAAAGCCAGAATAGACAGTTTCTGCAACAGGAAAGGCAGCAGTGCGGGGAATTCGTGTAGAAAGCAGAGGTGAAGGGACAGCCACCTAGAGAGGTGTTTTACTGTCTTGTAAAGGAAGTCAAGTTGTTCTCCCATCATGGAGTGAGAAAGCATCAATGCATTTGCCTATGGACCCCCATAGTCCCAGGTAAGCCATGGGACCAGGAGCACTCACAGGCTCATAACCCTCGACACAGCTATCAAAACATTACAGCTTTGTTGCCATCATTACCATGGCAAACACATGTCTGAGCTCTGCAGAAAGTCAAGAACACAGTACTTAAACAACCCACATCTGGTATTTGTCTCTTCAACAGGTATTATCACATCAGAGCTGGGGTTTTTTTGTTTTTCAAACCAACCTTTGAGGCTCTGTACAAAGTGAAAGAACTGGCAGCTGTGTGTGAATATCCCAGAAGACATGGCTGCATCCAGTCATTGGATGGCCAGTCCCAAACAGAGCAAGGTGTTTGTGGAGCCTGGCAGAACAGGGCAGACAGCCCCAGCTACTGCCCACTCCTCACAACTACAGCTCTGAGCCTGAACTGGCAGAGAACAGCACCCAAGATAACCAGGGCCAGGTGGAGTTACCATTACTATTACATCATGAGGTGCCTCAAAGGTGCCTCACAATGCTTTAACAGCAGCCTGACACAGGTTTAACTTACATTATACCCTGGCAGCACACAGGAGTTAAGTTTTCCTTCAGAGCTGTCCATCCAGGCTCAACCTTCCCCCTGAAATGGCTGTGGCTGCACACCAGAGCTGCTTTGGTCAGTCACCTACAGACAGACAACAAACACCCTGGCTTTTCTTAGAAGTCTAATCATCAGAATATTTTACTGGCTGGATAGCCTCTTGCTGAAATTACTGTATGATTTTCACTTGTTTCAGCCAAAATTGAGAGCAATTTTGCTTAAATAAGCCTGTCTGTGCCATCAGCTCTATTTCACCAGGGAAATTTGCTCTCACTTATGCATATGACATCATCTATTGACATAACCCCACCAAAACAGGCATTTCAAACCCTTATATTCTGCCATTTCACATGCTGCAATTATACTCAAGCTTAAATGAATCTTTGACACTAGACTTGCACTGTTTCACTTCTGTACTATGCACTTTGCTTGGCTTTGTTTTTCCAAAAAGAACCATTTGCTCCTGGAGACCTGCACTGCTCTTTATCACACCCAGAATCTCAACCATAGGAATTAAGAGTTTTATAATGGAAAACTTTAAAAAGTATTTCCAGTGGCTATTTTACAAACCAAATTGTACATTCTACTTAAACAACTTGTAAAAAAACTCAGTAAAAGAGACCCCATGCCCAATGAGCACAACCCAACAAGTTTCCCATGTCTTGGGAAGGCAACTCCTACAGATCCCAACTGTACAGGTTCTTCAAATGGGGAAAACTTCAGGCTGCAATGGCCTGTTTTAATGCCCTTCTGTCCTCAAATAAGGGGTTTGCTGCTGTGAAGAACAGAATCAGCTGCATTAATTCTCCAACACAGCACGGATTAAAGCCAGTGGTTACCATATAACTGAAAGCCCTTGCACCTCACCTCATGGGACAACCAAGAACAATCCAAAATTTTAACTCTGCTTCTTAGTGTCCTGTGTAAGCAATAATCAAAACAGCCCAGTCTCCCTGCCCATCTAAGCTTGTGCATTTGCTGATTAGTTCCTCAGCATTCCGAGAAATTTATCCGCTGGCACAGCTCAGTGAGTTCTCCAGGCACACCCTAAAGCATTCAATCTAATTCCCATCTCCACAAAACCCTCACAGGAGTCATTATGAGAGGCAACCTCAGAGACTGCAGCTCCTCAGAGGAATAGCACAGCCAGCAATTCCCAGATCTGAAGTATTGCATTTTACAAGGGGAGTCACAGCCCTACAAACGCAGTAGTTAGAGAGAAATCCTAAACCAAAGAGCAATGAAGCAGGTCAGAAACGGAGGCAGGAAGGGCTGGTTTAGGTAATTATATCATTAGTGGTCACTCTCAGACAAGAATAAAGCCCCACTTACCACTTAAGTCTTCTCACCAATCAGCTGTTCAGCAGCTGCAAAGCTCATGGAACTAGAGGTCAGTTGTTTTGAGAGTTAACACAAATGAGACCAGCTGATATGTGGAGAGAAGTAGCTTAAATCCTTAAAGGTAAGTTCCTAGGAGAACTTTAAAGCCTCATTACCCGAGTTCAATATGCAAACCACCCCAATCCATAAAAAAGAAACAATAGTACTTTATTAAAATACTAAATTTTATTCTTTTTCCACATACATTTAGTCTCCCCACCATTTCCATTTGTCTGACCACCACCACCACCATGCCTTATCAAAACATTCCATACATACTTAAAATGAAGCTGAGGGTGGAGTCCTGTCTTTAAAAACTAAACAGGCATTTTGGACAACACATTCTTGGCAAGGTAATCTGGATGACATTTATCAGACACAGGAGGGAAAGCTTTTCAGCATTTGTAAAAAGAACAGCCAAATAATGGTTACAGAAGTAAGACTGCAGATTTTAATGAACTGTTTAAACTGTTTTCTTTTCTTACAGAGTCTGTCTCCACTGCCAGAGAGCTTGAATGACCTGGAAGTGTACACAAAGAGTTAGAAATTGGAATCCATTATTCAGATTATCTTCAGTTTACTATCCACTTATTCTATAAAATATTGACATTAAAATATAATTAAAAATGCACATCTTTCAGAGAAAATCAAATTGAAAGCATGACATTAGGTCCCTTCTGCTAGAAGTCTGTTATTCACAGGAAGTGACAAGAGTCAGAATTCAGTGAAGGTGAGTGAGAGGATGGGTGTGGACCAGCTAGGCAAACATTGGCTGAACTCTGCCTACCCTGGCTAATGTCAGAGCAGCTCCAGCAGCTGAGAACTGCTTCTCAACATTCTTTCAAGAACCTATCCATTTGTCCATCAGACAAGTTTACTTTGAACCACCAAGGGAATCAGGAAAGCATAAGGAATCCTGTCCCTGGAAAAAAGTTAACTTACAGGAATTCTGACCGGGAAATCTAAGACACATTTTAGCACAGTCTACGTTAGGTAATACCTAATTCAGAAACTTGCTTCCTGATACCACCTTCTGGCTTGCCCTCTTTTAAGAGCTCAGTTCATTCTGGGACAAAATGTAGCAAGAAGGCCACAATCTCCATCACAAAACAGCTCCCCCCATCCCAGACACCCTCCCCAACCAAGGGCTGAACAGCAGACTGGCCTAGGTGGCCAAATTCAGCAGCAAGGAAAACCACAGCTCATTTCCTTAGCCAACATGGTGCCAAAAGGAAAATTCTGTGGGTTTAGTAAGCAAGAGATAATTTAGCAACCATATAAAACCTGGAAAAATGTAATAAAATATTAGTTTTCCTATCTTGGCCAACTAAACCCTTAAAAACCATTCCCATTTATGTAATTTGAAGTATTGTTTGTGGTTTGTAACCCTTTGAAACAGTCCAAAGCTTGTAAAGATTAAGAAGTGGAAAAGAATCCTTAAGTCAGGTTATAAAAGTTTTTGGACTTTATCAAGCTCCAATAAATTCAGTTACCTTCTGGTCCTCCGTCCTGAAGCAATTCTTCACATAGTTGGCAAATTTGGGTTCCAGCTTAGGCAGGGTAGTACCCTATTTTGAAAAAAGGCAAACTTTAGTGTATGCAGGTCATTTAGTGATTCCAATAAATAACCTATAAAGCTGAAACCCTTTGCAACACACGTGGAATTTTACTGAGCCCACCTTGCAACTTCCCACAGCAATCTGTTTTAAACCATTTTAAAGCTTTCTTCTCTACAATACTCAGGGCATTTCTCACAGGAGTAAGTGGTTATGCACTAAAACTGCTGTCCAAGACTCTTGCTCGTGCTCCAGAGCATAACAGCAAGCAGTCACCACTTCAAATAACCTTGCTTGCAGTCAGTCATATGCTAGTCAGATAAAGCTGTTAACTTGCTGGCTGTCAGCTGGAAGTGCTGTGGAACCTGGGAATGCACATCCCCCCTGCCTTGCTCAGGGATGATGCTCTAGCACCATCTTGGAAAACACTGAATTAAGCTGCCTGCTACAGCAGCACTGTGCACAGCATTCCCCACTAAAAACACTCTTCAGCAACAGTGTATTTTAAAGCTCCTTTTGCCAATCCTCTGCTCTGCTCCCCTCCACAGCGACACGTCTCCTGGGACCAGCTCAGCCACTTGTGCTTAGGCTGCAGAAACAAGCCTGCCCCTGGTTCCTGAGTCATGCAAACACCACCCTAGTGCCCAGGTTAGTGTGACGCACCGGGATGGTACCACCCATCAGTCAGATCACAGTCCAGGGCCGTGAATTTCCACCCTCAGCACAACCCGTCATTGCTCACTCTGCACCCACTCTGAACTGGAACACTTTTAGCCTTGTTTTGCATTCCTGGGACAAAGCAGCCTCAAAACACTAATGATCTAAGCAGAAGATAATCCTAATTCTTTAGGTGATTTTGTTTGCCATGGTAAGGGGTCAAGAAGTTCATCAAGCTTAACTAAAAACCCCCAACAAACCAACAGAATTCTTCATAGCACCATAATCAGCCACAAGTAAGTCTCCAATGAGGAATCTGGTTCAGTCACCAGTGAGCATACGATTTCTAAGCACACTTCTTGCCAGCTGAGCAAAAGCAGACACCAGGTCCTCACCACCATGTGTTCAAGGCACAGGTGTACTCAGAATACACCCCCAGCTGGCACACACACTTTTAAACCTGGCTAAGGGGGAAAATTGCTATTACTTGCTATACTTTTACCCAACCAGCCTGTAACTTGGTTTCCTTTTTAGACTTCCAGCAGCTAAGAAAAATACTCACATGTGTAACTATGAAGTCCTAGTCAAAGCTGGTAGCAACCAAAAGCAGAGGGACAGACTGCCCTGCTCCCTTCAGAAAGGTGCAACACCCATTTAGCGGAGACCCAGTTAAGCTCATATCCCTTCAGAAAGCGAACGCCTTCAGGTCTTCAATGATGTTATCTCATACAACAAGCACATATCTCCCTCTTCTGGAAGTTACTGAGGCTTACAGGCATCTGCATAGCTAAGGTGGATACTGCTTCAAGACCAAGCTACTCCAAGCATGTGAAGAACTCCCTCTGCTTTACTGCAGTAACTTAAAACGTGTACACTACTTAAGACATTTTTAGAATAAAGATTACCAAGGGTTCGTTATAGGTTTTTTCAAACGTTAACTGAGGCAATTCACTAAGAAATACCAAATTACTAATCAGAACCATCAGAGCAATCCACAAACAAAGTGTGGGTTTTTTCCTCCTGAGTAGAGGCTTCCTTTTGTCCCAAATGTGTGTTTGTTTCTCTGAGCTTAAACATCAATACCCTCTGATAACAGCCATCAGTGACATACAACCATTTCTTAAAAACACCCAACTCTTCTGATCTGTGGAAGTATAAAAGAGAAACCTCAAGTTCCCAAAAACTCACCTTATCTACAGACGCTTGCATTTTTGCTTTAATTTCCTCTAACGACAGAGGGACTTTTGGTGTTTTTGGAGTTAGAGTTTTATCCTTCTTGGAATCTGGAGTCTGAAAATTATTAATTTTATTAGCAACTTGCATATAACGCTACTCAATATATAAGACCAAGATTTATACAACAAGGATACTAGAGCCTACTGTAGATTTTACATGGAATGGAAAAACTAGCTAGCACGTTGATATTCCGTACACTTTTCAAAAAGTCATGAAAGCTGAATTTGTGCTTCCAACACGTTCCTCAGAAACAAGAGTAAGTACAGTATTTAAGTTTGGAGCTAACATCCTATGCTTCTGGGCAAGTGCCTCCATAGCTCTTTCTCCCAACAGAAATGAAACCAAAAATAGCCAGAACATTCAGTGATTCAGAGTTTACTCCACATCTGCAGCCAGATTAGGTCATGCTTTACAAGGCACATCTGCAGTGCTGCTGATGCTGTCCTGCCATCCAGCCCATGCTCATTTCTGTATGAACCTTCCTGGCAGCATGTGTGAGCACACAGCAAGGAAAAGCTGCAGGAGGAAGCAGCACACAATTACAAAGAACTGAACAAGAAAACTGTGTGTTCTGAAACAGATCAGTTCACTCTGATGTGTGAGAGCCACTCACAGCACTAGCAGCCTCTGGATGGACTCCAGTGGCAACACACTTGGCAGCCACAGGGTGCATGTCTGATTTCAAACCTTGGCTGTTGCAGTCATGTATTGATCACTGAAGGGTTTCACAGTAGAACATGAAGCATTGAACAGTATCCTCAACATGCTTCATTTTAAGATTCAAAAACCTAACTTATAGGCAAGAAAACTTGAATAGAACACTAGAATAAACCTTGATTTTACTCATCTGTTTTCACTCACTTTTGATTTAGATGCTGGTGTGGATGGCTTAGAGTCTTTTCCATTTTGCTTTGCTTTCTGCATATTTTTCCCTGAAACCTCACGGACTGGCTGTAAAGCAAGCACACAGGTTCATTTGCTGAATGAACAGCAAGTAAATGCTAAGATCATTAAAGTAATACTCAAGATTATGTGACAAAATCATATACTAGTTAACCTCAAAAAACTACTCTCACTATCCAGGAAACATGGTCAGCATCCATCATTTAAGCAAAAACCGTATTACAGGAACCCAAATGAAAACCTTTTAGTGCTGCACAATTCATAACATACATTCTGCTATACAATCATGTCAGACCCTCACTTTATTTCCCTTATATATTACACTTTTCCTTACATATTACTGTGCAGTCTTTGGGTGGGGGGGGGGGCTGATATTGCATTAACTATTATTTCTTGTGTGGCATTCCATACAGAAACATCATCTGAGCTGTGCATGGGACATGATACCATATGCACAATTAGGAACTGGAGTCTTATATTCCCACGTAAATCAAGGGACCATTTTGTTCAGCCACACTAGATGTGAGGTGGGTGAGATGGCAGGAATCTGCAGTTCTGATTGTCTTTACCAGGCCTTAAACCACTGTGCACCATCACCTATGAAATTCACTAGCACAGAGCAGCACACAGTGGAGTAAAACACTAAATATTTGTTTCCAAACAGCAGATACGAACATAAAACTTCAAGCCTAAGCACACAAGTTGAAGAAAAACAAAATGCCTCCCCTTGTCCCTCTGCAGCTGCCCTGCTGTGTGTTTGTTCCACCAGCAGATGGCCCTGCAAGGCTGGCAGAGCTGCACTCCCGTCTACATCCCTTTGTATTTGAAGGACAAGAAAGTCCTTTCCACAGCCTGCAGGACTAACAAGGGCAAACCACAACCCACTGTGAGCAGGATTTGCTGCCCAACAGCCATACAGGCCCCATACCGGTCTGACAACTGCATGTGTGTGCTGTTAACCCCCCAGTGACCCCTCTGCAGCCAAGGAAATAAAACATGGATTGCAGGCACATTCATATTTAAATATTCTTATGTCCAACAACAATTTCTTTATACAGACTGTGCTAAATCAAATGCACCCCTGATTTGCACATGCCAGACAGCTGTGCTTAAACTCACTGATTTAAGGGACCACCTGCCCCATTACTGTCATATCACAGTGTCTATGTATATGCCACTTACTTTCTTCACTGGTGCTTTAATTTCTTCCTCATCATCCTCTAAGTCATCCTCATCACTACAATTAGAAAGGAGGTCACTCACCAAAACTCAAGATTCACATTAGGAAATAATCTTCCCCTTCCCTCCCAGTACAATGTTTTTAATGAAGGAAGCAATCTTCCCAGCTCTACCTTATACCCTGTTTTCACACATGGCAAGGTGTTAGAGCAAGCACTACCTTTAAAGCAGTTAAATGCACTCCCTTCTGCCTTAATACTGAAGGCAAGTATCTTAGGGACTTCCACTACTACTAATAAAGAAATCCTAGCTTTATTAAAAGTTAAATAACAGGAATCTAAGTTCTAAAACCCAGTATGACACGTTTGAATAACACTAATTTAGACTGCATTGTGGGGATAAATGAGGCAATTCTTTTTTCCTGAGATAAAAAAGTAGCTTGCTCATTTAACATCCAGTTATGCCACACTATTCACATTCTGAAAGTTGACCCTTCAAAATACTTCATCAAAACAAGAATACATACTCATCATCATCATCCTCATCTTCATCATCATCCTCATCATCTTCTGATAATTTTGGTTTTTTCTTTCAAAACAAAGAAGTATGCTATGTGTTAATGCAGTGTTACAGCAATAAAGAACAAGTGGCATCCAAAAAATGTCATGCCATAATTACAGTACTATCTTCCACCAATTTAGCTAAAACTCAGGAGATTTGTCGTGGGTTAGCAGGGTCCCCCCGTCCCCCCCCCCGGGGGACTGTAGGATGGTTTGTCCAGGTTGATTTCCTGGACAAAACCAATCAGAAGCTTTGGTAACGCCTTTTGCTAGTTACATCTTTAAGAAACAGAAGAGAAGGTTAGTGGTGTGGTTTGAAATCGAGGAGCCATGTGAGGGAGGAGGCAGCAGGCCCCAAGGGGGGCCAAGGCCTCCCTCCTCCCCCGGCC
>JAWWES010000030.1:591443-604796 GCA_035583135.1 Lophotriccus pileatus | reverse complement strand
TACACCTTCTCTCACAGCTTAGAACAATTTGGTTGGGGGGTGTGGGAAAAATTGTCATCCTGGACAAACCCACGACAAGATTACAGCTGCCAAGTCCAAAGCTATTGACAAATTTACAGCATGCTGAGCACATGAACCTTTCACCTACAGGAAAGAGCTTCAATCAGCATTTTAACTCCTGCAGTACACTGATGTTTATACCAGAATCTGCACACACTCAGTTCACAGACAGAATTCAGAGTATTTACTGCAGTGGACGAAGTTTCCACAAAAGGAGTCATTATATTTTGCCCCTCCAGCAAAGCTTTGGGAACCATCTGCACTTAATTACATTCCTGTAACTTAGTACTTGTCAAGACCCAAGTACAAAATAATCCTTTCCCACATTTGAAGGGAATCATAGCAAGCCATCCAACTACTTACTTCCAGAGGCATTAATACCAAACCAGAAGAAAAAGGTTCCAACAAGGTGACTGCAAGTCCATGTACCTGTGGTGTTTTAGCTCCTCCTCCACTTGCTGGTCTCTTTGCTGAAGCGTTCACAATTTTTGCATCATCTTCTTCCTCATCTGATTCTGGTTCTTCTTCTAATGCTAAAAAAAGAGAAGGCAGCATGTAAAAATCTCACTTCATTTAATAATGAGTAAAGCAAGACTGGTAGTAAGAAACAAAGAAAAGAGCATCGCCCACCACTGAATAGGCTTGGTCTTAACTGAGGTGAATTGCTGGGAAGCTTCCTACTAGTGACCAAACCACTGAGATCAGAAACTTTTCCAGCTGACTGCATGCACATACTAGTAGATTGAAACCAAAAGTTGGTGAACAACCACTCATACACACTGGTTTTAACACTCCTCATAGACAAGAGGCCAAAGAAAGTTAAAAGTAACATTTTTTCCGTTGCTCAGGAGACATATTTTAAAACTTCTAGAGAAAGATGAGTTTCAAAGACAATTCTAACAAAGGAGGAGGCTAGTCCTGGCTTAGTTTAGTTCAGACTCAGAACTATTTCAGGGGCAGTCTTCTCACACTCAGCTGAAAGCAGAAGGCCTACACTAACACCCACTTTCAGGGGCAGAAATCAGAACTCCAATTGCAAGGCTGACAAATTACATATACAAATTAGCCATACAAGGCACATGGCAAGAAAAGGCATGTAAGCATTTCAATGAACTGCTTTGTCCTACAGCCACCTCCTGCCTCCAGGGACTGTGACAAAGATTCAGGGGGGCAGTATCAGAAAAGGCACAGGGCCCGCCAGCCATACGTACCTACGAGGTGCTGCCCGCTGACGTAAACGGGCCCTGAACCGCATTTCAACCTCAGCACCACGGGCGGTGTGATCTCAAAGCCCCCTAACGAAACCTGGGGACAAAAAATGTGTTATTTACTCAGATCTTCTGGGCAAGGTGCATTCAACAGTCCATTCAAACGGAAACAAGAACTCTGTAGGCTCCATGGCTAACACAGTTACTCAAAGTTCCCACCTGATAGAATATTCCAGAAGTGGTAAGAGTCAAATCAGGGTCAATAAGCTACCAACAGGGTTTGGTACATTTAATTTATCCTATCCACCAAAGCCAGATCAATCCACGCTTGTTTTAACTCCCCTTGGCAACAATGCCAATTTGAACATGGCCCATCCCACCTGCTGCAGCATAATGTACCTCTACTTGTACATCATCAGCAACACTGAAACAAACTACCGAGATGGCAGAAATGACAAGTAGAGTGTCCTTCAATCAAGAAACAGCAGCAATCATCTTCAGAATCTCTCAAGAGCTTGGGATGTGCAGAAAAACTAGATTATTCTCATCCCACGCTCAAAGAAACACCACAGGCTACAGATGCATCTGCCTGCATATACATCTGTATACACTGAGATAACATGCATAATTACTATCACTTTCTAAAAAATGCATGATTTGAGCAAGTGTGTTACCTCCAGATGACTAAAGTACCTCTACTAGGCACAAAAAGTACATTCGCATTTACTACACATCAAAACTGACACTTGTCTTAGCACACTGTTCAGTTTCCCAAAATTCAGTTGACCCATTTCTATCTAGTTTTTCTCACCAGAGACCAAATTGCCAGTGGATTTTCCCAGGTTCCTGCCCTTACCGTAGGCTGCACTGACATTTTCAGGGATGCCAGCACTACTTTTGTAGGGTTGCCTTCGTAGTCCAGTGCTTCTGCTTCTACAACATGTAATTCATCTTTGGCTCCAGCCCCTAAAGTAACCTGTAAAGTCAAGAACAGGGCAGTCTGAGCATCTGCTTGAATATTTTAAAGTCTTTTAAACTCCATTCACTGTTCTGTATCAATTAATGCTGAAGTTTTCATTTCTGACTACTACTGATTCCATCACACTCCATCCCAAGCCAATATCCCTCTTTCCCCACAACACTGGCACTTCCAAGGTGCAACTCCAGGCGTGTGTTTTGAGCCAGTGAAATCAGGGCTTTTGCTACTGCATCACTGCACTGAAATGGGTCAGTGACAAGTTCAGTCCAGCCCTGAAGCCGGTCCAAGAACTAAAAACACACGCCAAGAGGAAAGGTAAAAGCTACCTCTTTCACAGGATCCCAGCCTATACCCTTCCCCTTCCTACCCTATTTCACCTGCCAGGGGCTTCCCTTTGTCACACTGCACTTTTTGCTTACTTGCCATTCACTGAGGAGACAAGTCCAACAACAGCTCAGTTCAGTACTGGCATTTTTGCACATGCCTTCTGCTTTATTTTACCATGGACAGAGCTGCTGTCCCAGGGCATTTCATAACTCAAGTGTCTGGATTCCTTACTCTGAGTATGGGTCTGGTACTTCCTGAAGTTTCAAAATTCATAGCTGCAGGGAGGCAAATGTGTGACATGCATTGGTCAGGCCTGAAATTCCAGTTCACTGAACCTCTGGCCTCTGAGTCAGGATGTAAAAACCAAGAACCCTTTGAAGTACTGCAATTATTCTGGGGACCAGTGCACAAGGCTCTGTGCTTCCCTTCCCATTGCCCATAAAGAGAAAGCCTTCCACCCTCCACAGAAGATGTGGGTGTGAACACCTCAGGCAGAGGCACACAAAGTTTTCATCCTCCAGGAGCTGAGCTTTAAGGGGGCTGTAGTGGTCCAGACTAGATGTATCAGACTGAAGGCAGAGAGGTAGAATACTGGATTTCTACTCCAAGCAAATTTTGTTACTGCTAGTTCCAAGAGGTGATATTGCTGCTTTGATCTCACCTCTTAATGGGTTGGCAGAAACACTGCATTGTTCAGCTGGTGAGACAAATTTTAGAGCATGCCCTCCACCCCCAGTTACTGCTGTCACTTGCACCAGTTCAAGTAACACTACAGCACTCATGTATTTCCTGAGTGTTTGGCAAACACCCATTCACTTGCTTTAATTTCTACACTGAAGGAATACACTGACTAGACAGGTAATGAAGCAGTGACCATTCCTCTCTATTCTCAGCTATTTTCACTAAGACATTTACAGAAACTCATGCCACTTCAAACCTCTACATGCATTAATACTCTTGTACCCTTTTTCTCCCCATCTTTCTGTACCTCATGCCCAAGTCCATCAGCACATTTGTATCTTAATGGGCACTGTCAGCCTTTACACAACCAGACTTGTAACCTTCACACCTTATCTTTTATCAAGCCCTTCCTCTACTCACCAAAGAATTTTCTGTTTGTAGCCATGTCTCTTAAACATTTCCAGTTTGCCACTTGATATTTTAACTTCCATTTCTCTTACCTTTGAAAAGGCAGGTTACTGACTTAGCTTCCTCCCCTCCTCCCCAACCCTAATAACAAAGAAGTGCCATGAATCCAACCTACTTTATCCCCCACCATGTGTTCAACATCAGAAGAGATGCTACAGGTAATTAAAAAAAAAGGATCTTTGGGTAAAACCTGGAAGTCAAATATCATTCAATGACTAATTCCATCTGCATGACAAACATTCAGATACAAGAACTTTGTGTATGGACTTGTCCTGCACATAGTTTACCGTTATATTCTTCCATCAAAAGACGCCGTACTTAAGAACAAATTACTCATTGCTAAGTCCAGGCTGTAATTTCCATAATATACAAGGACTGAAGACACATGACTCACATAACCAAAAGCGTTTTAAGTAACACTATATTTGGAGAGCATTATTATGCAAGTCACCTGTAGGAAGCAATTCTGCTGCAGGAATTAGTCCACAACTACAAGACACTCTTGTTTCATCATCAAAACACCTCTTTGTATTCAAATAAACACAGCAATAAGCAACAGAGATGCTACAACTTTTCCACAAAGCTGGGGCACACTGATGTTCTCCTACCCAAAAGCAACATGGTCAGTCCAGAACAAAGGCCTTGAAATACTGTGTTTGGCTTGTGTGGCACCAGAAAGATCTAAGGACACTTCCACAAACTCAGTGTACAGATCCCATTCCCAGGATCAGCAAGGAATCTGGGAGATGGATTATCTGAAGGGAAGATGGGCTTTCCTCAGAGAGGGCAAACCAAGGACAGTAAATCAAAACATAAACCTTCCTCCCTCTCATTTAGACTAACTTATTATCTGCTTCTGGGCAAGAAAAGAACTGGAATTATGTTTGGGAACATACTGAAAAAGCTTTTCAAAATAAAGTTTCTAATTAAGTCTAAGAAAGTGTGTCTATGTATGATTCCTATAAACCTGTCCTTGCCCCTGTGCTCCTGCAGCACCTGCACGATTGTATTCAAGATGCCTGAGTGTATACTTAATTATATTTCCTATACACCGATTAACCTACTGTGAATTGGTTTTCAACCTTTCCCAGCCTTGCATTGCTTGTTGTAAACAATGAAACACCACAGGATGCGCTGTTTTAAACACAGCAGAATTGATATGATATGCTCCACTTCCAGTAAGAGGTTTTTTTTTTAACAAATTTGCCTAAAAACACTTACCCCAAAAAGAATAAAATTTAGGGGAAAAAAATTATACACAGAAAAACTCACCCTCTGCATCATCGCATGCCACTACATAAAAAATGGAAAGGTTAAGACCAAACAATACTTGCCGTTCTCAGGGACAACTGATGCTCATTTTCTTCATCATCTACTTTGAATTGATACTCTTTATCTGCTTTAAGTTCACAACCTGTGAAAAGACAATTTAAGTATAAGCCTCCTGTTTCACTTAAAAAGCAGGTATTTGCTAATTATTTATTTTAAACTTGCTGCTTTTCTAGAGCTTGCACGGAGCATTAGCGGCACTCCGGGCTCGCAGGCGGGGAAACACGTGGGGTGCGGAAAACCCCAGGCGAGCCCGCGGCCTGGCGCCGAGCACGCAACTCCCGCGTGGCCCGTTCCAGCCCATCCGCTGTGAGACCACTCCCGCCCAGCGTCCCCCGCGCTGCCCGGGCCGGTGCCACCTCCACAAGGGCCCGGGGGGGCGGCCGGGCCTGCGGGGCAGCCCCGCGCTCGGCCCCGCCGCGCTCCACGTGCTCCGCCTCCCGCCGCGCTGCCATGTGCTCCGCGGGCGCGCCGCGTCCTTAGGAACGGGCGGGTGGCACCGGGAACAAAGCGGGAACAAAGCGGGACGGGCCGCGCCACGTGCGGGCCCCGCGCCACGTGCGGCGCGCGCGGGATCGGCCCGGCCGGACCCTCCCGCTCCCCCCGCCCGCCGAGAGGGGCCGCGCTCGGCCCGCACAGGCCGCGGCCACGCGCGGGCCCTGCCCGGCCCCGGCGGGGCCGGCGGGGCCGGGGCGCGTTACCGAAGAGGAAGGTCTGCGGGCGCAGGGGGCCCATGCTCTCCATGTCCATGGCGCTGTCCTCCATGGCGGGCGGGGCGCGGCGGGCGGAGCGGGGCAGCAGCGGCGCGGGCAGACACGCACTAAAGGAAGCCCCGCGCCCGCCCCCGCGTTGATATAGCCCGGCAGCTCTCGCGAGACCGGCGAGCCGGCCACGCCCCCTGGCCCCCTCCCCTCGCCGCCCCTGCGCACGCGCGGAGGGGGGTCTCGCGCGCGCGCGCGCGCGCGGGGCGGGCCCGGCCGGCGGGGGGCGGTGTGAGGGGCGGGGATGGCGGTGTGAGGGCCGGGATCCGGGATGGCGGTGTGAGGGGCGGGGATGGCGGTGTGAGGGCCGGGGATGGGGATGGCGGTGTGAGGGCCGGGGTTGGGGATGGCGGTGTGAGGGCCGGGATCGGGGATGGCGGCCCAGGGGATGGGCGTGTCTGCCGAGCACCGTCGGGGCCGGAGCCTTCCCAGAGGCCGAAGGGCTCCCTCACGGCCGCACGGTACGCGGCGCAGAGCCGGGGAGCGCGGCGGGAGCTGGTCCAGCGGCAGCGGGGCCCTGCTGCGGGGCAGCGTGCTCTGCTCCCGCCCTGCTGCGTGTGCCTGAGCTGGGCGCTCCTGCCGGCTTGGGCTGAAATAAAAACTAAACAAAAGCAGCCCCTTTCCCCGTCCCCTGCCTGCTGGGATGGGCTCCCATCCCCAGATACTGCGCCCTGGGCCAGCCGCAATGATCTTTTGGGGAGCGCCTTTTCAGCGAGTGTGTGATGGGAGCAAACCACTTTTTAATGTGAATTGGCACATGGGGAAATCCGTGACAGCAAATTTGAAAGTCGCAGGGTTATTTTATATTCGGAGCTACAAGCCCTGGAAAGACAGGTGGCCCTGGATGGACCCACCATCCACGTTCCAAGTCAGGTCCCTTGGGTGCTAATCTTAAGATTACTTTACCTGAGAACTTACTATTCAAGAGCTCTTGTTGCTCATCTCTTCACTTATTTGAAATGTGTAACCTGTATTTCTCTGCATCCACATTCATTAATGTATTCATTAATACACATTAAATGATGTTGCTGAAAATGAGACAAGCTGAAATGAAAAATAACTGACACAGTGGTCAAATGAAAGCTGCCTGTCAAAGATTCCCCTTTCTCACTCTCCTACTGATCTCTTTGCAAACAGTAAATACAGTTCCAGAGAACACACACATTGAGCTCAGCTTTGAGTGTAAAGTCTCCTGTTTGCAAAATACAATTACTTTTCCAAGGTGGAGGTTGCCTGAGTCATGGTTTCACCAGGGTATGATCCCCTACAAGGCTGTGAACGTTCCAGCAGATCATGCACTGAGGTGTTGCCCGGTGGATTGCCACAGGCCGACTAAAACTTGCCTGCATGTGAAAACAAGGTGCAGGAATAAACTGGAATGCAGCCTAGCATGTGAGTGAGGATGGGCAGTTTGGGCCCTTTGGGAGCCCTCTTTTAGAGTCACTGGATAATTTGGGCTGGAAGGCACCTCTGGAGGCCACCTGGTCCAGGAGCACCGATGTGGGTCACACTGGGAGGGCTCTGTGTCTGCTGCTCGTCTGGGCCAGTTCGTGCAGTAGTGCAGGGACTGACCTGCACTGGTTACAGCTGACCTGGAAATACCGGCACAGGGTAATGTTTGGAGGTTGTTCTGTTTCGTTTATCATCTTCCTACCACTTCTTCTTTTTGCCTAAAAAGGTGACACACTTGTAGCACGTGGCAGGAGTATTTAAGTAAAACCAGGAAAAACAGTCTTTTTTTTCCTTCCTTTGCATCCTGTAGTAGAGATGTTGTTAAATTGCAACCTGTGCATCATTTGTACGTATAGAAATAGCACCCTGATGGATGTTAAAGTCACAAAAGAGGAGATCAGCATCCGGGGCCACCCTTCCTGGTTTTTTTTAATCTAGATCTTCTTCACAAGGGGCAGTTCCCATCCCTGCTTTCTGTAACCAGGGACAGGACCCAAGGCAATGGCTGGAGCTGTGTCAGGGCAGGCTCAGGGTGGATCTCAGCACAAAGTTCTTCCCCCAGAGGGTGGTTGGCACTGCCCAGGCTCCCCAGGGCAGTGGGCACAGCCCCAAGGCTGCCAGAGCTCCAGGAGAGTTTGGACAACACTCTCCATGTTTGGACGTGGTGGGATTGTTGGGGTGTCTGTGCAGGGCCAGGGGTTGGACTCAGTGATCCTTGTGGGTCCCTTCCAGCTCAGGGTATTCTGTGATTCTGTGATTTACGTCCCTTAAAATCTGACAAGGAAACCAGAAAAGTGTTCCATTCCATTTTCTAAACTTTGGTTTGGTTCATTTCTTATTACGTTTATGAAGCAATTACTGCTAAACGTGGCCCTTAATGTAGGAAGAGAAGATGCACACAGGGATTTGTGAAGCAGCAGAGGCAGAACACCAAACGAGTGTGGTGGCTGGTGTCCCTGGCAGAAGAGAGGCTTCATTAGTGATCAGACATCTCAGCCTGAAGAGCTGTTCAGATGCAGATAAGGCATTTGTTCAGTTTGGCTTGAGATGAGAACAAGTGAAAAATGAGAACGAGTATCAAAATTTAGAAGGAAGTTATGGCATGACCCAAGTACCAGACTGGAGCTGGAAGGTGAATACTACGTGGCAGTAGTGGAAGGGGCTGCAGCTGTTTGCATGTTCATTATTTACCTGGTGTGATGCCAGCAGGAGGACATGGCTGCTGGTGGAATTCACCCAAAGCCGGCCCCACAGGGCCCTGAGCAGCTCAGGAAGACGACAGCAGCTCCACAAGTCCAGCCTGGTCTGGTGAAGGGGAGCAGTGCAGCCACAGCATGTCCTCCTGCGTACAGAGTCACTTTTAATTCAATTACAGTCTTCCATTACCGAGGAAATAAATGTGGGAGGAAACAAAGGACAGACACAGAGAAGCAAAACAGGGGTAGGAAGTAGGAGATATATGCTTACTGCGTCTTGTTTGGCTCCATGGGGCTTTAGAAGGGCTGTCATATATCATGACATTTATTATTTCTGCCTTGTACTAGGATGAGAAGTCCATTACAATATCGATCATTTTACTCTGCTCAGCTCTCTGCTATGTAATGCTCAGTGTAGCAGAAAGGGCTTACAAGTGATTTAGAAGGAGCTGTACAGGGAGAACTGAGGAAGAAATCGGATTCAACATGGTTTCCATTAATGGAATTCTCTTTTTAATAAGCTTTTACAAAACTGGGGAAATTGCATTTTAAACATGGTTACAGCCACAGCACAGTTGCAGCTGAGCAATCAGAAGCTACAGACATAGTAAAGATTTCCTATGCAATCTTAATTTGCACGCTGACATAATGAAATAATCTTCAGCTGCCCTGACCATGGCTGTCACGTAACTTCTTCACTGGGCTCCTCCTCTGTTCACCACTCAATACTTTCTGCCCCAGTGAACTAAGGGTCAAAATCTTAAATGGCATCAAAACACTTCACCCTTCCTTGATCTCAAGGAAGATTGCACACTGGAAAATCCAAATAGTTCAATTTAGCCTGAAATAAGTGCATCAGGGATGCCAGCAGGAGCAACATGCTGCCCTGGCGCTGCCGTGGCTGCAGGGACTGAGCTGCCCCGGGAGGTGCCAGGCAGCCTGTGCCCCAGACACGGAGGTGCAGCACAGGGGAGAGCTGCACTGCCTGGGGGCTGCTTTGAGAACCTTTGCCCTTGGGTCATTTCCCTCCACTTCCAGGTCAGTTTGCAGCCAGCTCAGGACAGAGAGCTGTGATGGAGGGACCACCCTTACCCGTGTCTTCTTTCTTACCTGCAGCCTGCTGTTTCCTGCTGATCCTGACAGAGGTGGCACTACTACTTCTTCATCATCTGTCTTACTGTCTGTTCTGTCCCCAGCTTTGTCTGTAGCACTTCATTTGTGCAGGCCAGCATGAAGGGCTGCATCAGAAAGCCCTTCGGCACCAAAGAAAGCCACATGCCATAAGAGGAGCCCAGGGAGGCTGGTGACCAGCCCCTGTGCTTATTGCAGCAAGTGCTGGTGCTGCTCCAACCCTTCTGTGTTCTTCCAAGATAGAGTTCAAGGGATCCTTCTACTGTTAGGGCCCAGTTTCAGTCATCCAACCCTAAAAGGGAGGAATGACAGATGAGCCAAGATGTTTACAGGGAGAGCACTCAGGTATCACAGTGATAATAAGAGGTAAAGTTACATGATAGATTACACCATGTGTTACCAGCACAGCAGTAAAACCTGAGATAGCCTGAACTGTCTCCTTTTTTTCTTCTTTTTTTTTTTTCTTTAAATGCCCTAAAAGTCATACCAATGGACACAGGATCTAAACATTTGGTGTGAATGAGCAAGCCTTGTGTATGGGGTAATTAGTTTTAATTTAGAATGAATATGACATGTGCATGAATATAGGTCCCTTGAAAAAAGACATCAGAATTGTACACATGGGAGTTTTTTTTCCATGCATTTGAGTCCAGAGATGGCTCTGCTCATACCCAATTGGATGGTCCTAGCCTGGATGTCAGCCAATGGTTTGCAACAGTAAAAGTTGGATTTTTGTAATGACTCGGAGCAACTGGTCACATGGACCATGTTCCATACGAGGGGCAGGGCTCTGAGTGTCACAGGAGCTAAATCTTCGAGTACCTTGGTTGGCATGGCCATGCTTTGGGAGGGAGGGAGGAAAGAAGGCAGGATGTAAGAAAAATGCTTCTCCCATGGAGTTACATGATGCAGGGATGAGCTGTCTCTATTTGTCTGCCTGAATGCTGGGCATGTGTTCAAGCCATACCTTTAAAGAAAAGAGGGGGAAATTGTGTACCAGATACAAGTCAAGGGAAAATAGTATCCCAAACATTTTCACCAGCTCTTGACAATATTCAGGACAGTCCTTACCAAATTAGTGTTTCTGGTCCTTAAACAGGATATAAACAGCAGAAAAACTGAATTCATTGTACCATTCAACTTTCCCAGAGGCTGGTGCATGACAGGGAATGTGATCCACCTGTTTCATCCCGACCTTTCTGGTCCAGGTGTGTATGAGCCTATGTTTGAAATGAGTCCCATTGTCACACTCGATTCTTTTTGGGGGGCCGTGTCTCCACAGGACTTGCTTTTCCAGGCCCAGGATGATGTTCCAGGCAGTGCCAAGAGGCACAGGGTAGAAATCTCCAGCCATCCAGGAGTTGTTTCTACCACTGTCAGCACAGAGCGCTTGCCTTGGTGGGTTTGGGGAGTGTGATGTGGTCAATCTGCCAGACCTCCCAACATTTATATACCATCATCTCCCCACCACAGGGGCTTTACCTGCTTGGCTGCTTGATCACAGCACATTTTTCACAGTCATGGGTAACCTGGGAGATGGTGTCCATGGTTAAGTCCACCCCTCGATCACGAGCCCATCTGTATAGTGCATCTCCCCCATGATGATCTGAGATTTGTGGGCCCTATTTCTGAGACAGAAATAATTCACCCTTGTGTTGCCAGTCCAGATCCACCTGAGACACTTGAATTTTGGCAGCTCGATCCACTTGTCTGTTGTTGTGATGCTCAGCAGATCAGCTCCTGGGTACCTGTGCATTTCCATGGCATACTTTTACAGCAACTTCTCTACCCAGGCAGAAATATCTTGCCAGAATTCAGCAACCCAGGTGGGTTTCTCTCTGTGCTGCCAACTGGCCTCTTTCCATTGGTCCAAGCACCCCTACAGAGTGTTTTCCACCATCCATGAGTCAGTGCAGAGGTTGAGCACTGGCCATTTCTCTTATTCAGTGGTATCTAAAGACAGACGGATGGCCTTCAGCTCTGCAACCTACTTGATCCACCCTGTCCCTCAATAGCTTCTGTGACTCACCATGCAGGACTCTCCATATGGCAGCTTCCCATTGTCCATGTGCCCCTACAACATGGCAGGAACTGTCACAGAAGAAAGTGTGTCCCCTTTCATTTCCTGCTGGCTGATTGTATGGTGGGGCCTCCTCAGCACGTGTCACCTTTCCCTCCTCCAATGATGATGACTGAAAGTCCAAAATTTTCACCTTCAGGCCAATTTGTGATGATCTCCAAGATCCCTGGGCAATTGGGTTTTCCCATCCAAGCTTGCTGGGTGATCAGAGCGATCCACTCAGTCCATGTGGCATCAGTGGCATGATGTGTGGAAGGGGATTTCCCTTAGAACTTCCAGCCCAGCACTGGCAGTTGGTGTGCCAGAAGGAGCTGTGGTGCCAATCACTGGCTTCAGTGCCAATCATTTCTGAAGTGGCTCAAGCTCTTTTATAAGCTGCTAGGCTCTCCTTTTCATTTAGGGTGTAACAGGCCTTGGATCCTTTGTATCCCTGGCTCCAGAACCCCGGGGTCATCCTTGAGTGTCCCCAAGTACTTTTTGCCAGAGATCCCAGGCAGGGCCATTCTCCCCAGCTGTGGTGCAGAGCACACTCTTCACATCCTGTCCTGTATGACTGACTGACCCAAGGGCTGCTCTGTGAGCAACCTCCTGTTTAATTTGTTCAAAAACTTGTTGCTGTTCAAGACCCCACTTAAAATTATTCTTCTTCCAGGTCACAAGATAAAGGGGGCGGGCAATCTGACTGTACTCTGGAGTACACATCCTCTGACATGGCAATGCTGTGGCAGCCACCAGTAACTGTTGTTCTTCAACCCTCAGCTGTCCCACAGCAGAGGGGTTCTCTCAGAGACCAGGCAAGGTGTACAACTGCCTAATTTTCTGTCTCCACAGTAGTTACCCCAAAAGCCCAGAAGTGCCCTTTTAGTCATAGTACTCATTGCTCACTTCTTGTACATATAAAATCAAAGAATCACAGAATAAGCTGAGTTGGAAGGGACTCATCAGGATCATTGAGTCCAGCTCCTGGCCCTGCAGAGGACAACCCAAGAATCCCACCCTGTGACTGAGAGCATTGTCCAAACACTTGTTGAGCTCTGTCAGGCTGGAGCCCTTGACCACTGCCCTGGGGAGTCTGTTCACTGCCCAACCACCCTTTGGGTGAGCTGGAGATCCTTTCAAGAGGATTGGAAGTAACATCAGCCCCCCTTATTCTATCTGAGGACTTGCCCATTGGAAACTGGAGCAGCATTTACCCTTGAAGAAGAAGGAGGAAATCTCTGCCCTGGCAATGATGTGAGGTGGTATAGAATATCCTCAGCGTCCTGGCCATGCTCCTTCCCAGCTACTGCAAAAATTAACCCTGTCCTGGCCAGAACCAGGAGAAATGCCAAGATACTTTTAAACTTTCTGTGCCCTGTTGGTCCCAAAAGTGAGGCCACCTCCTGGTACAAGGAGCAGTAAAAGTTTGGAGTTGGTGGGGCTGAGATGTCGCAGGAAGGGGGGATGGCAGTGAAGAGCCCCACAAGCCATGTGTCTGTAACCCTGGTAAGGCAGACTACACCTAACATACCACGCTCCAGTGATGCCAGATGTCCTTGTCCCATGTGCTACAGTGCCTCCCACTGGAGTATCATTTGCTCCTGTGTACTGCTACTATACCTGCTGTGTCGCAGGTCGAACTTGGCTCCCAGCCAAGTGCCTGGACTGTGAGAAAAGCCTTCCCCCTCCCTTTTTCTCTCAC
>JAWWES010000030.1:559212-591343 GCA_035583135.1 Lophotriccus pileatus | reverse complement strand
GGAATACTGGGTACAGTGGTCACTTCCCTGGATACCTGGTTACAGGTTGGTGACCAGGAAGGCCTAAATCAAAACCACCACACTGCTGCCAGCCCACAGCACTCTTCTGCTTGTTAAACCCCATGAACTCGATCCCAAAGTGATACTCTGCATTGCTGCCAAGGTGTGTGAGCTCTGCTGACAACCCACAGGCAGCCAAGGCCGTGGAGATGGGAGAGAACACCTCTGGAGTTGTGCCCCACTCCACTGCAAAGCATCCTGTTCTGGTGGTCATTTCACATCTACTCCTTTTGCAGCACAGACTTTGAAATATTCTCCCTGTGCCCCATGGTTCCAGCAGGCTCTGCAAAGGCAGACCTAAGGCTGTGGAGTGGGGCACAGCACAGTTGTGTCCAGTTCCTGATTTTCCTGTGTCTGTTATACTCCATTTCTACAGCTTCACTGTCAGAACGTGAAGGGCAGGTCCTTTTGATGTTTGGGTAACATGGAAGATGCTGTTGGTCAACCATAATTTTGGGCAGATGCTCTGGGTACAAGTTCAGGAGAGGGGTTCAGCACTGTCGGTTCTCATTTCAAGATCAACAGCACCATCTAGTGAATCCAAATCAGCTTCCTGGGTACCTCTCTGCCTTATCCCTCTTTTCATACACCCCCCCAGGTATCCCAGATGAGATTTGTCTGTCTGTGCCTATCTACTACACCTTTCCTGCTAGAGGGAACTAGCAGTTTACTAGAAGGTGTTGCATGGTGGAGCCTGATAATACAGATGTCAGGAGAGTCAAAAGCATGGCCAACATTTCTGATCTCTCAGCTTTTAGCACAGGCGGAGAGGCAGCTCCACATCTCCAGTGTGCCCTTCTGTTCCTCTTCCCATCACCCACCCACTGCAAAACAACCCAAAAAATAAAAATCTGCAGGATTTGCACACAAACTTGGAGAGGTTGATGTGTTGTTATCATCCCAGTTCCGGCACTGCTGCATTTCAGCCTCTCCACAAAAGGGCCCCCATGCCAGATATGAAGACAGAAGGACATTGTGTTGATGGCGGTATCATTTTGTGCCTCTGCTTTTCCCAGCCAGGACAATGTGCAAATTCACTACTACGTTCTCTCAGTCCCTTGGCTCTTCATTGGGGATCTTGCAGGCTGAGGATGCTGCAGGGGAGGGAAGAAAAGGACCCCATGTTTGTGATGGCCCATGGTAAGGAGTTTTGATGCATCAAGCAGCTTCTTCATCATCGAGGTCATGGCCAGGAAAACCATACTGTGTGAGAGACACGTGGCAAGCTCTTACATTTCCATCTGCTCATTAGACTACAACGGTTCCCTGTTCCCAGCTTGTGCTAGAGGGCACTCCTGCAAACCTGGAATCTGGAGCCATGTGGTTACACACACGGATCTGCATCACAGCTCTCAAGTTTGTAGGTACAAGCCTAGGAAAGGTCTTTCAAAACCACTTCCAAATAATGAAAAATAACATGATGTAAAGTTTAAAGCCACACCCATAAATAAATTTCCTGGACTTTCCTGAACTTGTCTAATGTAAGCAACTGTATTAAACTGTTCTGCAGGCTGGGTTACATGTGTCTAGTTGGGGCAGCAGGCTGGGGCTCTATCAAAGAAGCAGCATTCCAGAGTGGATTACTGACTTCCAAGGATCCCCTTATACGCTTATATATAAACATATATGTATTTATAAATATATGCTCATAGGCTTCTATCCACTGAACACATGAATATCACATTTTCCACCTACAGCTGTGAAAATGTTACAGATGAAACAATGTGCTCTGGTGTGATCTCTGATCACAAGTGTGAGTTTAGAGATGTAATACACCAGCTCTATGATCTGTGTGGAGCACTGCAAAGGTCAAAAATCAGATTGAATGTTAGGAATCACTGGGAGCAAATGTCATTAGGTCAGTGTATGAGTGCAGGGTACAACCACATCTTGACTACTATAGGTAGCAGTAGTCATGTTGTGAAGAAAAAAAGACAAAGGGCTGTTCAATAACAAGAAGCATGGAGAATGGGAAACAGCTGTCTGCTGTCTCCCCTAATACAAGAAATAAAGGACATAAAATGAAACTTGTAGGCAGCAGATTAAATATATTAAAAAAAAAAAAAGAGAGAGGCAGATCCTCACCCAACACATAGCACAGCTGTGGAACTCACTGTCACAGGATGCTGGGGACATCAGAACTTCATGTGCATCAGACACACTCATGGGAAAAGAAAAGGCAGTCAAGGGAGAGTAGGCTCAATAAACCCTTGAACTGCTTGGGAAGGTATTCTAGGGAAAATATCACTGTAATTGTAATCTGCTCTCATATATTTCTCCCAGGCACTGTTGGCAGACCCTGGGCTGAGGAGGATCTCAACAGGGAGGAGGTGAGGGCTCCTCTACCCCGAGTCAGCACCAGATGTTTCAAGCAGACCTGCAGCTCAAGAGCCCTTTGACCCTGCCCAGTGTGGACCACAGTGCTGGGTACAAGACCCAGATCCAGAACAGAGTTCACTTTGGAGGCTGGTCACACACAGCAGAGGTTTAGGAGATCTTGGCCAGCCATTTCCATCGAGGTGCAGCCAGTTCTGACACTCCCACAGTGGAAGGCTGCTCAGTGATTACAGGGCTCCTACACGCTTGTACTATCACCTGCCCTGGAAACCCCCTTGGAGTGAAGTCTCTGCTGCACTGCTGGTGGTGATTTGCAGCATGTCAAGACAAAAAGGTGACAAACTATTCACACTACTGTATCAATGATCATCTCGTGACTGTATCCTATAGCAGGGAAAACTAATCCCTGGATTACATCCAACGGCAAGGTTACCCACTGCCCGTGGATGACACAAAGGGAAAACACAGGGCCCCCCATGTTTAATTCTCTGCATTTGTTGTGAACCTGGGCATGAATGGTGCATGTCTGTGTGACGCAGGCTTTTAAGAAGCAAGTGGTAAGTTTACCAGTGATTGAGGCCCTGTGGTATGTTAGCTCTCAAAATAACACACAACTTCAAGATTTCCAGCTTCCTCAGGAAGAAATTCTTTACATTTCATCTGAAATTTGGAGGCTGAGTGCTGACAGCAACCTCAAAATAAGAGTTCCTGTCTGTCTTATGCTGCTCCCACGTGCTGTGACTGTGTCACACTCACCTGCAGGATGGTTCATCACTCTTGTTCATTCTTGTCCGGTAAATACACCTGGCACATGGCAGGGACACCTCCCATGAACAAGTGGCAGGAGAACAAGTGACACATGTCCGTGCTGGGGCTGAGCAGGAGACCAGGAGGGCCAGCTCCTCAAGGTTCATGAGGTCCCTCCATGAGCTATCATGGTCATCGTGGTGTCCCCCAACAGGTTGTTTCAGACATCATCTAAACAGGGGCAGCTGCAAACCCACCATGTATATGATGGACATAAGGGAGCAAAAGTCGACTGAAGGGGTCTCAGACACCCACTTGTTAGACCTGGCATACCTTATTGCCACCTGCTGCCAGCATCCAAGGTCCCTGCAGAGCCATGGTACCTCCACTCGTGCTCCCAGTACCATCCCAGAGCGTGCCTGCTCCTCCATGTGCTGAAGGGTGTGTAGCCTCTGCTCCACAGAGGCTTCTCTAGTCTTGTTTTACAGGATAGAATATTGTTGTAAGTTATGCTTCCAAACCTAATAGACCTCTAAAAAAAAAGTCACTTCATGTAATGAAAAACAGATCAGATTCTCAGCTGATATAATGGCATTAGTCAGAGTCAGAACATCATCCTCCAGGTGTGTTAAACCCACTGGAGGTAGAGCAAGAATGATTTTGGCCCACTTTACTCTTGTTAATACATTGAAATACAGGGATCAATCAGTTCTGCAGCCACGTTCAGCTCCTGCCTCCAGTGGCAGCACTGAGAGAGAGCAGTGTCACTGCCGGCACAGCCTGCTGCTCTCACATCACGCTCCAGCCTTTTTTCCCATCGCGTTTGGGTCTGATGGCCCTTCCTGGGGTCCCCCTGGCCCTTCAGGGGCAACGTGAAGGAGCAGAGATGAAAAAACGCCGTGTTAGGAGCAAGAGGGTCGGTCAGGGAAGGGGCGCCAGCGGTGCGTTGGAGCTGTCTGGGCACCAGAGGGAGCTCTGGAATTGCAGATGTCGAAGAGACAACGTATCCAAAATCGGGGCCGGGATGCGCTCTAGGATGGCAGGAGTGGGGATTGCACCGTAAACTGAGAACTCAACCTTTATACCCCCACGTAAGGGTGATTTCAAAACACTGAACCCTGTGTTAGAGAAACAGAATATTTTGCTAACAAAACATTGTTGAAGACTTGAACTCGGGCTCAGCTCTTGAAGTGTTTAGGTTTTGACTTAATTTACCTTGTTTTTATGAAGGTGTAACTTAGCAGCAACCATTCTGAAGTCAGGACTATTTAATCAGCATTAAATCTGGCCTTTTGGGTATCTTAAGCTGTTACAGATGATCTCTTCTTTTCTGCAAAAACACAAACTTCACAGTGCCATCATCTATCTTGGGAAGCTGTGGAAATACAGACACCTGAATCAGGCAGGGAGCACCAGGAAATTCCTTTGGGTGAAATCCCTGTGCTCTCCAAGCAGCCCCAAACAAATAAATGGCCACGATTGCAGGGACTGTGGCAGCTGGACCTTCACTGGTGGTCTTGTTGCAAGAAAGTAAAAGCAAATACACTCAGGACCAGATGAGCTCTCCAAAGCCTCTGCTTCCAGCCCTGGAAACACTTCCTGGAGCACGTTGCTTTGCCACCCTTGGCTCTGCCAGCAGATTTCTCCTCCATTATTATGAGCACAGTGTGTCATAATGTCACCAGCATTAGCATTTCAGATGATTTTCTGCTTGCACTCCAACAACATAAACCATGTAACAGCAAACCCAGGAAGGATGAGGTTTGGGTAACAAACACAGAAAGGATCAAATCTGCAGCAAAGTGCAGGGCTGCACAGTGGGTTTGGGTGAGCCCTGGAGTGGGTTGAATCCTAGGGAAGGGAATCCTGAAGCTGGAGGGATCTCTGTAAGTCATCCCGAGGATCCCAGCTCAATAACAGAGACATGGATAATAGCATTTGAACACTATCTGCTCCAATTCAATTGTATTGATTTATTGCCTGTCCAATGAAGCCATCAAGTGTACAAAATGGTTAATCTTTCTTTTTTTTTTTTCTGCTGCCTGTTCAGAGGAGTGAAGTTGTAAACACAAATCCATGCAAGGAGGGTGGAAGGGGAGACACACTGGCTTTTTTCAAGGCAAATGCTGGTTCTTGCCTGTGCAAAGCTGATCCCATTTATCACAAGGCAAAGGAGGGACACAAGCCCTTTCCATTCCAGGCTCCCACTGGAAAGCTGCTCCACCTGAGCAGTTTGAACTTGCTGACCCACCTCTCTGGCATCACCGTGCTGACTGAACCTCTGGAAGGTGGCAGGAGCCCCAGCCTGGGGAGAGGGACCCCCAACCCACGCAGGGGCTGTGGGGCTGCCGCCCTCCCCTTGATACATCAGGCTTAGCAAGGCCCAGCTGACCTGCACGACTTACCCAATTCACAGCCTTCCCCAGTCAGGGGAGGGAAACAGAATTCCAGTCCATCCAAGCAGTCCTGAGCCAGGCAGGAGGTTGCTGCTCTTTGAAACACGTCTCTGCAAAGCAGAGGGGGTGGAATGTGAAGCGGGTCCCAGTTCCGGCGCTCGATGCCCGGGAGAGAGGGAAAATGAGTTATTTTTTTTTAAAAGTATTTTCTTTCAAAATGTACATTTGCAATTAAAGGCTGACTATGCTGTATATTTTATTAATGATGTGGGACAGCGAGGCATTTTAAAGCTCTTTTGTTTTGATGGGGTTTCTTTGGAGGAGGAGGGAAAGGAATTGAAATGGAAAACTTAACACTTATAATATCAAAAATTTGGCTTATATTTTAGGTTCTGGTAACATGCAATTACAGGCACTTAGAAAGAATTCCCTTTTTTTATACTATGCCCTAGAGCATAAAATTAAGAGGCCAATTCAGGCTTTGTACTGCTTTCAGAGGCAGTTTGCTGCAGCATAGATCAACATGGAGACTGACTGTCGCCTTTCTATTGAATTAGGTCTATATTTTTGACAAGTATGGCAGCAGTATCATCACTTTAATCACCAACAATCCATTGTGTCTCTTTATGCTAATAAATAAAACATTCTGTGTTAAATATTTCCCAGTAAGCACTTGAAGACCTGCAATCACCACTCCTCCTATATGTTCTCAAGTAAAATAATATAATGGTAATAAAATCAAATGATGTCTAGGAGTTTTATAGACAACTAATAGCAGTTATTGCAAAGTGCACATCAGATACCAATTGAAGGTTACATTTCTCTTTAATATAATATAGCATGCATATTTCACTAACTGTCTCTGTATATCAAATGAATTAAGCAATATGATGATATCGGTCAAAAATGGAGTTCTTTAGTTGAGGCCTGTGGGTGAAAGAGCTTTACTGGAGCTGTGTGTTATGAGTGGGAGCCTCTGGAGCACTGACTGCAAAATGCAGGAAAATCATCCCAGATTACAGAGGAATTGCCAGACAAACCTCCTGCCCCTTCTGGCCAGCTTGTGCCCACCTGAGGGCAGGGCAAGCCCTCTCTGTGTGCTGGGATTGACGGTGGCAAGGTCTCACAAACCATCATGGCGATGGCTGGGAGGGGGCCCAGCCCATCACCCTCAACCAGTCAAAGATCAGCCTCTGGACACAAAATGGCAAAGCAGAGATGTAGGTCTTAGAAGAAACACAGCCAGATCAAGAGTGAGCACATGAAGCCACCCAAGCTCCTGCCACGTGTTGTCCAGCTCAGCCAGGGCTCGGAGCTGGGCTCCTGCAGCATCTCACAGCTACCCAGGACACAGGCTGTGCCCATGGGGCCCCCTGTCTGCACTACCCCGTGGCAGGATTTCCCCTGCTCTCACCATCTGGGGTACCCTGGACTGCCCAAATCCTCCTCCCCCTTTCTTCTTGGCCATCCCAGGGCTGTGCAAGCCCTGCAGCCCCTTTGCTGCTGGAGCAACTCCCACACCAGCACCAGGACCACATGGGAGCCCCAGTGCAGCTCCAGAAACACACCTCGTCCTCCATCTCCACAGTTTCCCTGGCTTCATTCCCACAATTCACTCTGTAGTCTGGGAGCCTTGGAGTCACCCTAAAGAAACCCTTCTTAAACTTCAGATCTGCTTGTCGAGAGATTTTTCCTACCCCTGTTACTAATATACCTAATACATCCAGGGGGCCCCACCTCAGTCAACATGAATTGTAAACCATTTCTCTAATCCCCTCAACAATACCCTTCCCCAAACCTTTTTTCTGTCTTAATTAGATATTCTATCCCTTTGGTTTAAAATAGTATTTAATTTCACTTAATGATTTCAACAAAAAATATTAGGATTCCCCAAACAGACATGTTCCCTCTGAATTCTCTCATTCTTTTTTCCAAGGGCTTCAGTTTCATCTTTTTGTTGCTTTGTCAAAACACAGCTAATTGACTGTCCTGAAAGTACAATTTTAGTAATTTCTCTCAATGAAGCATCACTGCCTCCTCTATTAACACTGCCTAATTGGACTTCGAATCCCCAGCCAGTGACTTCACCCATGCTACAGGCCCGGATCGCTGCAACAGTAAATATCAGCATCCCAGTTAAATGTAGGTTGGCTCACATTCCCCCAAAATTGGCTTTCTGCTCCTCGGAGTCCAATCTGATGCGATATTACATTAACCACTTTTTTTCTGGGGGAGCTGGAGGCAGGGAGGGGGAGCCGGAGCCCAGCTCTGCGTTTCATCTCGGCGGCGAGGGCGTGTGCGCTGCGCGGCGCCAGCGGGGAGGGAGCGCGGCGGGCCCGCAGAGCCCGGCGGGAGCTCCGCAGCCTCCCAGCCGCCCTTTGCCGGTTTGGTTCTGGCAGCTCCGGCTCCAGAGAGTACACCAGGTAAGGAGACAGTGGCGCTGGCTCCCGCAGACCCCACAGCTCGGGGGGTACCCGCCACCCCATTCCATCACCCAGCGGTGGATCCCAGGCCAACTCTGCAGTGGAAAGCAGAAACCACTTCCCTTTCTTTCCCCTCCTTCTCCAAAATAGACACTATATGGCACAAGGATTTCAGCCATCAAAGACTTGGCACTTACTGGGGGGCTGGGAAGGTTGAGTGGCCATGCTGCATGCGGCAGCAAACCACCCCCAGGATTATCTGCAGTGGCTTTAATTATCTCGGAGCATCTGCTATTAAAATGCAAGATCAGGCCAGCTACAAGTAGAAGACAGAAACAGAACTCCTTGTTGATGCCTGTAATAGGCACCAAAGGCGTATAACTCTGCATAATTGCTAATTGTTATTACTATTGCAGTTGATGCCAGAATTGCCCAGAGATGCCTCTTGCTCCTTGCATCCCTGTGGGATTTGGGAGGGCGCTGAATCCCTCCGTGACCAGTGGTGGTTCCTTTGGCAGAGCCCCTCCCATGGCAGGGGTGTTGAAGCCACCCCCGGAGCCTGCAGAGCCGTGTCAGAAACCCTCAGCACCGGGCGCAGCAGCAGCCAAAATTGTGAGGGACAGAGTTAATTGCAAGTTCAAGTGGGAGATCAAAGCGTGTGAGGATTTCCAGGGCCGGCCCTTTGAAGCCCCAGCGCCGGACAAAGCGCTCCCGCTGCGCGGCGTTCGGCTCCCACAGCGCAATCCTCCGGGGCCTAATGAAGCCACTTGACCTCTTGCTACCCCCATTCTCCGCTCTCCAAAGAGGGTATTAATGCTCCTGACATCCAGGCAGGCAGGGGGACAGCGGTGGGTTTGACGAGGGCTGGCAGGGCTGCTCACAGCTTTGTAACAGTGCAGCCTAAAAGCATCATAAGGTACCCCGTTTTGCTGGGTTTGTAGAGCTCTTTACAGTACACAGCACTACAGATCATTTTTTTCCCCTTTGTCACTGCAGTCCTGTGCCCCCAGCAGGGTTCAGCCACCATTTAGTTTTGTATTTCTGAAATGCACTGGATTTCCCATTGCTCCCACTCAGACCACCCCAGCACCCACACTGCTCCAGGTGCAAAACCCTTACAAATGCAACAAGAAACCCCATATCTGCTCCATACTTACACGACCCACTTGCACACAGCCAGATGATTCCCTCGCTGCTCCACCTGCTCCTCTTTGCCCGAGGTCCGGCCTGGAGGCTCCTGGGATGGTTTGAGTGCTGGTCCATGTTTGATCCTGAGTACCAGGCTGTGGAGCAGAGCAGAGAGTAGCCCAGCCAGCAGGACCCCGCTCTCAAAGATGTTCTGATCACCTCCTTCCCTACTGCATTGAGCTCCAGTGAGAAATGTTTTCTGGTAAACCTGCTGCAGATGGAGGCAGGAACCCACAAAATGGAGATGCCAACAGCTTTTTTTGTCTTTGTGATTTAGTTTCTTATTAGAATATGCTACTGGGGAAGAAAAGATATCATTGATAAGACTGACATTGGAGTCAGCCAGTAAAATGAAAACTCCAAGGACTGGCCTGGCCTTTTCCCTGTCAGGCAGGAATACAGATTCCCTGACAAACACTTTTAGATACTCATAACTATTAGGGACAAAACTTTCAAACAAAGAAGGGAAAGGATTCTGCTGCCTTCAGTTTTGGCAGAACAGTTTCAGATGCTTTAAAGGGCCTGGCTTCCACGTGAGGACTTGTCCTTCTGCCCCTGAAGACAACCCAGCCCCAGGAAGCCACTGTCACCCATGGGCTTGGGGCTGGAACATCTCATTTTTCTGCTTCCTTCCAAAAGCTTTGCTCCAAATTATGGTAGAGAAAACCAGCCTCAGAGCGGCCCACTGAGCTTGGGGTTGCATCCAGAATTCAATAACAAATGTGCAAGGGGGTTGATAGATAAAACCAATTCGAACACCAGTCCTCCTTAATGTCTGCAGGCTCATGGAACTGGAGCAGGAGGATTCACCAATTCTGAGCTCAGAGGTGCTGGGAGCTTTGTTACTGGCCAGATCTGATTTGGTCTCATTGGCCTCATCCTCCTCTTTCATTTTTACACAGAATAAACTTTGCCCACGTGTGTTTATCTTCTTTATAAAAAGATAATAATCTTCCAGCAAGCACTTGAAATAATCATACAGTAAGTATGTGTTCAACCATAAACATGAGGGAGTTGATGTGACTTCAACCACTCTGATTTTGAAGCACTGGCTTGTGACCACACTCTGGGTTGTGAACCAGCAGCTAGCCAGGCTTACAACTGGGCTTTCCAAATAAATTCAGATTAATAGAGAACAAGTTCCTCCTCTCCCTGCCTCTTTCACAGCCTCTAAAACCAGATGCCCAAGCCTGCTTTGACACATGTGTACCACCTGAGCCTTGCACCAACATTACATGTCATTAACAAAACATAAACCAGCGGTCGCATCTTAACGGGAAAAGTTAAATCTCTTTATGCAGTTAAATAAAGATACCTTGTCCAGTCATTAAGAAGTGATTAACTTATCTAAGAAATAACAGCACTAGTGCTGTCAGACTGGCACACAAACACTAAAAAGAGCAGGGATCAGATATCATATTAAGCTAATTATAAAGAGAAGAAAAGACAGGCAGAAGCATAAAATAGCCATGTGGATAATATTTTGCTGGATTTTTTTCTTTGCACAGAAAAGGCTAAACACATTCCACAAAAGAGAAATATGAGCATTAAAAAATTCTCTTCTGGTTTCATTCATTTAGGGCCGTACGTGAGAAGACAGTGCACGTTCAGGCAGCCTCGTGGGTTCTGTGAAGCAGCAGCCAACTCCTCACACAGACCAAGCTTCTTAAACCTAACAGAAATCCTTACATCTCTGCACAATCAACCTGCAGCACAGTTCCAGGTCCTGGAGTCTTTGCAGAGCAGAGGAGGCAAGGCAGCACAGCCCATTCCGCACACCCCCTGCTCACACCCTTGCCATGGCCATGTTCCTCCTCTGGAGCAGCCACAGAAGCTCCTGAGCATTCCTGGAGACTGGGTACACTCAGTTTCTTATGGTTCTGGTGTGTTCAACAGAGCCACCTTGCCCAGCCCCGAAGTCCAAAGATGCTTGATTTTCCAGAGCAAGAAACTGAGTGCCCTTCCTGCAATTTCTGCCCTATTCACACTCCCAGAAATGAGGTTTATCCTCCTGCCTAGTTTTGGCCTGGACCTGGAGGTCATTCTATACCACTGCACGTCGTTGCCAGGGGTGGGGGAGGTGGACTCTCAGGCTTCTGAGAAGGAGGGTGTGCAGCACTGTCCACCCTTGTTCCTTGTCCACCCTGGTTCACTGGCACTGGGTTGCAGTGAGCATTTTTGCCTGTCAATCACCCTCTCTTTTTTTTTTATATTAACATTGTTGTTACTGTGTATTTTCTTATCTCAGTGCTGTTTCCAGTAAATTGTTCTTATCTCAAGTCATGATCTTTACCTTCGGTGCCTCCAATTCTCAACTCCATCCCACCGGAGCAGGAAGGGGAAGGGCAAGAGGGGAGTGAGTGACCAATGTGTAGTTTGGGAGAGTCTTGATGGGGGGGCACTGAACTGGGGAGTACCATTTCTAAACCACAGCACCTCTCACTGCCATCCACCCCTTGGATGGTCTCTACCTGCATATCCCCACTGCACCCAGTGGCCTCCAGTGCATGGTGAGCATCGTTTCTGCAGCATCCATGCCATCCTCACTAGGCAAGGTTAGTGGACTGGCTGTTCAACACCTTCTGCATTTCACTCCCAGGTCATGTCTGGGGAAAAAGCTCAACTTCTAAGACCAGGAGACAAAATCCAATATATCAAGACAGAAGCTGAAAGCACCAAAAGCTCTTTGGTCCTCACTGGAGAGAGGAACCTGTTCCTACCAAAGGGATGGCTGTGGCTGCTCTTCCTGCTCCCAGGTTTGTAAACCACGAGTTTTTTTCTCAATTAAAACACAGTGAAGTGATCCTGTCCTTTGGATGACAAAGACCCAGACTGAAGTCCCTCTTCTACTAAAATTACAGCAGAAAATTGACCCTATTTTCTAAAGGATGCCCCAAACCAACCCTCCCTGCCTTATGCATCCAGTGCCTTCATCTGGTGAAAACAGGAAGTCCTTGCTCTGTGCCCACCACATCATGCAAGATCCAATCAGCTTTTTTGGGACACAGGCACTGAGCACCCAAGTGAGGGGCCACCCTACAACCCACGGATGCCATCATGGATGCAGTTGAATGCCTGCTGCACACAACCAGAGGGCACAAAACTATCTGTGCTAATGTTTGAAACCTGGCAAAATCTTGGCACTGGAGAGACCTGGGAGGCAGAAAGCGGGGTGCAGTGGGAGGAACCTCTAGAATTAAGTGGGGATCGTGAGGGTCTGAATTTTGAATTTAGGGTTTAAACATCAGTTTATTGGGAGCAGATGAGATGCAAACACAGCTGTGGGCAGGCAGCTGCCCACTGTGCTCCAACACCCAGCCAAGCACAGACCTGTCCTTCCCTTCCAGCCACAGGCAGCAACAGCTCCCAGCTCTGCAGGGGATGTGCTGATGCTGAAGGAGACACCCATCCTCTCATCCCACCACTCAGGACCTGACCCACAACAAAAGTTTTGCAACACAACTGAAGTACTGACCCGATAAGCAGAGGTCAGGACCTGTGCCTGAATGATTGGTACAGCCAGAAATATCTCCTCACTGCGGGTGAAAAAGGGAGGTGGTTTTCCATTCTCAGTACTTGCATCCTCTTTAAAGCTTTTTTTCACCAAAAAATAATATTAATAGTGATGGCAGATCCTACTTTCATTGAGGTAATGCCAATTTTAGTGCATTTTTTTTTTTTACAGAACTATAGTGTTATTGAGGAACAAGTAGCAAGTGATAGATACTTTAATGTAATATGAGTCAATATGTATTTATATGTGCTTTATGACTTAATCAATATTGCTACATTAGCAAGAATAAATATCGTGTTTCCTTTTCTGGCCTGGGAAAGAACAAATAAGGAAAGTCACATTCTGAAGTTTAGGAATGAATAAACTCTCTGCATTGCCCAGGCAATTCAGTAAATCTCTGACATTGCCTTGCTCTCCAGAGCAGAGCAAGTACCTCCCCAGGCAGGGCACTGGGCAGGTGGCACCGGAGACTCGGCCTGGGACTCCTGCTCAGTTTGTTTAGAGAGAGCTTCCTAAGAGGAATTTTAAAAAAGGAAACAGGCCCCAGCACACAGTGTGCCTCCACTGCAGCATCCTGAATCTCAAGATGAAGGGCTTTGCCCCCTGAGCAAGGAAGGGTTTTACCTCTGAAGAACGAGAGGAGGTCACCAGCACCTCCGTGAGCTGTGCCCAGCCCGGCACCCTTGTGGAAGGAAACGACAAAGTGCTCCTGGTTTGCTACAAACCATTCACTGCTGCAAAAACTGTAGGTTGTGACAGGCATGAGGCATTCATTTTATTATGGACACAAACTTTCCCATCAGTCATTTGTTCTGGAGTACTGTCCTCACCCAATGGCAGCAAAGAAACCCAGCCCCTGCAGCAAGGCATTCATCCTACACATCCTACATATTCATCCTCCAGTGGCAGGCCTTCAGCTGGAGCAAACCTGCTGGGAAAGCTCATCCCCAGCTCATCTCTGCACTTGCTGTCCCTCAGGTCAGTCACACTCCTGGCTTATCCTGGATAACCCATTATCTTTGCACAGTGCAGTGCCACAGCACCTTGCTCCCGATGGATCCGTGCAGGGACTGAGATCCAGCACATGCAATCCGAGCGTGAGCACCTTGATGGGAGGCAGGATAAGACTGGCTTCTGATACTTGCTTTGAGTATCCCTGAACTATGCCAGAAGAGAGAAGCCCACTCCTGTCAGTGCTGCTGGGAGTCAAATCCAGACAGCATCTGAGAACACACAAAAGGTGTAGGCATTTGTGCCTACCCCAAAATCCCCCAAGCAAGCAATATCCATTTCTGCTCTGAATCTCACAGTTCATGTTTGCAACACCATATTTCAGGGCTTCATCTCGAAGACACCAGTGAGATGCCCAGACAGGTCCATTCCAGGGAGTTTAAGGCAGGATCTTAACTGACCTCATCTGACTGAAGACCCTCAGAGCAGGTCTCAGTAGTGTCCAATGTCCCTCGACGTCCCCTGCACACCGCCTTCCCCTGCCACACCACCCATGCTGCTACAGAGGGTCTCTCACTTAAAAACCTCCTTCCAACACTCAAAGTCCTGAGATGGAGAATGTGGTGCTTTCCCTCACCAGCCCAGCTCTGCAGAGACTTTGTCTTTACTTCTGGTCGGCCACAGGCTCAGCCTTCAGCAGGGGCTGTCTCTGTGCTACACAAGGCCGAGCTGCAAAATGCACCTGAGATATCTGGGACTTGAGATGCTATTTGATGTGCTCCTCTAGAAGACACAACCTCTGGAAATTCAGTCACTGTGTATGACTTTTACATCTGGCTGGAGCCAAGCTGGTTCTGTCTCCATCCTCCACCGCTGGCCTTCTGAGCTACTTAAAACACAGATTGTTTTCCTAGAACTGGGCTATAAGGTTGTGCCAGCCATGCTGAAGCTCTGCTAAACCTGTTTGGGGCTGGGTTTGGGTTTCCCAGGCAGGAACTGCCTGCTCCCACCCTGGCAGCACCAGCTGAGTCAAATGCAGCCTCTGCCACTGCACTGGGCTCCTCCTCCCCTCCCATCACACCAGGATAACCCCCTCGGCTATTCCCTTGCCGTTCTGGATTTACTCTGGTTTCCATGGGGTCAGAACCTGACCTTATAGATCACTGAGCCAGGACTCACATAAGGACAGGAGAAGGGAAAAAAAAATCTCCTCTGTGCTCAGTTTGGGAGAGTTTGGCAGCATTTATTTATTTTTAACAGATCGCCACCGCCGCATTTCAGCCCTTTTCCTGTTGTGATTGTTAGAACCTTTAACTGAATCATAAATCTTTTATTAACATTTGGTATTATACTAATTAAAACTGCTCCATGTATGTATTATTAATTTCTCCAGCACTTCTTGTGAGGGTGATGTTTTTAGCTGGCTTAGCAAAATTCACCACAGTAAATAAGGAGAAACTCATTCCCAGGCAATTAGGCTTGCAGAAAAATAAGTTTCTTAATGAAGGGGACGATCATTACAAATTTCACCTAAATAAACAGGGTTTCTTAATGGTAACTCTTCAAGCTAAGTAAACAGATTGGTGTGGTAATGTCCTAAGCAATACTTAAATGTAACTGTTTAATAAATTGGTAAATTACTCATTTCATCTTAGAACAAAATGGTAATACTGTAGTAATAACCTAGTATATATTCTGTAAATATGAAGCATTATCACTTTAGCTCTGAAGAAATCACCACAGTGATATGTCAGCATTGATCTAAAACTGCAGCATTTTATCTCAAGTTTATTACCCATTTTTGAGAATCGCTGAGATTTTCAGAGCATAATGGCAATAAAAGAAGAATTTAAAAAGCGCTTAAATGTGCATAAGTTAATCAGAGGTATCCTCAGGGGGAAAAGGAAATTTGGTAAAACATGAATTATAAGCATCATTTAAACTTACTTTGGACACTAGAGATAATAAATGGCACCATAATTTAGAAATAGCTTTTAACATCAATGACTGTAAGAGGCACTTTACTGTTCATAAGAATTGCAAAGCAACGGTGCTGAGGCCAATTTTATTAGCCATTTTTTTCTTTATAAAAGCAATCCCACCATTTCCAAACTGAGCACACAGGAACAAGAGTTACGTGTTAATATGCAAAATGCATTTGAGGGTGGTGTTTTGTGTTTTTTTGTTGTTGTGGTTTTTTTTTTTTTTTTTTTTTTTTTAAATAGCCAGCAATAAATTTACCAAAAGATACAGTCTGCAGACAATTGAATGATCATTGAAGAAGAATAAAGCCCGCTCAGAGTTTACATATTTGGGAAGAGCAGATAAGAGGAGGGAAAGGAGGGAGAGAAAATCGTTCATACATCCCTATTTACTGGGGAATGTCGCAGCACTTCCGAGCGCAGGGGAGCAGCCGTAAATCAGCGGAGGCAGCGCCGGCGGAAAAAGGCTTCTCCTTCGAACTTTTCACGGCCGGCAGCGCATCCAAGGCTCGGGGCGGCCCGTACAATACCCCATTAACATGCCCCTTTCCCGGCGACAGAGCCCCCTACAATGCAGCTTTCAGAGCCATCAATTATCAGCCCTCCCACCAATAAATTTTGGCCGGGCAGGACAAGAGCCCCTTTGACGGAGCGGCAGCGCGGGCGTTATTTGGGGGGTCCCGCTGCGGTGCCGCATCCCCGCCTGGCCCTGGGCAGCATCCACCCGCCCCAGGTATCTCGCTGGGGTCCGACCCCCCTCCCGGCCGTGCCGGAGGGCACCGGGCAGGATAGAGCCAAACAAGGCTTTACCCTGACAGCGTGTGTGCCCACGGAATGGGCAAACAAACTCAGCTCAAGAATTAAAATCTAATTTAACTGTTTTCAGGCTAATCCTGTGTCTCGGGAGTCAGAGAGATTAATATTCGTGAGACTTTCCATGTCTGCAGCATCCAAGATCCCTGACACGTGAAGAAGCCCTGCTTGGCAGAATGGGCTGTTAACGCTGAAACTCGGGAGAAAGCAAATATCTATATTTTAATTATTTCACCCCTAGCCTCTTCAGCATAATCAAGATCTAAAACTACAGTCGTTATCCCACATTGCCAAAGTGACTCCTTCATGCTCCCAGAGCTGCTGGGAGGAGTCTCAGCTCTCCAGCTTGTCCCCCAATAGTTTCTGGAGTGGGATGTGGTTACACACCATTTCAAGATAAAATAAGAATAAGGTCACTTGCACAATTTTCTGGGAAAACAAGTTCAAGCCATCCTGGTAACAGACTGTTGCTAATTTTGTGTTGATGTTGGGAAGATCACTAGAAGAGCCACAGCACAAAAACCGAAGCTGTACAACAGAACATGTAAGAAGCAGGGAAGCATCACGCTGATTCCTGAGAGCATCCTCTGCTCCCGGACTTTGCCTTGGCCTCCAGCAAAGCACATTTCTAGCGGGAGAGACCCGTCTGAAAGTAAAGAGAGAGGATGGGAGCAGTTTTTTTGTTAAGTTTGAACAAAGAGAAACCAGGAGGTGAAGAAAACCTGAATCTCCTGTGTAGGACTCAGCAGCATTAAGCAAACTGGTTCTAAGGGCTAGAAGCTAAAATTATACAAATCCAGGGGAAAAAAAAAGCAATATATTAATTTTTACTGTGGCTGTGATTAAGCACTTAAATTTTGAATCGATTCTTCATCATCGGGGATATTTCATTCAAGACTGGATTACTTTTTAAACGAATTATCTTAGCTCAAATAAGGCTATATTCAGGAGAAATTTAATACCTGTATAATTAGACACTGAATTAAGATGACCTTGCCATGGAACAACTACATTTTAATTTACTCTTCATAATTAAAAGCAAATCTCCAAATACCTTAGGCTGATTTTTTTTTAAACACCCGTTTAAATCTTCCTGTTGTTCTAAACGGACATCTCAAAACGCCAGAGGTTGGTACCAAAAAACTTCCAACCCTGGGATTCCTTGAAATCTGGCGACACATTTTTTAATTAGAGAACTCCAGTGCTGTGCTCGTTGAGCTGGGGAAGCACAGCTGAAGAAGCAAGCCTTGCAATCCTTTTTAAGAGCGGTTTAAAAGGGGAGACTTGGGGGGACAGGAGGATGGACAGACAGGCTGTGTCCCCCCGGAAGGTGCCGCATCCCCCTGAGTGCCCGGCAGCTGTTCCTGTGAAACAGCTCTGCCATATCATATCTGGCATCAATACGAGCAACGTGGCGCTTGGCTTTCGCGTGACGACAGCACCATTTCCACCTACTCTTTCCCCTCCCCGTTAGCGGGTGTTTTGCCTGTCGCACCAGAAGCAAGTCTGCTATTTTAGTGGCACCAAAGAAGCGGGATCTGTTCGGGTCCGCGTTTGCTCCCTGCAGCTGTGTGCAGCACAGCCCGAGGGGATCCTCTCCAGCGCTGCCCTTGAGCGGCACACAAAGCCCACGGGGGGTGGGTGGGGGTCACTGCAAGCCCAGCCAGCCAAAAATACACTGCTCTGTCCGACCGCCCTGCGGGAACCGCGGCCGCGCCGCCTCCAGCTCCCGCACGGGGCTGGCGGGCCAGACAAGCGCTTGTACCCGCAACCAGGAAAACTAAACACACCAGTTATGAAGATGAAAACTCAAACTGAAACGTGCACTGAAGCATTTGGCAGCCAACAAGATTGTTAAATGGGGCCCGTGAGCCAGATTTTCAGTAACTCAGAACAGCTCTATGAACGCTCTGTCCCAGCATACGAGGAATCGTCGAACAGCTCAAAAAAGACTTGTACAGCAAACATCACGACACAGCGAGTTCCTCATGCTGCCCCAAATCTGACAGACCCTGCTGTTCCTGGCACTTACACAGAGGGAGGGGGAAAAAATTCCCTCCTGGCTCTCCCTGAGCTACAGCAGGGCTGATTAGGAGTGAACAGCCCGAGTTTATTGGTGTTATTCAGAATTGACTTTGGCCTCTAAACCGGACCTGACTGTTGCACGAGTACTTACTGAGCTCGGTGCAGGAGGCTGGATCCTCGGCTGCTCCAGTCGCTCTCAGCCCATTCACTCCCTGGCAAGAGCGATGCCAATTCCGATCAAACCCTATTGTACACTAATGACATTCAGGCAGCACAAGCCAAGCATTGGGAGCAGCTGAGCTCTCCCACTGCCTGGTGGGTTCAGGAAGAGTTACAGGTGTAGGATTTGGCTTGGCTGCTTTGTTTTTGCCTCATCTATTTTCATACATGTTGAGCCTTCCATGACACGTCACTAAATTCCAGACACAAAAATGATCGGAAAGGAGATTTATTTTTCTGGAATGAAGAAAGGGGGAAAAAAAAAAAAAAGGAAAAAAAAAAAAAAAAGGAAAAAAAAAAAAAGCGCTACTCTCCGACCAAGTGAAATCTATAAAAGGTAAAAGCTTGACATTTCCACAGCTACTTTAAGAGACCCCCTCCAGCACGAACCCCATCAGTGGGTGTCAGCCCCTCGCCCTACCTGGGGGCAGCGCAGCGGGCACCCCTCCCGGGGGCTGGGATGCGGCGGAGCCCCCGCGGCAGCCCCTGGGGACGGGCACACAGGCGGCCGAGCAGGTGGCTGCACTCACTGCCTCTCCCACCTGCTGCCCCGTGCCGAGCTACAATGAACTTGTCAGGCCGTGCTATTGTCACCGAGCACAGATGTCGCTGAGCAGCACCGCCCGCGTTCCGGTTGCCCGGGGGTGCTCCAGCCGCTCGCTGCGAGTCTCTGGTGGAGCCGCTCCTGAGAGCATCCTGTCGTTCAGAGGGGATTCGCCTGCCTTTCCTCAGGGGCCATTTCTCTTCCTTTCACCCTCTTCTTCAGCTGTTCTATAACACTGCTCACTCCACTCTGCCGGATTTTTGAGTCCTTCTTGCCATGTTTTAGCATGTTTTGCTGTTTTCTGCCTTGCCCTGTGGGCTGGTGATTTCACCACGGAGCTGTCCCAGTGCTCACTATCCAGTGCGACCCCAAAGCATTGTGCACAGTGCACTGTGCACTCCCTCCCTGCCCCTCAGGATGAACTAACACCAAACCATTTCCATTTCTACGGCAATACCTGGCTGCTTGCTCACATACACTGTGAGTTTTAAACACACAGTGCTCACTGCACTGTGGTTTTAAACACAAAAAAGATTTCTTTTCCACCTAAAAGTCCAGCAGAGCCTCATGGCAGAGCTTCCTTCCCACTGCTCCAGGCATCCTGATGTCCCTTCCCTACCACTGCAGCTCTGCACAGCCATTCCCCAGCTCTCTCCCAGATGTTCCCATCACTCCCACCTCCAGCTTTGCTCTTCTTTTTTACTCCTGGCTCCCTCCCTCCTTTTCAGCTTTCTGTGCATGGACAGAGGTCTGGGATATCTCCTCTCACTGACTTTCACCTGCAGCTTTCCCACTTACTGCTCCTCCATCAGTTTCTGCCCTCCAGCCCCACCAGATTGTGCTCCCCTCACCCCGAATCCATCAGAGGTTTCCCACCTCACTCACTGCCACAATCAACAGGGGCAGAGTATGCATCACACTTCATGTGCATTTCTACCTCTGTGCCTTAACCCACACTTTATTTTAAGTGAGAAGAAGGAAGGGTCTTGTCCAGAGAAGAAGAGCAAAGCAACAAACACTATTGAGAAGAGGAGCCAGTGCTATGGGAGGTGTTCCAGCTGCAGCTGGAAAGCTGCAGGCTGGAATTTAAAGAAAGCAAGGGGGCAGAAGTAAACAGAGATGGACAAGAGATGGACAAGACTGAGGCAGGATCTCTTTGCTTCGCCTGAACTAGTGAAGAGTGATTTGTGTTGTGCACTTCAACATGGTTTCCTCTGGTTTAGTTCCCACTCACAGGAGTCCCATCTGAGCTGTAGGATGGGTCTGACAAAGGGCTGACAGACCTCTGTGGTCTGTGACAGACCTCTGTGTGGTAGCAGAGGACAACTGCCCTCACAGACCTCTCTGGGTGTGGCAGGGTGAACAGGGGAAATCACTTGTCCATGTGAATCTCGAACAGTACAGGAAGATAAAAGCTTGAATGGGGGAACTGGAGATTTGTTCCAGAAGGTCTCCCTCAGAGCAGTTTGAGGATCAAACACATTGACAGTCACAAAGTCTATCTAAGAACGTTTCTGAAAAAGTGATTGTGGTTTCAAAAAGAGTCCTGGCATGAGGAAGGGACATAGTCTGCTTTACTTTCCCTGCCTTATTCTGTATGGCAGTGAAAAGAGGGCAGTGATTTTACCCCAGCCTCTCCATGCAGCAGAACTACATCCTTTCCCAAACGATCACTTGGCAGAGATGGAGACAGAGAAGGTCAACTGCATAAAGATCAGTGTAGGAAAGCCACAAGCATGACAAGGCAGAAAAAAAGCCCCTAAAATTCTACAATTTCTACCCTTGATAGTTTAGAGAAGGATCATGTTTCAGATCTTCAGAAAGGTCCTGCAAGTGTTTTTATCCTGAACACTTCATTATTCCCAGTACTCTGAACTATTTCAGCCTAGGAGGAGTGGAAGAGGCTTTTTCCTTGCTTGGGCTCTCAGTCTTCTTTTGCCACATGGAAATGTAGCATGAGGCATGTGTGCACTGGGCTTGATGACTCTAAAATGGAGATTCAAAGTGAAACCACTAACCCTGACATGCCAGTTGAGAACAGAAAAGGCTCCTTCCCCACCAGCCCCATGCTCGCTGTTGGCCTCCTGCTGAATAAAGGGGTCACATTCAAGTTGAAAGCATTCCTGATGAACAGTCTGAGGGCAGGAGAACCTTCACAGCCCATGACAATCTGGAAGCAACGCCGGGCACAACAGCTGCTCCGCTGGAGCACCGACACGGCAAAGCTCCCCAGTGCAATGCGGCAGCTTCAGCAAGCGAGTCTCCGACTGTGCAAACTGCTTTCAGAATCAATTACCCATCTCAGCTTCTCTGGGCAAGATGCAACATCCCACTTTTTTTTTTTTTTTCTCTGCAACCCTTCAAAAAGAAGATGGAGCAACATTAGGATGCCATTTGAGCAGTAAAATGCTGAGGGCTCTCTTGGCTCCCGGCGGAGAGCAAACATTGCACCTGTGCAGAGAGGAAGGCTGGAAGCAGAGGAAACCTGGGAGCAGGGGGCTCAGCAGCTGCCAAAACTGACTGAAAATAAAGGCTGAGGAGCTGCACTAGACCAGAAAGACCACAAGACCAGGCTGTGACCTGAGAGATGGCAACGTGTACTGCAGCCGGGAACGGAGAGGCAGCATGGAGACAGGATGCCCACAGAAGAAATGTCACAAGGAGGAGAAAGAATATTTTAAGAAACTCCAGGAAAAGCATGACTAAGTACTTTGAAATTCTGCTCAGGAGCACAGATTAGCATAACCCATGAAGCAAGGTGCAGGACTGCAGCTCCTCTGACAGATTTTTAGGTGCCAGAACAAAAACAAGATGAATTACTAATACGTCTCTGCTGTCTGTGAAGGAACCATCTCCTACACATCACCCTGCAGAAGCACCCACCTGCCTGCCCATATGCCAACCTCAAGGGTCTAAGACATAAGAAGAGGGACTTGACAAAAAGTCTTGAAGGAGCACTGTTGCCTGCTCCCAGTCTTCAGCTCTGTGACAGTTAAAGCATCCCCATCCTCTGTGCTTCTCTTCTGCCTCCAGAGCCAGAGTTGGGCACACATTTGGAGGGGACAGGGGAAGAGCTGGCACGGAAGAACAGCACAACCTGAAGCCTTTGCCTGTGAGCTGCAGGCAGGAAGCTTCATCCCAGGCTGCTCCCGGGATACCTTTTGTCCAGACCCAGAAGCATTTTCTGCTGCACCACAATTCCCTATTTTCCAGATTTCCAAGGGAAGCACAGCTCACAGCACGGCTCATGCCATACCTACCCGCAGCGATGGAGTGAGAGATGCTGCTCCCCCACCCACTGTGGCCTCACATCCCCCTGGCAGGGTGCCAACGTGGCGAGGACCACAGCACATGCTAAGCCCTACGCAGGCGCCCTCGGAGCCCTTGCTCTGTCCCACCACTCCAAGGGAGTTGAAGGATTCTTTAATTATTAACTGTTTTGCTTTGTTTTCCCACTTCACTTGAGAGCATGGGCTCTTTAGAGGCCTGGAGCAGCTTAGCAGAGCACCAGCCCTGGTGGGACCAGCCATGGGACTGGCACCAGCCATACCCACCCGTGTCTGTGTATTCCTTACAGGCTGCTCCCATTACCATTAATGGGAACGGCGCGTGCAGACGAGCCAGAGAAGAGACTGTAATGTCTTTATATTATACCACCAATTAAGTTCTCAGGGTCATGTCCTCAGCTGATGTAAAGTAGATGAGATCCACTGAACTTAATGGATCTTTGCTGATTTACACCACCTGAAGATCTGGCCCTCTTGCTTGTATTAAAACAGCCAAACCGTTCCAGCAGTCCTAGTGTTTAACAGCATTGTACTCCAGCCAGGCTTTTCTATCACTCCAGTCCATAAACCACAAGCTTTATTAACTAATAATTAGTCCTTCAGTTATGTTTCAGGGTCATGTTTTAAGAACTGCTGCCCTTAGGGCAGGTGTGCAGTTTTTAAGAGACCTGAAGGTGCGGAGAGAAGCCGAGGCAAGGCACTGCCAGGCTGCCCTGAAAAGGCAGAGGGTCTTTTCACAACCAGGTTGACACCTACTGCCTCGTGAAAGCACCTGGGCGTTCAGCACCTTAAATTCAAGCTGAAGCATCACTCTTGCAAACACAGAGCTGATTTTAACCACACAACTTTTAACAAGACTCCCAAGCTGGGCAAAGATGAGCCTGGGTGCAAGTATCTGCCTGAGAAGGGCACAGGCCAATTAAGGGGCTAAGCTTGGGAAGAATGGTGGATTAAACTGTAAATAAAATAGTCATTTTCTAATCGTAGATTAAAACACAACCTCACAAACATTAGCTTCAGCAGGTACACAGCTTGCTCCTTCTCTTCCTCCTCTGTCCGTGTTGAGTGAAGCACATTAAGTTCCTTTCTGCCACCAGAAGGAATAAAAGCAGCGTTCTGTAAAGAACTGGGGAATCATGACAGCCCACCACACAAATGTTCTCAACAAGGAATGCAATATGGACAGCTCTGACTGAGATGGTTCTTGTGCAATAACTTAAACAGTACAGATTACTACTTGGGGAAATAAAAGACAACATAACTTTGAAACTTGAAAAGCTCTTTCTTCGTTGTAATCAATTGCAATAATCCATGTCAGTGATTTAGATGAAGATCAACTTTACCTTTCTTTGCTGATGACACAAAACTAAGAGCAATAAAAAACTTAAGTGCATTTGCACACAACTAATGGATTGGATGTGGCATGTGCCAATGGAAGTCGGCATGTATAATGCAGCATATATTGGATGCCAAATTAATGGGATCATTTGGGCATTCTGGAACACTTGTGGCATGGAGTTTAAGTCATTTAAGGAGCCTAGCAGGGGTTGATGACCTTCCATTTTCAAAAGACTGAAGCAGCCTAGTAATACTGTAGGCAAACCATGGTAATGAATTTCATCCCCTCCATCCAGCTGCTACTTAGTCCAAAGATGAAAGACAATAAAACCAAGACAATGAGATCATGCCTTGTGTCCCTAATAAGAAGTATAGGAAAATGCACATTCACCTGAACAGGGAGCTGGAGGTTTGGGCACACACGATGGACCAGGCAGTCCAACCTTCTGCTAAGCCTGAGGACCTCCACCAGGCCACAGGGCTCACACCAATTTGCCACGGCACTGCTTCCTACCTGGGTTAGTTCACAAAGGAAGCTGGTCACACACGGAGCAAAGTGCATCTCTCTGCCAGCGTGTAACATCCAGCACTGCCCGACGGTGCAGAGATTTGTTCAAGCAGCTCAGATGTGTGACAGAGCTGGAGGTGGGGCAATTTTCTCCCACATGCCCATTTCCTCCCAACACAGTCCTCCCAAACTCCAGCAAACTGGCCCAAGCTGGGAGCAAGCACCGGTACGAGCACAGGGCTGGTTTTGTGGGACTGGCTGGCACAGGGACAGAAGCAGCTGAGTCTGAGCCCTGTGGTCTTGCCACTGGGCAGAGCAGCAGTGAAGGATCCAGCAAATCCCACACGCTGGTAATAGGTCACTGCCTCTTCATGTGGAAGTGCAAGATGCTTCACAGCAGAGCAGAAACACTCTCCATTTGACTCCAGGAACTAAATGCAGGCTCAGGTCAGAACGCTGACCAAGGGCCCACACAGCACCCTTGATGTCTGTACAGATACTCCAGATGTTACTGGGAGATCTGTGTGAGTCCACTGCCCAGAGGCAGAGTTCACTATTTATTTTAGTTTCTTCTTTTGAAGAATGGCCTAAAGTCTGGGCCTGTGAGGGTGTTTGGAGCCTGCCCCACTCAGCACGCCAGCAAGCTCAGGCCCCGCTCGGTGCAGCACAATGTGTGGACACCCATCAGCAACACCAAAGTGCCCAAGACCGGGTTCGACGGGGCTTGGAGCAACCTGGTCTAGTGAAAGGTTGGAACCAGATGAGTTTTAATGCCCCTTCCAACCCAAACCACTCTGTGGTTCCATGATCACGGCAGTTCACGGGGCTCAGGCTCCACACTCCCAGTGTTTCCAGCTCTGAGCACATCCTACAAAGGACATGTGGACATTTCTGAATGCACAATGCAGAGATACCTTTAGGCAGATGTCTCATATTGTCACAGTGACCTGGGGAGAATATTTTATTTCTTATCCTTAAATTAAATTCATGGGAATATATATCTAAATACCACTACTGCTGACTTAACAGCAGATTTTTAAGACATCTGAAATGCCTAGAAATGCAGAGAGACACCCTCAAAAGGGGGGAAAAGCACATAGGTGCCAAACTGCCACAAACTGCACTATAGCCCTGCACATGAAAGCTACCTGGGTGCTTCCAGGAGGCAAATTCAGATCCTCAAAAACAAGCGGGCACCAAGTAGAAATATTTATTCTGCTGCGGAGTCAGGAATGAGTTAAGAGCTTACTGGACTCAAGAGGCTGGGCAAGGGAACCACACAGAATTGAAGGGAAATGCCCCAAATACCTAAACCAAAGGGGGTGCATATACCTCTTCTCCAAAAAATGCCCACCTGCACAGAAGGAAACACTTCATCTACCTGGTCCAACTTGCTCAGGCAACACATAAGGAGAAAATCTACCAACTGAGGAGGAGCAGCTACATGAGCAAGTGCTCACCTGGGTGAGTCACAACTCTTAAATTATTACTCACCAGCAGTGGGGATGATTTTAGTGCAGAAATACATGCTTCGAGGAAAATTCATAGGTGTGAGCAAGATGTCAACCTCAGTATTATTTCTGTCAGCTATAAACGAGCTAAATTATGACCTGGCTGAGCAAAACACTTTTGTAAACCAAGGCTTTGAATATTGTGTAGTTTGCATGTTTAACAGGACCAGGCTTTCATCACGGAGTGGAGGAGAGCTAATAACCCATTGATTTTAAGGCCCATTTAGGAAAAGAATTGCCTATACAGATCTGATCACCATGCATTACTTTGTAACATTTAATACCCTGGGCACAAAATAATGCTGAGAGAGGCAAATTGTGGAGCCATTTTTGTCCTGAGAGGGGCTGTGTGTGTGGGCTTGGTACAGGAGCTGCTTTGGGCTGGGGCTTAAAGCAAAGTCAGGAGGAGCTCTGAAGAAACGGTCGATGTTCCTCCAGTTATGCAGAGCTCTGCCTTGTGCATCCCCCCACTCAGCTGCTGGGCCCTGGGTGGGAAATCACTTACACACATTGTGCAGCCAAGTTTGGAAAGCAACCTGCCCAAAGTTAAATCCCATTGACGACTCAATAATCTTTAACTCTCATTGCATTTTCCCATCCTTGTTCAACAAACACAAGTTTTTCTGGGCTTAAAACTTTCAAATGGGGGAGAGTGTAACTACATAGTGAGGGCTTTACAGGGCACAAATGCACAGAGCTGTTTCACTTGCAGATTTGAGACTGCTTCAGAAAGATCATCCAAAAGCTAAGAATCATCAATTTCATAGCAGCATCAAGCATCCACAGGTTAAAACTCAGCTTGATGGGATGTGCAGCATCTTCAGCACTCTCAGGCCACATCTCCATCACAAGACTTTCACTGCCTACACGCAAATGACTCCCTGTGAAATAGCCGTGCTGCAATACAGCCGCAGGAGCTGCTGCTGCCCTCACACTGCTGCACTCCACCAGTCCCATCCCCTGCTGACTGCAGGCTTTTGAGGAGTCTCCCGTGGAGGTAAAGGAGCATTTTGTAATGAGGGGGAGGGTGAAAGAAAAACCATGTTCCCCCACAACTAACCAGGGCCCAAGCTGCAAGAAGGCTGTTTCAGAAACTGGGCAGTCAAACAGCTGCTCGACTCGAGTTGTCCACTCCACAGCCCAAGTGCAATATGTGGACAGGTCAATCAACAGGATCAGGACAACAGCCAGCTCATCCCAAAAAGGTGTCCTCTCCCCTACAGGGCACCCACCTCCTTCTCTGTACCAAGGATTACATTTTTTGGTATAAAGAGGCTCAAGCTGGTGGGGTCTGAAGTCCGCGTAAGCCCTCACGGGGGTCTCTCTCTGTTGACAGCCCTTCAGAGATACACAGCGGAGACCATCAGACAACCCTGTCACACCTGAACCAGGCTGGCAGAGAACACTGCTCTGATCCAGAGAGGGAAATACTGTGTGTTTGTTCCAACTGGCGTTTTCCCGAGTCTCATGTAAACACTGGATTAGCTGGACAGAGTAATTGGAGGTAACCTGCACTTCTGTCCCTTCAGCACCACGGCACAATTGCCCCGTACTGCCCACGCACTCTTGTCTTACAAGATGTGGATGCAGGAGACTGTCTCCTTCATCTTCAGCACAGCTCAAATCCCCGAGAACAGCTCCTCGGGAACAAAGACACCAGCAAGCCCAAGGCAGCCCCCACGACGCAAGTCTCACTATTTGATGACTCGTCAGACAGCTGAAAGGGAAGTTTGTTTCTGGTTTCTGAAGTCCTTTGACAAATTGTCGTGCCCCGAGGCTCAGTCCTGCTGCCCGCTGCTGCCCACGAGCAGCATCGGCGAGGGGACCCCGAGCCCTGCCTGGGCTGTCCCCGGCGAGTTCAGCCCCCCATGGCACTGCCCCTCGTAACAGGGCTCTAAAGCAGACGGTGCTTTGCGCAAGATCCTCGCCTGCCACAAAGCCGGTTACTGCAGAACTCAGCATCACATTGCTCTCTGCAAACGCACTGCTCTTGGCTTACAGCAGTTTGGGAAAAACTGCAGGGAAATCAGGAACACAGAAGTTAGTGGTTGCGGGGTGCTCGAACAGTTAAAGAACAACGATGTGTCGAACACAATATAGTTATAGGTGTTCGGGGGTACAGGCAGAACACAACACCAATACACACGTGAATATGGGTGCCCGTGTATTCCATCCTCATTCAGAGCTTGACTCTTCCACGTTTTCACTGACACGCGGGTTTCTCCGGGCTGTTCTGCGCACGATAGCGCGGTTTTTTGTCCCTCTCTGCCCGGCATACACGGCTGATGCCGAGAGGAACGCCGAGGGCCGGCAGCCCTGGCATCGCCGCGCGGCGGGATAACGAAAGGACCAAATGGGGCCAGGTTGGGGCTGGGGCAAAGCAGTCGTGGGGCTCTGGTGGGGATAGTGGACCGGAGTGCGGCGATCCCCCGCACCTTGTGGCCTGGTATAGATTTTCCCGTTGGTTTTTTTTTTTTTGTTTGTTTGTTTGGTTTTTTTTGTTTTGTTTTGTTTTGTTTTGTTTTTTCCCCTTCCCTGCCAGAGATTTTCCCTCGATCTGTGTTCGAGCCGAGGCCGCTCATTCCCACTGGTGAACGGCATTAGTCGAGCAGCTGCATGGCCCCAGCACAATCAACCCGCTGTGACTGCATTTGGCCCTGCCGTGGGACCTCCACAGCCTCCCCCCGGCACACCAAACCCCGGCTACGACTGGAGCCCCTGCTCTGGTCCCGCTGAGGACAGGACTGGTCAAGGAAATATTTGCTCCATCCTTTGCCCTGTGCGGCTGCCCGGCCCTAAACCGCCCTGTGCCGCAGCCGGGACCGGCGAGCCCGGGAACGGTGTTACACTCCTGCAGCCTCCCGCTGACCGTGGGAGCAGCAGAGCCGCTCAGTTCCCCACCCGGGAACGCGGCCACGGCCGCGCCTGGTCCCGCCTAGGGCCGGGGGAAACCCGCGCGGGCCATGGCGGCTTTCTAAAAATGTCAGTCTTGCAGCTTCTCCCGTTGCTTGAGGCCGGGACACCCGGGCCCGAGAACCACGGGATGTTGTTCTTAAAAAATCCCCCCGCACCCCGGTGCTGGGGGCGGACACCGGGAGCCGCGGCCGCCGCCGTCCCGGTGCGCGCAGAGAAGGCAGCGAAACGAAAACCGCCGAGCCCCGCCAGCAGGAGCGGTGGGACGGCGTGGGGGGAATTACCGGGGCCCGGCGGGGCCCGGCGGGGCCCGCATCGGCAGAGCCGCAGCTCCGCTCCCCTCCCTCCCCTCGCTCCCACGTGGCGTTGCCGACCGTGTCCCAAACCGCGGGCCGCTCCTGGACGCTTCCCCCCCCGCACCGGCGGAGCGGGGAGAGACCAGCAGCATCGCGTACCAGCGGCCCGACCTCACTCCGAGCCCGCCCGCCGCCCCGGGCCCACTCCCCGGTCCTACTCCCCGGTCCTCTCGCCGCCCCCGTTCCGGCCTCACCTCCATCGCCGCCGCCCACCCCGCAGCGCCCGGTCCGGCGGGCTCGGCCCGGCTCCCCCCGTCGCGGCGGCAGTCAGAGAACGGAGAGGCGTTTGTAAAGAAAACGTTTATTTACACGTCTCGGCAAGTACAAAGTATTATACATGGTCTGTGTCAACCCCAAATCTTCTTTATTATGAAACATAAGGCGCTTTCTCGAGAGCCGGTGGCGCAGGGAGCGACTGCTGTTTCGGGGCTCTAAAGCTCATCGGCTGGGAAGGTGAGGACAGAACGGCGTGTGGTGCCTGGAAGGAGCCCTTATTACTACGGTGAATAAATTACAGCTGACATTAACTTCACCTGGGACAGATGGGAGCTACCGTTTTTCAGTTTAATAGGGTTTCCTAAGCTAATGAGTCATCACCGGCTCCACCGAGTCCCCTCCGCTAAGTGATAGGGAGGTATTTTTTTTCTTTACACTATCCTCAGAACAGGAAAAAAAAAATAGCCTTTTGTTCCAAAGCCAACATAAAATACCTATGTTCGGATTTCGATATAAATAATCGAGGTTTTATATAATTCCATATTAGTAGTGCCCAAAATCTCGATGCATAAATAAATTAAAGTATTAACACTTCTTACAAAAAGTGACATATTTCCCTTCCTAGTGGAACATCGACACAAATATACAAGCGGCTCCGCTCCGCGCCGGCCTCGGGGAAGCGGCTCCGGCCCCGGCTCCGGTCGGTCGCAGTCCCAGCCCCGTGGGCGCCGCTCGCCGCCCCCGCCCCCTGCCCCGTCGGGGGGAAACCGCGGCCCCGGGGCAGGGGGAGCTGCTGGCCGCGCTCCGCGGGCCAGTCCGCTGCGTGCCCGGGCTGCCGGGCTCAGACGAGGGAGGTGACCGGGGGGATCTTGGCGCTCTCCTCCTCCCAGGGCTGCAGGTTCTGCAGCGCGAACAGCGACGAGTTGTGCAGACACAGCGGGTCGGGCTGGATCGACTCGTTCAGCGACTTCTGGAAGGCGTCGTGCTGCAGCTGCAGCATCAGCCGGCTCGCCTGCTGCCGCTCGGCCTCCCGCTCCTCCGCCGTCTGCCGCCTGCCGGGGGACACGCTCAGCCGGCGCCCGGACCCCGCGGGGAGCGACGGGCCCGGGGCCGCGGGACCCAGGCGGGGCGGCCGGCGCATCCCCCGCGGGCAACGGGGCCGCATCCTACCGGGGCCGGGCACACCGGGCGGGCGGCCGCCGCTCGAGCGCCAACGGAGCGACTCCGGGAGGCGGGAAGCTCCTGGAAACCCGGTGTTTCACGGCAATACCGTTTCCAAATATTCCCCCGTTTTCTCCCAACATTCCCCCGATTTTTTTTTTTTCGAATTATTTCCCCGTTTCTTCGAACAATTCCCCGGTTTTTTTTTCCGAATAATCCCTCGTTTTTACGAATAATCCCCCGTTTTCCGAATGGGGGACTATAAAAAAGAAAAATATAAAGATAGTAACAATAATAATTACGGTATTATAATAATAAAAATTTACCCCCAACCGTTCGGCTGCCGGGAGCCGGCTCCGGGGGCGATCCCGGCCGGAGCGGGGCTCGAGGGGCGGCGGGCGGGGGACGGCGCGGCTCCGGGGGCGCGGGACTCACCGCCACTTGGTGCGCCGGTTCTGGAACCAGGTCTTCACCTGGGCGTCCGTCATCTTGAGGGACTTGGCGAGGGCAGCGCGCTCGGCCGAGGCCAGGTACTTCTGCCGATGGAAGCGCTTCTCCAGCTCGCAGATCTGCACCCGGGAGAAGGATGTCCGCGGCTTCTTGCGCTTCGGCGGAGTGCGGTTCTGGTAGGGATGCCCGATCCGCCGGGTCACCGTGAAGGGCGTCAGCGCCGCCGCCGCTGCCCGGGTGGGAAGCACAGGGGTCAGCCCCGCGCCCGCAAGGTGCCGGCCGCCCCCCCGGGGCCGCCGCTTTGCCCGCCGGCCGCCCGCGCCCCGCCGGCCCCCGGAGGGCCCTCGTCTCCCCGGGGTCCCGCTTCCAGCTCTCGTCGAAGGGCTGCGGAGGCGAGTGGGGCCCGGCCGCCCCCCGGGGCGCCCCGCGCTATCCACGCCGTGAGGAGAGCGATTTTTCGGCTCGCTGCGAGCGCGGGGGAGGGAAGCATCCAGCGGCCGCCTTCGCTTTTATTCTTATTCGCATTACTATAATTATTTCGTTTTACGTTTTTTATAGGCCCTTTCGTTGCTTGTCGGGAGCCGGCTCGCCCGCTCCGCCCCGGCGCCTTACCTGTGAACCTGTCCTTGACGAAGCGCCTGCTGCTCTCCATCCAGGGGAAGTTGAGGCTGCCCAGACTGGGCACGGCGGGCATGGTCGGGATGGCGCTGGAGATGGGCGGCGGCACGGCCCCGGGGATGGGCCTGTGCGCCGGCACCCGGATCACGCCGGCCGGCGCCAGGCTGAGGTTCACACTGTACGATCCCGAGTCCTCGAAGGGCGCGGCGATGGCCGGGAAGGGGGCCGGCAGGGCCGGGTAGGGCGCGCCGCCGCGGCCGCCGGGGCCGCCCAGGAAGGTCGCGCCGTCGGGGCCCCGCGGGGGCGGCGGCGGCGGCGGCGGGGGAGCGCTGTCCTGCTCGGGGCTGTTGAGGATCTGGTCGATGCCGAAGCTGATGGGCTCGTGCTGGTGCTGGCCCTGCGCGGGCCCCGGCGGGTCCATCCTCGGCGGGTCCATCCTCGGCCGTGGCCGCTCTGGAGGCGCCGCCGCTCGCGCTGCGCTCGCGGCCCCGGACCCGCCGCGACACCAACCTTTGCCGAGCGCGCGGGCGCGCGCGCAGCCCCGTCCCCGCCCGCGCCCGCCGCGCGCCCCGCG
>JAWWES010000030.1:544656-559112 GCA_035583135.1 Lophotriccus pileatus | reverse complement strand
CGCCCGGCACCGCCCACGGCCCCGCACCGCACTGACCATGGGCCCCGGTCCGGCCCTGCACCGCGCACCGCCCCACCCCGCACCTACCACGGCCCCGCACCGACGGCGGCCCGGCACTGCGCACCGCCCCGCACCGCACTGACCACGGCCCCGCCCCGCCCGACGGCCCCGCACTGCCCGACGGGCCCGGCTCAGGCCCGGCCCGACGGAGCCGCGATCTCCCCGACGATCCGCTCCGCGCTGCCCGCCCGAGGCGACCCTGCGAAGCGGGACTCGGTCCCGGCCCCCTGCGGCTGCCCAGACCCGCCAGGCCACGCCGGGCGCCCGCCCCAACGGCAGCGCGGAGCGGCGGGACGAGGCGGTGCCTGGGGCCGGGCCGGGGGTCGCCCGGGGCTCTGCAGGGGTAGATTCCGTTTGGGTTTAATTTGTGGAGCCCGGCGCGGCCGCCGATAGCGTTTGCAGCCGGTCCCTGACGGCCGAACGGGACTCAAGGCGTTAACAATTAAATAACGCTCAGTGCATTTACTTAGTTCCCTCTTATAAAGGGAAATGAAAACAGGGAATAGAATTTCCCTGTTAATAGAATGTAATGGCATTTGATCAGCACCTGGCAGGGCGAGCCCGGGATGCCGGAGCGGTGACAGGAAGGACTTGATTAGTTTTTAAACCTTAGGATTCAATTACCGCAACGCTCCGAATCGTTTCGGCGGCAGCGAGCGGGACCGACCTGCCGGGCACTGCTCGGAGCCCGCCCGCGGCCGGTGGCACCAGCGGGCCGCGCTCCCCGCGGCTCTTCCCCCGCGGCAGAAGCGGAGTCGGGGGTTCCTTTTCCGTGCGCCCCCCACCGCCACTGCCCCGCACGGGGCTCGGGGTCCGGCCCGGCGCCGCCCCCGACGGGGGCCCGGTGGCCGCAGCGAAACTGCCGCGGGAGTTTCCCGGGGAGTGGCGGCGGCGCGTCCCTGCCCGCGCCGTCGAGGAGCCTTCCCCTGCTCCCGGCATCGATGGACACGAGCCCCGCCCCGCCCGGCGGTCATTAACACGGCTATTAAACGCCCAGGCCCCCGGGGGAACCACCCGCTGCCACCCCCGGTCCCGGGCAGCCTAATCGGATTGTCCTCGCTCGGTGCGAGCGGAGCCGCCGCTCCCCGGAGCGGAGCTAATCGGATTGAGGCGATCCCGCAAGCTGGTGCGGGGCCGCACAGCCCCATCGGAGCGGCCGCGGGCTCCCAGCCCTCGGGGCCGCGCTCCGGACGGCCCGGGGGGGCGGGCGGGAGGTGGCGGGCGGGGCCCGCGGGCAAAAGGCCCGGGGGAAACGGTTAAAAAAAAAGGCAACCCGTGGAGGATAAATAAATAAAGAAAAAAATAAAGTGCCACCCAGTCCTGGATCAGGGCAGGCTTTGTTAGAGAAAATTGCAGCTCGATCTGCATAATGGGAGCTCGGGCTGCCCAAGGCGATCTTTTTATTGCGTGTGTGTCTGCTGTTATCAATTTTGTGAACGATTTCACAGGGAGCCTGGCAGACTTGAGCTGGAATAATATGCAAAGATGAGCTTTGAATAATGAATGATGTGCTTTTAAACCAATTCCAAAGTGTCTGTGATAGTACAATATGAAAAGGGGTGGTAAGTAATAGTATATTTAAAAGGCGCTAGTATGTTTTTATTACTATATTTAAAAAGATATCTATATTATTTTTGTGAAATGGATAATATATCACAGAGTCTTTGATAATCAACTAAACAATACATTTTTCTTTGGGAAAACTCTCCTGGTTTTACACAGTTAAATATAGAGTATCAGCGTACAGCTCTGTAACGCTGAGCTACCTTATTAAATATTAACGCTATTTTAATATTAGCTTTTAAATTTAATATGTTGACGTTCTGCAGTTTTACTTTAATTATGTTTTATAATTAATAACCCCGGACGTATGGTATCCTTAAATGCAGCTCTCCCGCAGCCGTCTCGTCCCGTCTTCCTCGTCCCTCCGCGGGCTGGGGGCGCGCAGAACCCCGCGCAGAGCCCCGCACACAGCCCCGCACGGCACCGCTTCCGACCCAAAATCTGCTTCCGCTTTGCCAAATGCCGCGGTCCCTGGCTCCTTGCGGGGCTCCGCTCCCTCCCTCCCGGCCCCCGCCCGGAGCGAGCGGATCTGCGGCCCCGACGGCGTGACCCGGGCCGGAGCCGGGTCCCCGGGTCCTCCCGGCACGGCGCGGTGCTGCGACCCCCGGCAGGGCCAGGGGTGACTGTGGTGCGGAGATGAGCCTGCCCGCCCAAACCTCGGCCACTCTGTGCCATCGGGGAGCCGGAGCCCACCCAGGGCCGACCCCGCCGGGCAGGGCGAGGCAGCAGAACCCCCGGGCAGGCGCAGCTCCCCATCGCAGGGGTGTGAAGAGCCTCATGCCCGGCTGGGCTCTGGCCAGGCCCCAGACATGCGTAGCAAAGCGTGGCATAGCATAGCCTGGCCTTGGCGTGGCACGGCATGGCATGGCATGGCATTGCCTTTGTATGGAGCGGCAGGAATGGCACAGCACAGCATGGCCTTAGCACGGCACGGTGTGGCACAGCATGCCAAGAGACCAGCCTTGTGAGTGCCACCTGATCACGGGCTGCAGGTGCCTCTGGCCCAGCACAGGGGGCCGGCCAGCTGCAGCACTCGTGGGACGGTGCCCGGTTGGGCGAGGGTGAGCCACGGAGGCAGGAGGAGGCTGGGAAAGGGAGGGTTCTGGGAATGGGTGGGAAGGCTGCTGTGGAGCGAGAGGGGGCATTGTCATTCCTTTAAAACTCTGCATATTGTACAAACATTAACTGAGATGTGGTGCTGAGCCCGTGGTGCTGGCAGAGAGAAGCTCCGTGCAGCTCCACTGCCAGGCTGGGACATGGCTCCTTTGGCCTGTCAAGGAGCATGGCTGAGTCCCTGAGACTGGGGGGCCAGAGAGCCCTGCTCCAGCCACCTATGAAGGACATAGTTAAGCAGGTGAAAAAAATGAACTAGTGCTGTGTAAGAGGAGTGACCACCTCCCTGGCACCACTGGGCAGAAGAGTCTCCCATCCAGTTTGTCCCTGGGAGTCACAGGGGACAGAGATGCAGCATCTGTCTCACTTATCCCTGAAACCCAGAGTTTCTGCCAGGCCTGCCTGCCATGGAGGGGGATGTGCTGCAGCCTGCCAGTCACCAGGTTTGGTTGTGGTGCACACACACACACTCCTCAGCCCCAGGAATGCCTTTGGGCTCAAAACACAGAGGACACTGTAGGGAGGGCATCCTGCAGGACCATGTCCTCAAAGGACCCATATCCTTGCAGAATTCCTTAGTATGCTTGGCAGTGCCCAGTGCCACCATTTAAAGTGCTTCCTGCAGGATGAGATAATAAAAACACGTGATAAACACTGCTAATCACCCTCTGTGCCCACCCACCAGGGCTGCTCGTGCACAGGCTGTGAGGCTGCGCTGGCTCGAGAGGAGACACCACGGCAAAGCCTGGAGCCTGTCCAGTGCACAGGCTTTGAGCAGCCCTACAGCCTGCAGCCACTGTGCTTGTGATGCAGCTGGGGGAGTTGGAAGTGCAAGGTGGCACAGCTGAGCGGTCGTGGTGGTGCCCAGGCCTGCAATGCCCATGGGCTCATCCTGGGAGAGTGGCAGCATCAAATGTGCCTGCAACAATGCAGGGGAAATACAGGCTCAGGGGCTTCAGTGAGCCCAGGTAGAGAAGAGGCTGGATCACATCTGAAATTGCTGAGCACATTCCACTGCTGCTGAACTGCTGTGCTGGGGCTTTAGTCCAGCCGAGTCTGACTCCCAGTGCTCCAAGGAGCTGTCCCAGTACATCCAGTTAGCTGCACTTCTGCATTTCCAGCTCCTCTTGCATCGTCCCTTCCTCAGCAGTCTGGCTGTGATGTCCTGGGCCACATACCCAGCACGCTGTCCTCCATGTCCAAGGTCTGGAAGCTCCAGTTCCTGCAGTGCCTCTTTCCATCTGGGCCTGGGGCCAGCAATGGTACACAAGGTACTGACTAACGGCTGGAAGGAATTGCTTGGAAAAAGAGGGGTTTGACCAGCATCTAACCTACAGGTCAGGTGTTCAGAAGCATCTTCATGTTGCCTCACTAGCTGTCACACTGCCCCCTCAAGGCCATGTCAGCTCTCAGGTACCAAACTCCTCTGTTGCCCACAGACCCTCCCTTAATATGCAGGAATTCAGGGTTGTGGGCTGGTCTGGCTCCCTGATGGTGCAGGAGGCACCAGCAGTTTTGGGAACATGCCACCCCACAAGGGCATCACTCACTGCTTTGGGTTTTGTTTTTACCTACATTGTGGCAGAGAACAGCAATGTCTCACTGCACAAGAAAGCAGCAGCAGACACTGTGGTGTCCCCACAGCTGCCCCTTCCCAGTGATGGAGCAGGACTCTGGGTGCCAGCCTGTGGTCGGGCTCTCACGGGGCAGCACTGTGGGCAGGCACTCAGCTCCTGGTGCTCAGCACAGCAGATCCACAGTTTTGTCAGCCCACAAGGGTTAAGTCAGCTGCTCTTTTTCAATGGGAAGAGCTCTGGTGCTGTGGAGTTAAAGGTCATTCCCCTCTTCCCCTTCCTTTGGGCTTGGAGGGCTGTGGCCCTCCTGCCTCCAGCTGGGGACAGCCTCACCCCACACAGACAGAGGGCTGGGGGGGTGTAGCAGAGCTCTGTCTTCAGCAGCCCTTTCCCCAGCAGAACAAGGGACACTCCCTATACCCTGACGTGAAGGAGACCAGGACACCTGCCCCAGGAGCTCAGCCTGACACGCTGGGTACATGGACACTGATAAAACCCTCTGTCCTCCGTGTCCCAGCAGGGGGAAGCAGTAAAACCCCACTCACAGAGCCAGTGCTCATGGGGGCTGCAGTCTCTTACAGATGAACGTGCCTTAGTAGTTTCAATTCCTGTTCCAAAGCTCATCTTCATGGGGTAGGTAACCTTAACTGTTCTATTAAAAAAGCCAAGATTTTATTTTAGTTCAGAATCCATGCATCATTCCACGAATGGCTGAGGCTACATGAGCTGGGCAGGGTACAAGGGAGGTGCTGGGGAAAGAGCCACCACTGTAAGGGAAGGGAGCACAGAGGATGATGGGCAGATGGGGCTCGATTTCTTTCTGCCACCTCTGATAAAATCAGGCTGTAGTGAAGCCGACAGGGAACATCCTGGTATCGTGGACAAGTCCTGAAAGATGCAGAGACATCTGGTCTCCCCGAGCAGCAGTGCCAGCCCCAGGTGAAGGAGAAGGCAGGTCACGGATACGCCCGGGGAAGCAGCCGGGATTTCAGCACCGCTTCCTTCCCTCTTTCATTCTTATTTTATACACCAACACACAGCTGCTGCCAGGTTTTTCTACTAAATATGACTTTTGCTGGGCAAATTACATTAGGATGGATGCCACAGGTATCCATTAAGGTTTATTTATCATGATACCGTTTGTATCTCATGCTTATAAATAACTTATGTTATAGTTTCTGTTTGTAGAAATGTAACTTACATATTTTACTGTGCTTTCTGTAAACCTCAAAAAGAATGTTGTCAAAGCAGCCTCTTAGCAGCAGTCTACACCCTGGTACATAAAATCTACACTAACATTATTTTTTAATACGGCGAGGAAGCGTGTTATCCCGCCGCAGTTTGAAAGGTTTGCTGTCATTGTAAACACATTGTGCAATAAAACATTAACAAGGCTAAGGAATTACTCTGTAAGGTGTGCATATGCTGGGGCTGAGTTCTTCAGAGCCTCCTTTTGCAAGCAGACTGTGGCATTCAAACAGTGCTTGCCCCAGTGCTGCCCTGGCCTGCCCGGCCCGTGGGAATTTCTGGGGTGGTTTGCTCTTGCTCACAGAGGGACAGACACTCACCTCAGCCTCAGCAGTTCGTGCTTCTCACTCTGAGGGTGTAAAATGCACTTGGGGAAGAATCAGCCCTGTTTTACAGTCCCTAGCCATTTGCATTATCAGGTTGGTTCTTTGCAAGGGAATCGCTTGGGCTCCGAGCAGCATCTCCCTTTGACATTTCCCATTCCAGTGTTTCCACTTTTTTTTAAAGAAGAAAAAAAATTCTAAAGCCCTTAATTAATTATGTCTTTTCAAAAAACACGTAAGGCATTGCATGTGCTGCGTAAACACGGGGGAAAACCTGGGCTGCCCCCACTGTACCCGAGCCCCTTAAAAGAGCTGAGAGTAAACTCTCAACAAAGAGCCTGGAGCCATAAACCTCTCTATTTGCTCTGCTCTCCCTTTCCTAACCTAAAAGCAAGTGTATTTATACAACCAGCTACTCTAAATATGCTCCAGTTGTTAACCAGGGTGAAAACACTCTTTAAACACGCATCTCCAGTTTGCCCCGTTTAGAAGGTGCTGTTTGGGGCCTGTCCTGTAAGAAATACAGGGATGAACTTTTCCTCCCTGTTGGCCAAAACTAATAATTCCCATTCTTATCTAAACAGTGGTGAAATGTTACTAAATTCACAAATATCAGCAAGCATGAAAAACACGTGAATTTTTTTTTTCCCTTAGGTAAACAATGAAAAAACCCAACCCATTCCAAATCCAAGTTTGTAATTGCACATAATAGCTTTTCCACATTGAAAACTAATTGACCTACCTCTTAAGCAGTTCTAATTTTTGTTAGATCTTCCTTCATCTCATTTTGCATCTCCCCAGCTGGCACAGCCCCTCCTGCCATGGCAGGACCCCCCACGCTCCCCGCCATAGGTCTCTGTAACTATCTGCTTTCTTTTTTTTTTTTTTTAAGTGCTTTAACAACTATATTTTCTTCTGTGTTTTTTTTTTTTCTCCCAGGTCCAAAGACCTGGAAAATGCGTACTTGTGAAATCAAAACATCATCAGTACTTCACTAAGGCTTACTTCATCAACTCTTATTTTACTTTGTGTAACATTCTTAATTTTCTTGCTCATTTTCGGTCTTCTACTTTGTTGTCCACATTGTCATTAACCATCTGTGCTGAAAGGAAATATATAACATTTTGTAAAAAAATAGTAATTTTATTATTTCAAAAAGATGTCATATAAAGCTTATACCGGCTTTCATCTCATTTTCAAACAAATACATTTTCAAGAGTGAGCTCGGAGGTTTCACCTGATGAGGTATTACTTACTATTACATGCAGAACTGAGAATCATTAACTGATGAAAGTTTAGAAAAAATGCATATTTATTTTGTTCTTTGGTTAAGTATTGTTTCTACACTGTTTCATAAAGATAAAATAACAGGATTACAAATTTTGATGAGAAAGGCTGAAAACATTTTTCAAACTAAGGCTGGTTTTTCACTGTTGTCACTATTATAAAATATCCTTTAATTTAGGCCAGAGATACAAAAAGGCAGAAGGCATCTTAAAAAAAGTTTTCACAAGGGTCAAAAGTCTCTCCAAGAGTGTAACAGGGTCCCAAAACTTGCAGAGTTGGTTTATTAGCCAGTGCTCTGTTTCCAAAGTCCTTACCAACCCATCATATCCAGACCTCCAGGATCAGAGGTCCCTTCTCTGTGCAGAGCTTTAGCCATGACTGACATGTTCTGAGCGAACCTGGGAAAAAGAAACCCCAAACATTTGGTTAAAGGAGACCTGAGAGTCAGAGATGCACTGCAAGAACTGGCAAAAATAATAACTATAATGTATATTTAATTGAAGGAAAACCAGAGGAAAACTCACAAACAGAATCACCAGGTTATAACATAAAAAGGAAAATATAAGTATGGGCAGTGTTATAAACTCAGCCTACTGACTTGTGACACATTTTAGAAGTCAGATGGGAAATGACTGCAAGAAGAAGCCTTTCCATCTCACATGACTTAGAACATGTCCTTCCTCCCCAGTCCCCAGCAAAGGGCTCTTTGGGACATGTCCAGAGGGTCATCAAGGCCAAACCCATCTTCTTCCCCCAGGGGAGGTGCCAGACTTCAACCTGGCTTGGTGAAATGTGGTACCACCACTCACCTGGCACAGAGCAAGCACACAAAAATGCCCCACCACAGTTTACCCCTTGCAGGTGTGGCCTGTTCAGTGGCATCACGCCTGAGGCTGAAGGACAACTCACACAGCCTGCACGACAGCCCAAATAGGAACTACTCCCTTGGTCTATTCCTCCCCTGAAATGAACAGTTTAATTGCCATTTATCACATCTCATCTAGTGGAAAGTGTTCCTGCCCATGGCAAGGGGGTTGGAATGAGGTGATCTTTAAGGTCCCTTCCAACACAAACCATTCTGTGATTCTGTTAAAAAAACCTAACCACGAAAACAATCCCAAGACTGCAAAAACCAAAATTATTTAAAGTACCAGATGAATTTGCACCCTACATTAGAGTTTTTCAAATGCTCTTTGCCTGTTGCCTCCTTTGCTGTGATTGTGTCAGACTCTGCTGGCTCACGACAGCAAAGCTAATAAAGTCTCCCCAAGAACGGCTCCTGAGGGCTCCTTCCTGCACAGGACTGTGGGGACAGGTGCCTACAAAACTGATGGGATCTCAGCAAAGGTTTCTTTGCAGGATCAGGGGTAATAATCCTGCCTGCCTCCGCTGCATGGGGATGTCTGGCAGCAGTGTGGTGAGCTGGGGCTTGCTGTGTGTGGAGGTACAGGATGCAATTACCAGTTTATTCTTTATTCTGTTTGTAATTTTTTACGTTTGTGCTTATTTCCTTACTAATGGAAATTGATTTCTGCTCAACTTTAAACAATTGCAGTGGAAAGGAGCTTCCTGTTCTGCAGAACAACTCTGAGAGGGGTTACAAGGCCAGAGCTGAGACCAGAGGGCCATCGTGTCACCTCACTGCCTGTGGGGGCAGAGATGGCCCAGAGACCTCCCCAGGTTCCCAGGTGGATGGGGCTGAGACAGATGAGCTCCTCCTTCAGCCCAGTTATCCATCTGCCCCTCACACCATCCCTCCCTACCTGCACTTCCACAGAGGCTCTCAGGCACCTTCTGCCCCACTGCCTATCTGAGAGCCGCTGCTCTCTGAGAGCTCTCCCATTTAAATGCAGGGCTATTTGAGCACAGCATTTGCCAAATCCAGTATTTTCTGGCAGCTGGAGCCGTGGCAGCTTTTGTCTGTGCCCTGAGCAGGGCGAGCACAGGCAGTAGAGCTGATTCCCCACTCAGCTCCCCCCAGCCTTGGCTGGATCATCCATGATCCCTGTCCTGTCCTGCAGGTCTGCAGTGCTCAGAGCAAGGCAGCTCAGAGGAAATGCACATCCAAGTATGGCCTTCTCAGAAAACAGTGTTATCTTAAGGACTTTGTAGAATCATGGCATTGGTAAGGTTGGAACAGCCCTTTAAGATCACCAAATCCAACAAAGGGGCATCATATTCACCACTAAACCATGCCCTTAAGTGCCACAGCTACACAGCTTTTGAACACTTCAGGGGATGGTGACTCCACCACTACCCTGGACTGCCTCTTCCAATGCTTGACAAGCCTTTCTGTGAAGAATTTTTCCCTAATATCCTAATCTCTGAATCTCCTTTGGTGCAACTTGAGGCCATGTCCTCTCATCCTCTTCCGGTCTTCAATAAATAGAGATACTGAACTAAGAAACCATCAAGTTATCACAATGAATTTTATTCAGTTTTTAACAGTTTTAAAAAATTTAAATCCTGAAGGACCATTCAGACAAATTAATCCCCTGGGCATTTGCAGCTCTAAGATGAGACTGAGTGCCATAGCTCACCACTGTCAGCTCAGTTCTCCTTTGCTGTGGCTGGTTTCCCCTCCTTCCCAGTGAACCTCTGCCTTTCCCCCAGGTCTTTTGCCGACCTGTAGTACAAGTTACACAAAGTCTGTCTGATTTATTAGTGCCATCAATGTGATCTCTGTGCTCCTCTGAGCTTCCTTCCACATTCCCCCATCTCTGGCTATCATCCACACCAGACCATAGGGAACTTGCACCTTTAGTATCAGAATTTAATAGGAAAGAAATTATGGAGACTGTAATTACTGCAAAACTACTTGAGATTAAAAAAATTCCAACGTTAATTTTCCCACTAACAAACAGAGAAGAAATCAGAGAAATAAAATCACTAAATGGTTTTAGCCATCACTTCTCTCCAAGCCCATTTCCAGTTTGTTCCAAGCTTTCCAGGAAGTTCCAGTTTGGATCCAGACTGTGTCTGTTCTCCCTCAAGGTCTGCTTTGCTTGAATGGAGCAGAAAACACAGCTAGGTAGCTAAAAAAAAAAAAAAAAAGTGAGTGTGATCATGAATTGCAGATAACTTTGCCATTTCTTTTGTGAAGGCTTCCATTCTGTTTTTCAAATGAGGGCAAGACTGGCTGAATTTGTGATTTATGTTAAGAAAAAAAGATAGTCCTTGCCTCATTTATCTATAATGTGTAAGTGGCCCCACTGGATCCCTTCTCATTCTGCCACTTCCCAAGCAGTCGTTTGAGCCCAACCCAGCAAGAAAAGGCTCTGTCAGAGCAATGGAGGCTGAAGCAAGGGTTTTATCAGAGGGGTTTCAGTGGGAAAAGGGAAGCTCTGAGGCTCACCTGCTGAAATGAGGCAGTTTGTTCCCAGCGCAGCAGCTGCAGTCTGGCAAAGCTTGACTTTGGGATTAAATTAGGAAACAATTTCTGAGCAGGAAAACACACAATTATCAAATGATCGGTCTCTGTTAAGTTTGGGGATTAATTTTTTGACAGGGTATTATCTTCTCTTTCAAAAGGAACTGCAGTTTAAGGTGACCTGGAATATTTCCTATGCTACCATTTTTCCTAGTTACAGTTTCCATTTGTCTTTTATTTTTTTTCAGCTTATGTATGTGTTATGAACTTACCTGTCTCTATTCTTTACCGAAAGGTTTTGCTCAGCTCCTTCCATCAGGACTCCATGTTTGCTGTCAGGCTGCTCAGCAAGGTGGCCCTCAGGTCACTGAAGTGCTGCAGTAGCAAAGCAGAGAATACTGAAAATGAGGTGTGGAAATGTAACCCCCCAGTCACACACCTGGTGACGCTGGGAGCAGTCCCGTGTTGCCCCTGGGCGAGCAGCCTGGCCAGCAGCAGGCAGGGCTCTGACCCAACCAGGGGCCAAGCACTGCTCCCCTGACCTGCACCAGCACCAGCTGTACAGCAGGACTGGGGTGCAGTGGCATCAGCAGTGGGTGTTGGCCCCTAACCAGTTCCAACACAGAAAGCCTCCCAAGAGAGGTGGCAGGAATATCCTTGAGTACTTCTCAAGTCTTTTCAAAATGGTGCAAATTTGGGCTCTTTGCTGTGGGCTCTCCAGAAGCTCCATCATCTCCATCCTTTCTATATTACTATTCCCATTAAATTTTGGCAGATCTACGGACTACTTAAAGCAGAACTTTGTATTACCTTAGAAGAACGCTGGTTTATCTTAGAAATATGGAACAGGAGGGGACCTCTAGTGCTCCTGCAACCCTGCCAGTACAGCCAAGCAAGTCATATAACCCCATTTAGTCTTTATTACATTGGCCGTGTCAGTCAGAGCCTGATGGCCTTGGGCGTAAGCACATCCCTGGGATAAGCACTTCCAATTATTCAGGGGAGAATGAACCACTCTGATGAACCTGTGCCCACATACCTGGCAAGGTTTCTGAGCAATCTGATATTGCAGTCTAGAGGAATATTGCCCATATTCCACAAATTCCAGCTGTATAAAAACAGAACTTGCTAAAGGTAGGCTGAAAATCAGGTTTTAGTATGCAAAATTTAGTATATTTTCGAAGTTAATATAACTTGAAGGGTGTCATACAGAGTGTTAGAAAGCACGGAAGTCTGGGATTTGCTTGCCAGATTTTTTTAAAAACCTTTAACAGGTGTAAACCTATTTAAAAATATAAAAAAACCCTCAAAATAAACACACACCATTACCGTCCAAATTGCAGCTCTTCTGTACACATGCAGAAATGTGGGATAATAAAAGAAAATGTAGTAAAACTGTAAGACTAAAGATAAGCCATGACAATTCTACAGGATTATGGGAAGTGTTTGCTTTAATGTCTGCTTGGCAAATTCTGTGCCCTCAGCACAGCTCCTGTCAAACCAGAAACACCCTACTCTGGGTTACTGCCTTTGCTGCCAACACAGCAGCACTGGAAGCAGAGGCAGGAGCTGGTCACACAGCTGGGTCCTCAACCACTTAGGAACCCAAAACTGAACGTCCCTGAGAGCAGGTGCCACGGACCTGTGCCCAACACAGGAACCCTGTCTCACAGAGACAAATGCAAAGTTCAGGCTACCTGAGGGCCACAACCCTGAGACCTTGTCCAGTGTCTGTTCCAGGAACTCCAGTCAACCACATCAACAGCATTCTGAAGCAACAGCAAGGAATAACATCTCTGCCTACCATTCCTGAGCACAGCATCCCATGGCATCCGTGTATCAACACCAGGGAGCTGTTCTGAGCCCTGGGGTGTAGAATTATGGCAGAGTTTGAGTTGGAAGGGACCTTTAAAAGTCACTCAGTCCAACCCCCTGCAGTGAGCAGGGACATCTTCAACTAGATAAGGTTACTCAAAGCCCTGTCCAGCCTGACCTTGAGTATTTCCACAGATGGAACATCTCTGGGCAACCTCTGTCAGTGTTTTACCACCCTCAATGTAAAAAATGTTTTCCTTATATATAATCTAAATTGACCATCCTTGAGTTAAGAGCTATTAAAGATTCTGAGGCCTCTCTGCCATCACAGAACCATTGATCATCTTAGTCCCAAGCCCTCTGGGGTTGGGCAGGGACACTTTCCACCACACCAGGTTGCTCAAGGCCTTAAATAACACACTTCTGCCCATGCAGGAGAATGCCTGTGTGCTTTGGTTGAAGGATAACAGCAAGAGGGAGGCAGTTAATGCATTATCAGGATACCCAATACTGCCAAACTCTCGCCCCAGCATGTAAATGGAATCTGCCACTGCACTTCAGTAAGGAAACAACGCTAGGAGCCACGTGCAACCATCCCAGTGATCCTGAGCTGTGCTGTCTCACAGGACTTAGTGCTGTGTTAGGGTGGACTCTGGGTGCAATTCCCATTTTGGCCTCACTAACCCTACTGGTGCAAGCAGGTATTAATGCCAGTTTTTTATTGAGTCACTCAGTAAACACGATGCATTTGAAATGAATTACAGGCAAAGAAGGTCTCATTAGAACAAAAGAAGAAGAGAACAAGCAGTAGAACATGGTAACTGTGTTCTTGCTATCTCAGGAACTGTACAGACAGAGAGCCTACCTGAAATAAAGGAACCTGTTCCCAATAAATAAATCAGCACTGCACTGAAATGAGCCAAGCAAAGATGACTTTTACAGCTACGTATAAGTACGTGTCCTACTTTTTCTGAATGTGAAATAAATAACCTTGATGCAATAGGGGCAATACAAATATTGCAAATGCTATTTCTTGTTCTCCACCCTTCCAAAAGAAATGTAAGACTTGTTCGTAAGTAAAAGGGCTTGTACATATCCATGCCTGCTAAGCAAACCCCAGAATCATTAGAACTAGTCTAATTTCAGTAAAAAGAGTATTCTGCCAGTCACAAATTTATTCCTTATGATTTACAGCTCCGTGGTTTTATCTTCAAGTGAAATATTTAATTTCTTCTTATATTGAAGTATCAAACCCACATAATTAATATGTAGTCAGGCTAATCCTTAAACGCTATAAATCAGAAGCATTATATAAACAAAAGTGTCGTCTTGAACAAGATTGGGAATGCACAAAACTACTTATTTCCCACTTTTATAATGATGCAGTGACTCAGAGCAGATAGAAAATGATTAGTTTTCCTTCCAAAGTAGGAAATATTGCTTCCATCTGTAAAGTATAATATTGTGATGTCATAAAGTTTTCCTAAACACTGAATTTGCCCTTATTCCCTCTCAATCATTTTAAAAGAACTGCTCTCTCTTATAGAGCTTGGATTTAAATCACAATAACACACCAAGAAGATGAATGACAGTGCTGTTGGATATGGCTAAAATTGGATCCTTCAGCACAGGTGAATGATGAGACAGCGCTTCTCTTCTTGATGTATTTTCTTCTTCTATTAGTTTCCTTCCATGGCTGGGATTTCAGTTTGAATTTTAATGTATGCGGTTGCTGCTAATCTTAGTGTCTGATTTTTTTCCAGCGCCCTCTTATTGTATAGACAATTCATTCTCCAAAGCAGTAATACACCGAGGCTTGTGACTGCCCAGGAGATAAAGCAATCCAGAATAAAGTTAGAGCTGGCTCTGCAGAAAGGCACAGACAACAGGTCAATATCTTCAGAAACAACAGCCTGCCACACAAGAAATGCACACGCTTTGATCAACACGCGTGCATTTACTCAGGCGGCTTCCGTTTCGGACGATACTGTCTCTATTAAGTCACCAGGGAAGCATGATGGGTATATGTGGCAGTGAGTCCACACACACAGGATGGAAAAATCCTGGGTTTAATGTTGTTTACACATGTTTACAAGAATGGCT
>JAWWES010000030.1:525351-544556 GCA_035583135.1 Lophotriccus pileatus | reverse complement strand
GGAGAGCACGCCCTCCAGAGACTAGGCCTGAAACCAAGGCCTGAGGGCTTCCCCCTTCCCAATCAACCATCGCAAAAGGTATATCCAAATTCTTGGCTTCAGACTGTATTGAAAGGGCAAATTAGAGAGCATTTCCCGGTTTTCTGAATCTGCCACAGATGCACACAGTCCAAATTGCAATCAAGGCCAGCTTGTGCTCAGGTAATACCCCCCAAAGCTAGTCATTCCTGGGAAACCTTTCAGAGAAAGAAACTGGTTAACTACTTTCATAGGAAGCAATTTTTCTGATGTGATTTTCAGGGCATTCTTGTTTCATCTTTCTATCTAAGAGCCCTTATGAGCTTTCATAACTTCTATGCGTGCTTGATTCTGGAAACATGAAGACATAAAATTTATTAGAAAAAGGTTAATCGTATATACTTGCATGATCCAATCTTGGGTGCAAAAGTTGGGGTAAAAATTAGAGAGGATTTTTCATCAAAATTAAGCCACTCAACCTGTGTGAATCAATCTTCAAGATACTTACACAGTGCATGAGCTGAAACCTACTCTCCCCTCCTAATGTGAGCATAATGCAACGAGGTCCCAAGGTGAGAGATGGGTGATTTGAAGGGCAACAGGCAGCTCTGTTTGATGTTTTAACTATTCTGGCACATGAAGAGTGAATCTGGAGGAATTTGTTAAATACTTCCTCACTGAGAAGTCTAAGTCCAAGCAGTGATCTTGACACGGACCATTGTCAGTCTTCAAAAATGATGGTGTTCCTTAGGATTGACATCATCTGAAAGAAAATTCAGACAGTTTACATGAATGTAGATACTGTTATTATACTGTGTGATGTGCTGAGAAGGAAAAGTTCATGAAACCTTTACTAACCCTGCTGGAATCACTGACATTTCCTATATGAACATGGTATCAGAAAAGTCATTCTTCCAAACAAAAATTTCCATAACCAAAACTACCAGGTGGAGAAAATGAAAGAAAATTAATGCCAAAGCTTGGCTCTGAAGAAAAAGCTGAAATAACCCCAAATATGAACTGAAATTTAGAGCAGCATTAATTTAAGGTACAAGCTTTGCTTACTATGAGGTCCACATTGTGACACAATTTCCAGAGATGAATACACGTGTGACCAGATCTGTACAAGTTTCAGAGGAATCCCAGGCTACTCTTCAAGGTTCTGGTTTCCTTGCCAGGCACTGGAAGGGAACACTCCCCCTTTCAACAAAGGCCATTGTGATTACAGCAAGAGGTCTATAAATCTCTACCATTTCCACCACAGTTACAAACACAACCTCCGAGGTTAGACATTTTACTTTACTTCTGTGACTTGCCTTACAGAGCTGTACAGCAGGGATAAAGCCACTTCATCAGCTTTATAAAGCACTGAGATCTATCAGCTCACATAATTAGGTTCTGTTGGCACCCAAACAGAAGCTGCACAATTCACTCTGGCACCCACCCACAGCCCCATGGAGCACCCCACCTCTGAGCCCTCCTCTCGTCCTGCTGTACTTCTGCACCTCTGGTGTGGGAAGGACAGGGCTCATTTCAGGGACTGGCACAATTTTTGTACCAAGAAATTAAAAAATAATGATAGAATCCATTTAAAGATAAAATGCTCTAAGACATCCTCGAGATGTGTTAGTCCGGAACGCCAAAGGCCACAACATATACAAATGTAAAAACATTACTCAGAGATTAAACAGAGTGAAAATTTGTAAAATGTCACCAGTAAATAGTTTGACTCACGTTTATAAAATATCTACACCCTAAAACCAAACACAGAGGAAGTAGAAAATCATTAAATCCTTTCTTCTAGGCCAATGAGTAGCTACAAGCGGGGTCTCCAGAGAGCTGACACATTGCAAACTAGCCTGTAATAACTGACCAAGGCGAAGTCAAACAGCATGTTTCACTAAATGAAAAAGATGAATCCTAGCACTACAAATCACGTGGAACAGGGAGATCCAGAAATAATTTCAGCTTCCAGGTTAGGAACATATGGTCTGGCGTGGGAAACGCCAATTCCTCACTTGACTTGACGGTAATGTATCAGGCAAACTGTTTTCCATTACTCATAGGACAAAAACAGTTCCATGCTGCTTTGGAACCAATGCAAACAGTTCCAAACCTCTGCACGAACACTAATAGGGGCTTGTTTTCCTAACATGACGAATAATTACGACTTCTTATAATTCATTCCTCACTAGGTTTTCATCTCTGTAGTTTGTAACAAAGCCAGCTGTTAGGACATTTTTTTAAGTAAGAAAACAAACTCACTCAAGCTGTGAATTTGTCTGAGCACCACACCTCGCATGCCCATATTTCTTAAAAAATGTGCTAAGTATGGAGAGACCTTCAGTGTGATGCTTAACCTAAACAGGGAATGCTCAGATCCCAGCTGACCCAGAGGGAAAGTACCACCTCTTCAAACTTCACTTTTACCAAATAACTCATGAGATTGCCTTTAATGTCTCTACCCCAGAAGCTCTAAGTTGCAAAGCAAAGAGGTTGCAAAGCAAAGCTCAAATTTGCAAAGAAGCTCTAAGTTTGCAACTGCAAAGCAAATGCTTTAGGTTTTTGGCCTAAATGTGGAAGATGACCAAAATTTCCGAAATTGCCCCTGGAAAACACTTATTTTTTTCTATGAATAAGTAATACTGACAGCACTGAAAGAAGCAAGGAATACAATGAAAGTTTTAATTCATAAAACCAAAGCCAATATCAAGCAACCTATGTAACAATAACTACTAATTGTGTGTTCTGATACTGGCCAAGCAGGACAGGCAATGGTGAAACCCTCCCTCCTGCTCTGAGCTTTTCCTCTGACAAGATTCTACTGTCAAACTTTTTTATTCCACTTCTGACACTTAAGGACTAGTGAAAGAGAACCCTTTCAGAAATCTTTAGCCATACAGGCCTCCGCACTGTGTTCAAGAGTTAGGGAGTACTGGTCCCAGTCATGTGCATGATTGTTTTCTTCATGGGCCAACCCATTCCTTCCAGCTAAACTGGAACTGAGTGCTTCCACACATGACTGCTGTGGTGAAAGGAACTGTTGGGACCAGTGGTTCCTCTGCACTAGAGGGAACAAGGCCAAACATCTGCCCATCCTACTTTACATCAAAGCTTTGCCCCAGCAAACAGCACTGGGTTACTGGTGGTGCAGACTTTAACTCCTCCTTGACCAGAGGTATCAGGCTTTCATTCCATCTCATCTCACTGACACTCCCTGTCCTGCTTCTCTACTATTTTCACATAATAGAGAACACCTTCTTCCAAGTGACCTCCCGTTCAGACCTCATGTCATCCCTGATTTGGCTCCACTGGAACCAGGAGCTGCTGCTGGGGTTCAAGGTACTTGCCTGTATTTAGCCCAGGTGACAGCACTCCCTGCACGCTCCGGCTTTGCCAGGAGTCTCATCATCTAAGGGGTGGTCACCAAGCAACTCGGTGGCAAGACAAATCATGGGGCACAGAAGCAGAATTGATCACCCATGTGGATTTGTTTCCTCTGTGGAAAACACCCTTACTAGCAGCAACAGAAACATTTTGCTTTGGGAGAATGAAGGACCCTGCCCAGAGCCGCGGTACTGCGGCAGCTGGGACAGCTGGGGCTGACCCGGGTCCCGCCGCTGACTCAGGCACAAAACAAGGTCCCAAGGAGGGGAAAGAGACATTTAAAAAGGAAGGGGGTGGGGGAACAGATAATCTGTTTTATACTTAGTTCAAAACAGTTCAAAACAGTGACCTTGCCTCTGTTCTCTTAAACACAGGGCATCACTTTGTCTGGGTCAATAATGTTTCTCCTGACATATCTGTTCTTTACAAAAGGAGCTATTGACAGGACTGGCAAGAATAAAGAACTGTTCTTCCAATAAATTAATTCCTCAGAGCTTCTCCTCCTTCAGAGCCTTGGGCGGAGGAGGAAAATGTTGGTCAAGATAACCTTCATTATGAAAACTTCTTCTCAGTGAAGCTGGAAGAGAAACTGCCCTTCCATTAAAAAGGTTGTTTTTGCCGTGCCATGTTATCAATAGAACATTTGCATCCCTGCAGGTACTGTAACTCATTTCTCTTTCCCATATGTTGGGATGAATCTTTTACTCTGCTGCAACTAATCAAGTTTTAACATGAAGAACATTATATTAACACCAGAGACAGCAGTTTGTCTCCTTTCCAAGGGATTTAGAGTGGTCAAGAACATGCACAGCTTTTAATTGAATATTCATCTGGTAATAACACTCATTGTTTCCATTCAGATTGGTAAAAAATTCAGACTTTTTCATTGTTTAGCACACAAAATTTGGTAGGTTTTTATAGCTCCAGATTCAGACAGTCTGCTCTTAATTTAGGAGCTGTGATTATTAATTTAAATATCCTTTGGAATTCTTAGTTCTTTCATCATCAATTCTTCCTATATCAGTAAATGGATCATCATTTACTAATCACACGAGGAAGATTTAAATGTCTCAAGATTATTAAATAACTTAAATTTTAATCTGTTGTTTTAAAATATTTATTTTACTAGAAAGCCTGACTTTCACATTGATATTTTCCACGTCCAAAGCTAAAATTTCCAGATGAAATAAGAAAACTAAAACCTTTATTTTTCATGAAAGCCACGAAAATCTGTTATTCCTGAACTAAAAATATTTAACTGTCAGAAAGAGCACATCAGTTGAGATTTTTAATATTGAAGAGTTTCCACCCATATAGTTCAGATTCCTCCAGATTCTGTTCATAGTAAATAGCATTTCACCATATTTATGCACACTTCCACTATATATATTTAAATAAACCTTAGGAACTAAAATGTCATGATTTAACAGTTGAAGCTAAATCCTGTATCTCCATTTGCAACAGTTCACTGAGCACTTGCCTTTTAGTTTGCTTTTATGAGAATTAAGGCATAAATGGCTGAGAAAAACCCACCCCTGGTGTCAGGACAAGGCACCCGGGTGACACGGCACACACCATGAGCTGGTATTTCACCTGCAGCTGGTGGACTAAAATATGATTTAAGTGTATCTCTCACAGTTATGTGTTTTGTCCTGGTGGGAGAGTCCCATTCTCCCAGTGTCCAGAAGGGATGGAAAAAGGGATGGCTGTAGATGTGAAAAAGGAGCAGCTCCAGAGAACGCGAATCTTGGCATTTCCCTGCACGTGGCCTTAGAACTGGCCAAAGGGCCGAGTGTGGGAATTCACTTGAAGCAGGTCCAAACCATGAGCCAGCAGAAATAATCATGAAATAATTGTATGAATTTGAGTCAAAGCGGTCTGTCTCTGAAAGAGAAACACAATCATCCTCAGAAGGACACGTTCAGGATGACAGTTTAGTGCCAGCACCAGCCCCTGCCTTGTGGCACCGTGGGCCTCTCATCTTTATGTGATAGCACAGTAACACAGACCAGGAGTGCAAAGATGTCTTTCCAAAGCTAAGGCTTCCTTTCATCATTCCCTACCTTCAGGTAGCAGTGAACTGCCTTCCAAGACGTTGACAGGGTCACAAAGCCGTGTTTGTGCTGTGCCAGGGAGTCCCCACATCACAGCTGGACACAGCTGGAGCAGCAGCTCCAGCCTGCACACGAGCTGCTCACAGCACAACTCTGCCCTGCACTAGCAGGTATTCAAACAGTAAGTGTAGCATCTTCCCTCTGAGAATCCATTCTAACATGACAGAACATGTTATTTTCAAATTACAGTTGCATCTGAATTTTTATAGGGAGGACTATCATACTCAGGGCCAGTCTCACCTGCCAGAACTGGGTCCATCTCTGGTAAGGGACACCATGCTCCTGGGTGGGCTGGCACCCACGAGGGCTGGAGAAGCAATGCCAGCTGGCCACTGTAGATTTACCCACAGGAAAGCACCAAGTCTCATGGGATGAACCAGTTTTGCCTAGTCTTAGGGCTGGCTACATTAAATTCTGGAAGCAGAACAGTTAACCACAGCAACACTGACAGCCCCTGATGAATTAAATCCCTCCTCTTTCTGCCGGGAGGAGGGGATATGTTTCATTAATTATTACCTTCCAGAGTGTGTTGACTTGTTTCTGTCTGCACTGAATTTCATGTAAACCCTCTGTTGAATGTCACATACTCACATGCTGCCTGAAGTGTGAGATCTTGTATTTGGGTATCTGCTGTAGCTGACAGATGTTTACAAACTCGTGTATCTGCACAGCTTCTTTCTGCCTATCCATCTGTGCTTCCTGATAGACAGCAAGTTATCCCACCTCAGGCTGGAATAATTTAAGATTGTGACATCAATCCTTAATCTGCATTTTTTAGACGGTAACAGGCAGAGATTTTCAGTTACAGCTAATACAGTGTTGTTTTAAATTAACCTAAGCTGTTTATTTAAGAATCAGCCATTTCTAAACAAGTGGCTGTAACTATATGGTGTTACAACTGCTTTTAAAGATGACAGAATTGTGATTAACTGGGACTTCTGGAATGCAACCTGCCATAATTTGTAACACTTCAGGATGTTCTGATGTACGAGAAGGCTGAGCTCTTTTCAAACCTTACCAAAAAATTAATACCCAGTCCCCTCTGCTTTTAGCAGCATATGAAGAATTGGATTGGTTCAGGGCTTTGTAAACACAGGCTCATCTCCCAAGATCCGAGCGCATTTTTCCCAGTCCCCTTTCTTGCACAGCCAGCACTCTTATCTGAGAGGTGACACAGGGTGAAGTTGGTGCCTGCTGTGAGTCACTCTACCCAAATGACTAATTACACATCATTTAATCCTCCTGGGACAAGCAGCAGCGGTTTCACCTACACCAACACCTTCCAGAAAGAGTCTCTCTTCAGGAATGTAGATGGTCCCATGTCTAAATCTTTCAGGCTTCCCCTTAACTGACACCAGGACTTAGTGTGCACCTCCTTTAAGTTCCTCAAACACAAGACTTCACCTTTCTCCACTCCAATTCCGCTGCCTTCCCTTGCACTGGGTGCTGGGGGTTGATGCACAAAAGCATCTGGGAATTTTCAGCATAGGAATTGGGATCTTTGGCTGCTGGATCATTAGTCTTTTGAAATCTCTGTTATAAGAAGGCCTTCCAAAATGCTAGTCAAGTGGCGAGAGAAGACAAGGTCAGAAAACGCTACGACTGGAAAAATAAAATAATTTAGTCTAAAACCAGTGTGAGGCAATTCTCAAATTCAAATCTACAGAAACGTTCCCGAGATGTAAAAATCTGCATAAAAAGGGAAAGGCTGAGCATGAGATCAGCTCTAAATCCTCCATCCAAGGAACCTGGAGGTATCTCACGCTGAGCGTGCGCTCACCCCTGAATCTGAACCCTCCCTAGGCTGACACCCCGTGATGTGGGCTCCGTGGAACCCTGGGGAACAAACTCCATTCATCTGTAAGAGGGGCTTAAGCTTGTGCTCCCCTTCCACCAGGCCCAGCCTAACATGTCCCACAGAGCCCAGGCGGCCCTGCAGCATCACCAGGAGGTTTGCAGAGCTCTGCTGGCACAGCCCTGGCGCCTCTGCCCCGGGGCAGCTGCGATTTGCAGGAGCCTGAGCGTGGGCTCAGCCCCTGTGGACGCCTGCCAGCAGCAGAGCCAGAGGCTTCCCCCACACAGCAACAGTAACCAGTGGCACAGAGACAATTAGAACCAGGGTAATTATTTTACCCGTATTCACCTTAGCTTAGCACCGGTACGGAGATGATCAGCAGGGACAGGGCTCTCTCCCAGCTTTGAAACACACCTTGAAGGAAGTGAGAGTGGAAGTAACTCAGCAGCTTGGGTGGGAAAGGATGGTCCGTGGGGCTCAGTGACCCACTCTGCTGCTGTACCAGCATACAACTGAAAAAGCCTAATCTGAGTATTAATTACCAATTGCCTAACAGATTGCAAGCCTCTTCTGTTTTCAAACTGTTCATAAATTGATTCTAATTTCTTCTGTGGAGCAATTAGAAGTGGTTTTGTTATCCTGATGAACTGAACTGCAACCAAAGCTATTGCAAATAAACACAAAAGACAGATGATAAAGCTGGTAATAAGCATATTGCTCCTGTGTCCTGAGCAGCCACCAACACTTCTCAGTGAATATCATCTTTCACAACAACAACAAAGGGTAAGAGCACACGGCTATTTCATGGAGTCATCAAAACAAAATGCACTGAATATTATATTTCATACTAAATACATTACCCTGGCAGTTTGACACTCAACATTTCAATAGATATTGCATCTCTCTAACATTCTGCCTGAATTTCTGCAGATGGACTTTTAAGTATCAATGGAAGATTACTTTACTTGTCACGCTAAAAAGATTTTAAAGAATGGTTGCACACACTTCATTTTTAATTTTTCCTATTTCTTTTTTTTTTAAAAGGGAAACGACTCATGAATTCAGAAACATGGTTCTGCTGAAAGGTCAAACCCCTTGTTGTGTTGCAGCCCTTTGTGTGTGGTGCTCTTCCAACAGATCAAATCTCTCACCTGATGTGCCCAGCAAAGCACCAGGAGGATTTGCTCATGTTAAACTAAGCCTACCTAAACTGTGCTAGGCCAAGCTGAGACAAAGTAAGTGTTCCCCAATCTCATCAATCCACTGTGACACTGGGGCTTTTTTATATTTACTTTATTTTATTTTAAAATTGTGCAGGTTTCTGGAGACATACATGCAAATACACAAGAACCTCAATTTTCAGTAAAAAGCTCCAAAAAAGTAAACACTAGGGGGAAAAAACCCAACTGGATGCCACGACTTCAGAAGACACCTTGAGCACACAGTATCTCTCAGGATCACAAACAAACAAAACTGACAGCAATTTATTAACCTAAGAAAAACGTGGATTTCAAGGTTCAATTCCAGGGTCCTGAAAATCAGGCACCTGCCAAGATTAAGAGGGACACATATTTAGTGCATGCCAGTCACTACAAAGTTTTGGGCACAGACCAGCCCCCTTACCTGGCAGTGCCTTTGCTCTGGATCACAGTGAGCCCTGACCATCAGGATGCCACAGGAATCTCCTCCTGGAACACTGGATCCAACACTGGCACCACCCTGGCTGCTGAGAGCTGCCCCAGCCACTGCTAGCATCCTTGTAAGCTGCATTGTAGAAGTTTAATTTTTTTTTTTTCCCAAATGGGGGGAGAGGGTTTCTTCACCGAGAGCAGGTTTCATCACTCACATGGCAAATCTGCCAGTAGCAGATCATAGAATGGATTGTTACCTTTCCCTATCCATTTTGTAAAGATATTGCTTTCTTCTCAGACTGCAAGCATCACTTCTAACTGGATTTTGAATTATAATGTGAACTTTACAAAATTATTGGTGCTATTCATATCACTAGTTAGATTCTACGGAACAGTGATATTTTTTGCCCTTCCCCAAACCAGCACCTCTTAGTGTTTTATATAAAACAGCCACAGCCAGCAGAAATCAAACATTTCTAAGTAAAGTATTACATTGCAGGGAGTAAACAAGGAATAAAACATTTTTATACTTCTCCCTAAACTTATTTGTTTTTTGAAAGTATTTATGCAGCACAAAGACATGTGTTTAGTGAGAAATATGGCCAGTTCCTCTTCTTTAATTGAAACATTTATGCTTTTTGTTCTGCTAGCAAAAAGCAATGAACAGCAATAATGCAAGATAAATATACAAGAAACTTATAGATATGATTGTAAAACAACATCTTCCTAATGTTTCCACTTAATTACCCTGAAATGTATTCTATTTAATATTCATTACTCAAAAGCCAATTTAAAAGAGAATGAGGTGAAGGGACTTATTCAGAAAGACGGACTGTCATTCACTGCAATAGTTATCTAATATACAGAAGTTAATAAAGCAGATTAATCTACAAGTCCCTTTAAGCCATCACTGAGTTTAGAACAACTGCCTCTTTGACCCCTAACCCTCCCGCTGCGCACCAGTAGCAGGTGCCAGCTGCACTGAAATGATGGCTGAGGCATTTTAAGGCAAAGTCTTTTCTTACTTTGCTTCTGACCAGCAGCTGACCCTGTAGAAGCGATTGTTTCATGTGCTGGCCTAAAGGCTACATAAACCAGCAAGGGACAAACAAAAGCATACACACACCAGCTGCCTCGCCTGGGGCGCATCCAGCACCGACACCTCGCGCGGGGCCGGGCGCGCGGCCCCTTTTGTTTGCGCCGTGGGTTCCGCACAACGCTCCTCGCAGGGCGGAACAAAAACTTCTCTCCGGCCCCAAAACTGGAGGCACAGCTTGGATGATTAAGAGGGGATTCCCAATTTGATTTAGCGCCATTATTAAGAGCGTGAAATCTTCCGATACATCACTAATGATGATGTATTTTAACATTAAAAGTCTTAAAATTAAATTACTCGATTCACATGATAACAAATCACAATGAGGCTTTAAACAAAGCAGAATTAGAAAAGACACTAAGCTCATTAATTTTTTTTTGATTTCTTAATTGACAGCACACGTAGTGATAACTATACATTTAGCAATATACTTGAGACTGAGGCTGCTGCCACTTTTAACCATGAACAGTAAGAAGCACATATAAAAGAGAAGTAACCGTATTTTTCATTAAGATAACACAGCTTTGACATAGTTATTTTGCTGCTACAAATTACACAACCACAAAAACAATCAGAGTAATGATTAAATGCAGTTATGTACATGGGAGACTACTAGTGCAAATGTTAACATATTTAAATGACTTCCCTTCATTAAAAAGATTATATATGATATTAAACCATCAATCAAATCGAAACACTAGAGTCTAAACGTATTGTCACTGGTTAAAATAAATGACTTTGAGACTGAATTTTGGCTCACTCAATATGGTGCCTTTTCTGTTGCTTAGCCACCCAAGTCTCTGCTGGCTTGGGCTACAGCTGGTATCTCTCCATCCCTTTCAATTAATAAAGAAAGTTATGGTAGTATTGCATAACATTTTTAAATTGGGCTAAGAGGCTGAAACAGATGTCCCAGGGAAAATCCCTCTCACTGCTGTATCAAACCTTTCAAGCCCTGAGCCAACAAAAGCTGAGCACTCTCATCCTGATTCAGCTGAGCCTTTAAACACATTTGATTTTAAGCATAGGAACAATCACACCTGTGGGTTTGATCTGTTCTTAAAATGAAGCATATGCTCACATATATGAGCCACGGTGCTTAGGTACTCAATATCTGGCACAAGTACCCTCTGTCAGTGCAATTCAGATTTCTTTGTGATGTGCTTGTATGCAAGTGCTGCTGCCTGGGCCATGAAACACATTATAAACACAGCTCTGCTGCAGGTTTTTATTTCCATTACTGTGCATAACTCCACACTAGCTGTATATGGCACTGAGGCTTATCTCAAAACCAAAAATATCACTTATTTTACTATGTGAAAGGGGAAAAATGAAAGGTACATTTTATAATACTTTTTTATTAGTAATGCCACTTGATTTTTCATTGCAACAGGCACCTTTACGTTCTGTTTTACACTTGCCAGGCAGTGCTGCTGCACTGCTTCACTTGGTGCCTCCCATCACGGGGTGCAGTCCTTGGTCGCCAGTGCTCTGCTCCACGGGGCAGCACAGGCAAGTTCCCCTTAGTGCTGTCATACCACACCCCCTCCTCTTACCCAGCACTTCCCAACCCATCCTGGCTCCCTTTTCCACAACTATCCATGCTCTCAATGTTCTTTGTTCCCAGGGATCCCCCTCCAGCTCTTGTATTCCAGCAGATTCTCCCATGGCACAGAATGCTGGCTCTTCCCACGTGCCTGCTGCCAGTCCCCTCCTGCAGCACTCCCCAACCACTGCCCCCTGAAATGCTGAACCCTTGAAGGGCTCTGCACAGACACAGCCTCGTCCTGCAGACACACAGCCCCATAACACTGCCCCTGCTGTGGGCCCACCTGGGCATGGAGCAGACCTGCCAGCAGCTGGCTGGAACAGGGGCCAGGAGGTGTGTGCAGATGGAATCCAAACACTGCTGCTGTCTTCAAACTCACTCCACCTCATTCTTGTCCACATATTCTCTCTGTAAGATGATGCAGAGTAATCATGGGATACTGGCTTCCCTCACTTGACCCCACACCTTAACCCCTGGCCAAGAAATGCCCAGCAAAGGAAGTGAACACTGGAATGCCACTGAAATCCCATTTCTATTCAACCAACCAACCATTTATGCCTTCCACAGCCAGCACAGAAGCATTTCAGAAATGGCTGCACTAGCAAGAGTTCTTTACCTATCACGCCTAAATCTTGAAAACATTTGTTAGAACTACAGGTGAGAAATGCTACAAAACTGATTGATTTTTGGAAAGAACTAACAGGAATAGTACTTTACTATACCAAAATTGAGCTAACAGCCTAATGTGCACAGTTCAGCAAGATCAGCATTAACAGAACATAAAGGCAGCCTCTTAAGACCAAAAATTACAATTTTATTTATAAAGTGAAGCAGCAGAGGCTTCGCTTCTCAATCCCAGAATAACAGCAAAGTAGGAGCCTTTTAAATTTATTCATCAAAGTGCTCAGAACAGAAGAGAAATAGCTGAATATAATAAAGTTAATACTCCGTTCTACTCATATATGTCAAATTACTTCACCCGTTAATTCGGTGTAGCTGTAAGACCCCCTCACAGAGTGACTGCAGATGGAGCTCAGGCTGCGCTGCTCGCCCGGGGCTACGAGCTCAGGGCACAGCAAAACCGGGGCCAAAGCCAAGAGCCACTGCTGAGCTTCAGAAGGATGCTCAGACTTGCTCCTGGACATTAAGGAGCTGTTTCGCTTCCATGTTCTCTTTGCTTCTCTCTTTGTACAGTCACGGGGCAATCACACAGCTCCGCTGCTCCAGGCTCCGGCAGGTCTGGGGGGCGGACACACCGCGCTGAGCGCTGCGACCGCCGCCGTGGGCGGGAGGGGGCGGGGTGATGGTGATGATGGTGATGATGATGATGATGATGGTGATGATGATGATGATGATGGTGATGATGCCGCCCTGCCAGACCCGCGGCTCGGTGACGCCCGGCAGGCTCGGGAGCAGCGGGACACCCGCACACGCTCTCCCCGAGGGAGAGCGGCAGAGCCCCGGGAGAGCTCTCCGTGGGAGAGCCACGCTTCCCGTGGCTGCCCCGGAGCCGCCCCTGCCCGGCCCCGCCGCTGTCCCCGCCGGGAGCTGCCCCAGCCCGGGCCGCCCCGCACGGTCCGGGGGCAGCACCCGCTGGGCAGGACCCCAGCGGGGACAAGTCATTATCCAGCTACTGCCGGAGCTCCCCCGGGAACCCGAGACCTGACCAGCATCTCGCTGCGGCAGCAGCGCAGGTACAGAGCTGACAGACCTCCAAAGCGGAGCACACTTTGCCACCAGGGCCCAGTTTTTCATCGCCGTTAAGTGTCTGTGACCCAGTCCTTAACAGGGTTACGCATTACTGAGCCCAAACAGATGTCCTGAAAACTGAAACCGCTGGGTAGGAAGCAGCAATCTTGTTCATTAGCTTCCACGATAGTCAAATCATCTATAAACCCAGTGTTTAATGGCCAGCCGATGAATAATCAATGTCTCACTTTTCATCTGAGTGTGAAAGTGAGAATAATCTAATACGCCGTCCCTCCGGTAGCGCGAGGCCCTGGGTTCCGTTTCTATTCAGGGCTGATTTATAACCCAGTGGAAACCTGATGTAAACATATGATCAATGAGTCCCATCATTGCTGATAATAACCCCCAACCGGCGCACTCCCTCATCTCCAAAGCCATCCCTTTAGGCTATTAGTTTCGTCCAGCTAATCCTCTCCACTATTCCTGCCTGCTGCTTTTACCTTGGCCATCCGTTCAGTCCGGCAGACTCAGAAGTAATTTTATACGCAGTAGAGAGCGGGTGGAATTGATTTTTCGCTCAGTGCTCAGTTCCCATCTGAATAATTATCAATTTTACTGCCTCATAAAGGGAAGAGTCAAAATTTCAAATCAATTCAAAAGAGCTTCGGAGACTACAGAAACTGTGCATGAGAATAAAGGTCAAAGTTGTCAGTGACCTCGGGAGATGATGTCAGATATTAGTACCCTGAGTAGTTGACATCAAAGGCACTCAATATGATATGACTAGTGCTAATGCAAATCATATTTATGCTGACTGCTGGAGACCAGCCATTAATATTTAAAAGAGTATGTGAAAGCCTGCATTCAAAATAAATATAACGTATTCTGCAGAATTTGAAGTTAATAAAGACAGATCACTGCCTAGTCACACGCTGTAAAGTGAAAGATTACTGTGTATTAACAGACAAAGTATTACATCAGGACTGCCACAAATGGAGGGCAGCCCAGAGCTCGTGCCCTGCCCCTTCCCTTCCATCGTGGCACGTGGCACTGCACGGAGCAATCCCACAGACCCCGGCGCTCACTGCTGCTTCCATGAAACCCCTCCTGGCCATGTAAGACATAAGGACCTGTAATGTGACACGGGAATCATCATATTCTGATAACGACGTCAGCAATAAACATCACCGATACTCTCACAGTGTAGTGCCAGGAATATATTAGCTACCATTAGTTCCTTTTCACCTTCAATCACTGCTGGCATTTGCCTCCTATTGTAAGTGACTGTATGACAAGCTTTTTCCAAGAGACGCCTACCTCTTAGGGAAACACAGAGGTGACCACACCAGTGGTTTTGCATTTTGTTAATAACTTCCGTGTCCATTAAAAGCCTCGTGGCCTGTGAAACACACCTCCTCAAAGAGCATCTCGGCAGCTGCATTAGGAATCCAGAGGTTCTTGTAAATACGCATTTTCAAATAGTTTAATGAGATTTAAAGGACATGGGGCACAGAGCAAATGTGGGGATCATCTGTAGTTGTGAACATCCTGATCTCCCTGTAAAGTACTAGGGCTGGGAAAACCTGGGGGAGCTGGGAAGGGGCGATCTCTCCTAAGCAGTGCAGTGGCCACTTCCTTTTCAGATGCATGAGAGTTAATTTCCATTGTATTTACCTGTAGTAGAAAAAAATCCCGGAGTCACCTACTGCAAAATAAAGTATTCAAACGTGACAGCATACACTCAGTTTACACAGTTCATTACCAAAATGTGGTTCAATGCCAGAATTTGTTCTTCATCCTCCTAAAATACTTCAGAGACTTTCCTTTCCAATTGTCTACAGAAATGTATTGATGTTCTCACACGCCTCTCTGATGAACCAAAATGAGACACCAGGTTGTAAGACACTGTACAGCCAAGTACAGATCCTATGCTGTTCAGTAAGATAAAAAATACCTCCAGTCCTTGGTTGTCATGAGAACTTGGCTGAAGCCACTCAGGATTGCATACCAGCACAGGGAGGTTTGTTCTGTTCCAGAATAGCCAATGCTACCTTGGTGTTCAGTACCACAAAAAGTCAGGAAAATTCAGAAGTGTAATAATTCATATGTATGATATGTAATATATAATACATATGTACATATGAGAGTCTTCTTGTCTTCTTCAGCAAGGTTCCTGAAGAGGTAGGTGACAAAGTAGTCTAAACCAGCACAACAGCTGGAGGAGACAATCATACCTGTGTAAAAAATGAAACAGTTTTGAAATTGTTTCCATAAAAGAATAACTAATCATGACATTTTAAAGTACTTGGAGAGCTCAGCATTTACTGTCTTTGGCTAACTGATAAATCGACAAGTCCAGTTTTGACACACAGGCTGACTAGCTTTGAAGACAGCTTTCACTAGGGAACAGTGGTATTAAACTTTGCTGTTGGGGGACAGTAACTTCATAAATTAAGGATTCTTTAACTCCAGTGACTGCCTTTTGCAGCTCTAAATGCAGTGGCCCCTCTGTGTACTGGGAAGTGCAGGATGAGGGCTAACATGTTATTAATATTAATATTAACATGTTATTAATATTCAGCTTCACATTCAAAAGACTGGAAACTAAAATTCTGGTTTGATCTGCCTCCTGAGGAGAAAAGGTTAAACCCAAGTAGAGCTGCTGTCCAGGCTTTTCTCAAGTAGTGTGTCACTGTGCTTCTCTGCCCCAAGGAGCTTACAATCCATGCCAGGCGTCAAACACTGAACTAGGGCCATTAAGGGCAGTAAAAAGGTCATCACAAAGCAGCCAGTTAGTAATTCTGCTTAACAACTGTAATTCAAGTTGGTTAAAGTACATTAAATACAGTTTAAGTACATTCAAAGCAGTGCCCTGGCCCATGGTTCTCATGCAGGCTCCTCTCCAACTTCCTCTGGCAAACAGCAGGGCACCTTCCCCTTAGCCCTATCTGATATTCTCTGCAATTCCAAACATCAGATCCAAATGAGTGGAGCGTTGAGGGCTCCATCCTCATTGCCACTGGCTTCAGCAAGAACTTGTCTAGGCCTTTTATGGTTCACAGTATTTATTTTAGATGGGCCACTGGAGTAAGGGATGTGGGGGTTGCAAAAGGAATTAAACTGTTAAAATGCTCATTCTAAGGGAAAAGGGATTAGAAGGATCCAATTAAATGTACCTTGAATTCTTTAAACTATGCTAATTTGGAGGCCTGCCAACCTTGCAGTGTTCATTTAAACACATCCCTCTAGACCCTGAAGTATTTTGATGTGTGTCTGTTTAACTCCTTAAGCTCCGTGCTGACACTATTAACCCTTCACCGCTGAAATCCTAACTGCATCTTGCTAAGGGTGTTTTGGAGGAAACACTCAAGGGACATTTACAGGCAGAGAAGATACAAGTCCTAAGGCCTGATCTTCCAAAGCAACCAGCTGACTCAGCAGCCAGAGCTGGGAGTGATCTAACAGCTCACAGAAATGAGCTGGAGCATCTCAACTCTGTCTCCACGGGGCTGGTGAGCTTCTGAGGGCCGAAGCCAACAGGGCAGGAGGGCAGGACATTGCTGGAGCAAAGCTGAGATCAAAACTGTCAGTCTTGCCAAAGCAAAGGCAGCACTACCATCTTCTCAACCAAAACAGTCCTGCATATAAACTAGAAATGCAATTCATGGTGGAATTGAATCACCATCAATAACAACAAGAGAGAGATTTGAAAATACATATTTCATAGGAGGGCTCTGCTGTATTTCCTAACCAGTGCTTAACTCTATTTCTTTTTAAATTGAATAATACAAAGTAAATCACTATCATCAGTTTACAAAACAGCAGTAGTTCTAAACATGCTGATACTGTACAAGTAGGTATTTTACATTCGACAGTAAGTGATTTTAGCAGGACAGCAGACAGGTCCACACTATCATTTGCTCATGAGAATCTGATATGAGTGTTAAGAGCTACTTAAATTTGCCCATAACTATATATCAAATATGCTTCCCTATGCTCATTTTTCCTTTTGATTGCAGACAGGGAGTGTCAAGCAAACTCCCTTGAATGACTCTTCTGGGCATGTGGAACCCTGTGCTGGGCAGAATATGTTCTCACTAAATCTTAGAGAGACAAGCCAACTAAATAAACAGAACAAACAAGAGCAATGAGGAGCTACCCCTTCTAGGCTATGGGGAGATAAATGGGTGAGAAGACAGAATAGAGATAGAATTATAAAAGAAACAGAGATAAAAGCTGGGGATAATCAGGAAAAATGCAGTCAAACCGTGTTTCTCACTTCTGGTTGACTCAGCTCCATCACCTGTGAACTAATAATGTACAGAAACACCACAGCCAGCTCCGTGTGTGCCAGCATGGGCCCAGCAGCAGCTCAGCAGCCTTGTCAAGCAAAACTGAGCTCTCTGGACCTCCCTGATGGCGAGGTGGGTGCTGGTGATGGGCAGAGGACATGGATGATGACTCTGGTAACAGTCACCAGCTCTTTCTCCTTTGCCAGTGTGCACCCACTTCATGTTTGGGGACTGACCTGACATGCACTTCTTTGTTATCTGTGTGGTTTTGCCTTAGCTCAAGTAGCTGCAAGGTGTGCCTGTATGTGAGAGTGGGTCAGATTATTTTAGAAAAGCCAACAAAGGCCCCAGAAGACTTGGGGATGACTTTTGGTCTCAGCAATATGACAACAGCAAGCTGAAGGGGAATTGCTTCTCAACAGTTCAACACCATTGCTGAATCCGTGCAAATTAAAAGATTTTGTTTTGTTTTTCACACAGAGGCAAGGACAGGGAGTTAAATGGTATTTTCCATGTCCATCAACTGCTTATAGTTCAATACTGGCATTCTTTGCCTTTGAGACTAAACCTGAAAAGTAAATGGATTTAGCAATTTAATATCTAAATTAGGCAGCAAGACAGAAAAAATGTTTTAGTTTTTCCTCAATGAATAGCATACTATACTATTAATCATATGAAGATTAGAAAGGCATTGCAGAGATTAGTGACAACACGCCAGGCAGACTGCCTTAAAAGGCCCTGATCCACTGAGTCAGCTGTGAAAAAGCCAGGTAAACACTTTAGAAGGGAACTATTGCAGTGTTTATCCTCCCAATAAAAGCTGGGATGAGGGCTTCCATTACAGCTGATTTACAGCAAGGTGCCTGAGAAGGAATACATATTCCTTCACAATGCTTATAAAGTGGGGAATCAAGCAAGGTATTTACTCAGCAACAGAACACTCCTCAGAAAAAAGGATTTGGGGACTGTTTGTCCTACAGCTGACAACGAGAGGCTTCACATACGTAAAGAGAATAGAGAAAAAAACGTCATATGCTGTTTTCTGTGAAAGAGAAGTGATCTCCTGGTATTTAATTTTTAAAATAAAAAGACAGCTATTTAATTTTTATAAACATTTCTGAAAATGACTTCTATGTCCTAATCAGTTTAAAACACAATTTCCCCTCAGATGGCTTATAGCCCTGAGCCCTACTATTCTGAGATGTTCTTGTGGCACTGATACAATTCAGCGAGAAATGCAATGCTTGGATCTACTTACCCATTTTCCAAAGGCAGAAGGATGTATGTGACCAAATAACACACAGGAAATAAGTTGATATTTCACTGTCTGACAATTGGTAATGTCCAAAATACCAACATTTTCAAAGGGATAAAAGGTAGGTAACTTAACTCTTGAGATGATTAAAAACAAGTAAATTAACATTAAGAGCCAAAGAGTAATTCTTCTGGACATGTCATTATAGAAGTATGGAAAATAAAATTTCTTTAACACAAATGAGGAATTTAATGGCAGGCTTGAATATCATTTCTCGATACATGCAGTATTAAGAAACATGATAAGTAAGTAATGGCCAGTCTTCGCGAACGAAGAGCCGGGGAAGGTCCTTACCCGCATATGCAGATAAGGCCTTCGA
>JAWWES010000030.1:487114-525235 GCA_035583135.1 Lophotriccus pileatus | reverse complement strand
TTAAAACAACAAAAAAAAAAAAAAAAAAAAAAAAAAAAAAAAAAGCATTTTTCAGCTGAGTGATCATGGGAAGTTAAGTAGAATCATAGAATGTTAAGGGTTGGAAGGAACCTGAAAGACCATCCAGTCCCAAACCCCCCTGCCATGGGCAGAGACACCTCTCACTATCCCAGGTTCCTCAAGGCCTTACCCAACCTGGCACTGAACACTGCCAGGGTTGGGGCATCCACAGCCTCCCCATCCTCACAGGAAAGAATTTCTGCCTAATATCTAATCTAAATCACCCCTCTTTCAGTTTGTACACATTCCCCTTTGTCCTGACAGAGTGTCCCTGTCCTGCTTTCCTGCAGCCCCTTCAGACACTGGAAGGTGCTGTGAGGTCCCCACACAAGCTCCTCTTCTCCAGGCTGAACAGCCCCAACTTTCTCAGCCTGTCTTTGTAGGGGAGGTGCTCCAGTCTCCTTTTCAACTTTGTGGCCTCCTCTGGCCTTGCTCCAACAGTTCCCTGGCCCTCTCATGTCAGGAACACCAGAGCTGTGCACAGCACTCCAGGTGGGCTCTCAGGAGAGCAGAGTGGAGGGGGAGAATCCCCTCCTTCGACCTGCTGGCCACACTCCTTTTGATGCAGCCCAGGATTCTGTTGGCTTTCTGGGCTACCAGTGCTCACTGCCAGTTCATGGCGAGCTTTTCAGCAACCATCAAGTGCTACTCTGAATGTGTGAGAGACCTTCCCAAAGATTAGGGGCTGCGTAGGCAGGTTGGACAGACGCAAATACAAGTGAAAAATACCCGTAGGATCCTAAAGATGCAGGCAGAAACCAAATGGGACCATCCTCCATTCAACCTCCTGTCAAAAACAGGGTCAGCAGCAGGCAGGTTCCTCAGGACCTTGTCCACTATCTAGGAATATCTCCAAGGATGACATTCCACCCTCTGTTTATTGGTATTTATTTCAGGTCTATTAAGGACATGGAGATGAACTGAAGAAGAGCAGTGGCTGAACAAATCTATGGCTTATGAAATATGAAAAAAGTAAGCTGTTAACATTTTTGTTGATTCTCTCCTCAGCAGAATATTAGGAATTCTACAGAATATATATTATCTAAGATGTTCCTTAAAACATTAGTAATTCTCCATGATTAAACTCCCAGATACCTAAACACACTAATATTCTACATTCCTGTTTTTCTCACCCCTAATAAAGGCCCAATCAATAAATACGACTCAAACTCCTGAACAGCTTCGCAGTCAAAAGCTGTGCACGGTATTCCTGGGTGAACAAGGATGATTTATTTTTATTTCCCACAAATGCTGTTTCCTTCTCCATGTTCTGAATGTTTGGACAGTCACCTGGTTCAAAAGCATAAATTAAACAGAGTAAGTGAATTAAATGAATTGCAATCAGACGTGCTGTATTTGTATCGTACTCCAAGTATCCTTCCCTGGCTCTGATTCTCCTCTAAAGCATATTCAGGAAGTACTGAGTAACAAGTTTCTTTTTTCCACAGGCAGATACCTTTACATTCCTCAAATCACATCACAGCTGTGCGGAACAAGTGTTATTTATACAACAGCCATGCTGATCAAATAAAAACAAAACCCCACAGATACCTGTACACACATTAATATTTCACTTCTGAATAACAAATGCGTGAATTTTCAGTGCAATTCTAGTGGAGGCATATTAATAATTTTAACAATTCAGGCTTGTAAGAAAAGAATATTTAAAAACACTATCTGTAAAAATCTACAGGTTTAAAAGAACTTAGTTCCAGTAACCAAAATAGTCACATTCTTTAAATGTTCAAAAGCCAGCATCTTCCACTGTCCCTTGATATTAATTTTTGTAAGATACAAATGAATGTGGTGCTTTGAAAAGCTGAGATATCTAAATACATGAATTCTTCCTTTAGCCAAGTGTAAGTAATTCTTACCTACTGCAGTGAGTCCTCCAGATATTGAGGTCAGAATGAGATGTGAGGTTCTAAACTGGTAATGAAACTCATATGATCTTGAGTCAGACACTCCAAAAGTGGGTAATAAGACTGGCTTAGTTTTTGATATTGCTGAAAAAAAGAGTAAACATTAATAGAAAATACAGATATTACCATTGACTAATGTTAACAACATTAACTGATGACAGAAGAATGATCTTAGAGATTTTATGATATGGCAAATTTAAAATTAGCCAATGAATCAGAATATTTAGAGAGCTAAAATATTTTCCTGTCTTCAGTAGATTTCAACTTTTCAAATTTACCATTTGATGTAACTTGCTATTAGTTTAAAATTCACTCAGGGTAGTCCAAAGATGCTACAGTGCTTCACCATTCAACGTGCTGTCAGTCTGGGAGGAGCAGGACAGTGTTCTGCCCAGGGCTCAGGGGATATCTGACCTTCTGCAGGAAATCTCACTAAGAATTGTCATGGATTTCCCAAAACCATCTCAGAGATGGACTTTTTTTGCTGCTTATGTGAGCTCCTGTAACAGCACAGGCAGAGACACCTGCTTAACACAGCAGCCTAATCCCAAGTGTCCTCCTGTTCGGGACTCTGGTTTAGGGAATTAAGTGGTGGATAGCTGGGAATACGCAATTAGGCCAATACACCAGCTTTAATTCAGAGCAACTTTTCACTTCCACGGACTTTTTTTATGTGGCAAAACCAAATCTGGGTATTAACAATTTTTAACTATCCCAGATTCGTCCCTTCCTGCAAGACAGTGGCAGCTCTGAACTAAAGTGTCATGAAGAAAAAGGCCCAGTTCAAATTCAGGCTGATATTAATCAAGATCTGTTGTCTTCCCACGAAGAATTGGGAATATGGTGTACCTTAATTTTAAACTTTTCCATTTTATGGGGAATGCACAGTGACAATTTGCAGATTGAAACTAATTGCAGAGTAGGTGGATAAATGAGGATGCTTTACAGTGCATGCAGACAATGAAACAGGTTTGCAAGCATAGAGAGGGAAAAAAAATGCATTTCTCTCTTTTACAAGCCTAGTGAGAGTTCTGGAAAAGCTCTCATTTCACAAGGCACTTCAGTCATACCTGTGTTTGAGATGTCACTATATAAATAAATTTAAGTAATTGAACTGAAAACTCTGTTTGAGCTGTTCTGGATCCCTCTGTCTCATTATACCAAAACAAAGCCTGTGGTGGTGTTATTCCACGTTTCACATAAAGACTCCCAAGATGAGTAATTGCTTGCTAGCAGGTCACTGTGGGATGCTGAAAGCAGCATTTTGACAAAGGCCTGAAGTACATTGTCAAAGGGGTTGTCCCTGTACAACTTGAAGATGCCGAAGCTGACATAATTTCCACATCAGGCAGCATTCAGTGCAGAGTAACAGATGGAAATGCCCTTGAGTTTCAACGGATAAACCTGATCTTTCAACAAAGCCCCAAGAGAGAGGATCTGATCAGCTGTTTTCATAAAAAGAAAGAAAGAAAGAAACTTAAATAAGCAGCTGCAAATGTAAAATATTTTGATGGCATTACCTAAAATTATTTTTGTTTTTATTTTCATTACTATTTGGAAGAAAAATTGTTTCTGCATCTGATGTAAAAGACCTGTTAAGTAAGCACGATTAGAGCTTAAAAGCCAATAACCAATTAGTATGCAAAATTTAAAATACAAGCTCTGGAATTCTCATTATTGATGCACAGCCAGAACATGACTGGGTCTATGAGCAAGAATTCCTTAATCTGAACAGAGTAGCAACACATGGTTTTATAGTTTCTCAAGCTGCAGCAAAGCCTGGTTTTGATCCATTACCATAATGCTCTCTTGGGATTCTTGCTGATGTATATACACACTAAACATATTCCTCAGAAAACAAGTATGTCCATTACAAAAGCCTCTATTTTACCAGTCACAGATGGGAACAACTTTTTAATTCAACTCCATGTTTAAAATGTAAAAATAACAGCTACTGGTAAATATTTGCTGTTGCTGTTCACAGGAAATAGTGGCTTTGGATCCACAGTGCAGCAGATCCCGCTGCAACCCCCTGCACAACTCTCCATGTTCTCAAGGTCCCAGTACCAAGCTTTCTAAGTATCTTTGCAACAATTTAACGCTCATCTTCACAGCACCCCAGAGTGAGTTTGCCTTCATGACAGCTTTTTTTAAACCTGAAGCAATTAATGAAAGGGAACGAGTGGCACGAGCACAGCAAAGCCGGAGCGCTTGTCCTGCCACGAAGCAGCCTGACTAGGCTGACCCCATCTGATGCCGACCTTGACAGGCTTGGCCTGCACAGAACCCAAGTGCCACGTCTTTGCTTTGTTACTACTCATCATTCTTAGTAATTTTAACTAGTGGAAAATAACAGAGAGCAGCGCACTTTAAAAAACATTCCTGTAAACAACAGCACAAGAAAGAGACGCTTGGCTCGTCTGCTCTCGGCATGTAATCGCCTCGTCCTGGCTCTGATCTCAACTTGGGTCAAGGAGCAGGGAGAAAAGTGGGCATTGCCTGTTTGCAATCCAAATATTGCCACCTGGGAAAGGGAGTTACGATGGCGCAGTTTGGATTTGAGGCAATTAAAAAAATGCCCTAAAACCGTGCCTGAGATGACACAGATGTAGTATCATTTAGTAGGTATTGAAGCCTAATATTAAACTGGATGAGTCCCTACACAGCTCTCCTTTCTACCCATGCCAATTTCCACTTGCACATCATCTACCTACCTCATTTTAATTCTTTTCCTTAATTCTATTGATTATCAGCAATGATGAATTTACATCACATCATTAGAAAAATGAGGGGGAAAAAAATCTTGTTTTTAAACACCTAATGAATGAAAGAACCAGCCACTTGTTGTCATTTGATGCAAGGATGGAAAGACATAAGTTACTGTTTAAAACAATCATGTTTTTCACCACTTCTAGCAAGTACAAGGTAATTTATCTATCAGGTTGTAAAGGAAAAAAATAGATCTACAAAAAAAGACTGGGAGTATGATCAGGGATTGCATAGAAGAAGAAACTAGAGTCTGTAAGAAGCCAGAATGGTGAATTAGAATTACAGAAGGGAAAAGAAAAGCAAATATTTAGCTAGGAAAGGTGGTCACTTAAAATCAAAATCAAGCCTTCTTAATAAAACAACAGAAAATTTATTATTGAGAATATAGAGTGGTTTTGACATTTGTGAATGGTCATGTGAGCACCTCTCTTACCCAAATGCTGCATTCTCAAACACAGTGTAACTGGGGAAGAGGTACCGTTCCAGTGACTGCTGCTGCACAGGAATTAGCTCCAAATGGTGTTAAATCTCTGTTATACCAAACAGGACTGATATCCAAAACATCTTTGAAAAGTAAAACACAGCAGAAAAATAAGAAAGTCTTCTAGTGTACCTGCATATTAATTTAATACCTTACGTTACTGAGAAATTACACTTACAAAAGATTAAACTCCATCTAGCTTTGTACAGTGCACTATTTTAATATATCCTAGACAGATCCTCTGAATTAGCATTAACCTTTTGGACAAGTCCTGGTCTACTTATTGAGAAAAATCAGTGAATTCCAAATTCTGTGAAAAACAATAAAATGAAATACAAATTTCTGTCTGTGAGATCAAGTGGGAAGGCACACACTGTTTTTGGAAACCACTGTTGAATGGTACAGTTCTCAGGGGACAAACAGGACAGAAAGGTAAGAGCGCTGTAAAGTAACCTGAGCTGGTCTTCACTGTTAAATTCAGTGCTGCAAATCTCGACTCCAGGAACACAAACACATACCTGGCTTCAGAAATGAGCGGAGTTCTGGATCCAAGAAAGGAACAGCCTTGGGTTTGTAGCTGAGCTGTCCAAGCATGACATCCTACAGTCCCAGGTCATTCAAGTGCTTGGTGTAATAAGCAACAACAGATGGCAAGAGCTTAGTAGTTTGTCAAGAAGGCAATTATGTACTTAACATGGAAATTAACTGGAATTCAGTGTGAGAAATGGATGATGAGAAAAGAAGGTGGAAAAACCTGAGGAGTCCCTCAGCTTGGGAACGTGAATTCCAGCAGGTATCCACTAGTGCTCATGTTCCATCACTTTTATTACTTCACCAAAACCTCAGCCAGTAATTAAACCCCACTGATGAGCACAAAGGGAAGGCTCAGCCCTGGCAGTGGGACATGAGGCCTGTCCCTCCTCAGTGAAACACCGAGCAGCATCTGGGTCTAGTGGGACATAAAAAGCTGCTTTCTGCAAGTGGACAGAGCACACAGAGAACTGTTCTGTGTTCATGGACTCATTTTAAAAGGGCCGAAGAGGGGGAACTGCTGATTTCAAATGAGCAGCAGAGGTGAAAGACCAGGCGGGTCCCAGCGCGATGCAGAGGGTGCAGAGCCCCAGCACAGCAGTGGTTTAGCATTAGTTATTGAAAAAATATGAAGCACCATGCCTGACTAGATAAAAAAAAGGATTACCTACTTGCAACATTTAGCAGGAGCTTCAGGGGAATATTTTTACACACTATGGATACTACTGAACATAAACTAATTTACTGAGGTACTTGGAATCAGGTCAAGAACAACTCCTCAGCTACTGAGGATAAGCTTACATTTATAATCCCTGTAGTAGAAGACCAAAATACAATTTTATAAATTGTATCCTATTGTTAAAAGAAACAATTTAAAGAAATTAAATACATAAAAGCAACATTTGACACGTTGAATTTAAAAATTGTGTTCGAAATTCATAGCTCCTGTCAAAACAAAAACTCTGTAGAGACTAATCAGTCAAGTCCCAGTGTCACTGACAAGATAAAAATCAAATGAAAAAGCCAACTTGCACCGATTTCTTCTTAATGTGGGAGAAATTGCATCACACAATCTTAAAATATACTGACTTTCAAAATCCTCAATAAGTTCCTTTAATCCAACCTTTTGCCCGGCACTTGACAGCAATGTCACAAAAATTGTGTACTCTGAGCCTCGGAGGTGATACAAAATTCTGACAGGGATAAGGAAAGGATTTTTAAAGATATTGCTGAAACTGCTGGAGAGGAAATAGAGCCTTGAATTTGGCTGCAGATTTTAATGAGTTAATTACTGAAAGGCTCCTTAGCACAACCAAAGGAGCTGGAAAAAAACAAGTGTGTGCATGCAGAGGGAAGTACTGAGCCAGCCAACACCAGGCTGGGCTGCTCTGCCCGCAGAGAACATCTCCAGGGCTCAGCACCCCAGGGCTCAGCACTCCAGGGCCCTCCCAGCTCCTGCTCTCTCCCCCAGACACGGGAGCACGTCAGGACACACAGCTTTCCTTTCAGCTCTCCTCCTTAATTGCTTTTACAGGAGAAGCTATAATACAAAATGATTTCCTTATGGCTGAGTTTCATTTCAGCAGGGCTTGTTCTAGATTTCAGACCAATAAGCACTTTGGATAATAATACAACTAAATCATATTTTAACACGTGTGAATTAGATGAAGATATAAAAAGACTTTGGTGAGATTAAACAAAGGTTGTGAAAATGTATCATGTTTATAGAGAAAAGTGTTTTTTGCCTTTTCCCCTTTCCTATTTTTATTATTCAGCACTGCCCATAAAGATGGTTGAACATGCACCTTCTAGGCATTTGGAATGCTGGGCAGTGCAAAGAAGGGGCCAGACAAAACAGGAAAATGTGAATCATAAAGATGAGAGCTTCAAGAAGTGATTTTTTAAAGCTTCCACAACAACAAAATGTGCATAAAACCTTTCAAATCAGCCCAGTGAGCATGCCCAAGGTAAATTTGCCAGAAGAAACTGATTCCAAAACATGAGTCCGTAATGAAGTGCAATATATTCTGGAAGCACTGTCACAGGAGAGAGAAGGGCAGACCAACACAGCTGAGAGCACTGAGCACTCCACTGCCAAGCTGAGCTGCTGCTGAGAAATACCTGTTAGACAGCAAGGATCAGTTTAACCAAAATTTTGAAGAAGACCCCTTATCTTATGAAGTTGGCACTGAATGGATTACCACACTAAGTTTTGAAATACATGTTCTGGAAGCAATTTAAAGCTCATTAGAAATAATTGTGTCTGGCTACTGGAAAATGTGGTAAAATTTAATCCACATCCAAATGCTACCTGGGCTGTGAGCACAGGAAATTGTTTTGTGCTACTGTGGCTAACCTCATCGCTGACCCTGAGCAGTAACTGCTACAGCAGCTGAAAGCTGAAGCAAAATTAAAAACTTACATCAAAGTATATCATGACAGAATGTAGATAAATAAAAACAGCATATTGAAAATATTATTTTTATGTCAGCCTCTTCTAATGAAAGGGAAGAGGTTTACTAAAATGTAAAGAAACCACAAAACAAAAATGGATGGTCCCAAGACGCATCGAAACATCATTCCTATACCACTGGGAGTTCAAAAACATATAGTAAGGAGACTTGTACATGAAGAATTAAAAGTGAAATATATTGGGGATGAAGAATAGGGAACTACACTATTCCAACTCCTTTCAATTCTCTCCTCTCAGATGTTTAATTTAAATCACTCTATCACTCCCTCAGACCGGCTCCAGCCGTAATGGACAAGACACAACAGCCCTTGCCAAGAAGCTGTGGAGCCCCAGCAAGGATAATTGTCTGACTAAGTGCATCCTCCGCCAGGCTTCCCATCTTTTGAACAGATAGCATTTGCAAAGGCATCTCAGACCTGTCTGCAGCACTGTATCAGTGATAAATGAGCAGGAGAGGACACACCAGCACTCCCCTGATCGCACGGCAGAACCAAACACTCGCTGAAGCGCTCCTTTTCAAAACTACAAAAAAATTCATCTTTCAAATGTTATTCCTTGACAATTGACAATACTTAGCACATCTTAAAAACCTTTTTTTCTGCTTTGCACTCAAATATATGAAACACCTATACACCAGTCTAGGGAGAAAAGAAGCTATGCTTTAGTCTAGCATTAAAGATTCAGCGTCCATACTCACAAGCTATCACCTACATTCCCAACCCCCAACACAATGCTACCTTTTTCTTCTCCTTCTATTTTCAGCCCAAGCACGGACCTTATAGCTCACAGAGAAAGGAAATGGAGGTACCACTCAGACACAAAGAGACATCACAAACTTGGGCAAAGCTGAAGATGGAAAGAAGGCGGCACACTAAATGACCAAATGTTTGTTTCAGAGCCATCTCCACAGATTTCCTTTACACGACAGCACAGGGCTCACACAGAACAAAGCCACATATAAATTCTAGCTGATTTTCGTCTCCTGAAGAAGGCCATGTGTGTGGATTATTTGTGTGTTATCCAAAACTGCTTTGATTGGTGTAGTCCAGACTTAGGAAGAATGAACGTGATGTCAGCGATCACCACTGTGCCTTGATGTGGGTGGGAAGAATCACCTGATGCCTCCTCACTTCACACACTAATTCCTTGTCTAAGTATTGACTGGACAGAGGCATATCTCAGATCACATTTTGATGTACCTGTAGGTTTATATAGCAAGAAAACTCCCAGTTGACCTATGACTTAACCAGAAATTTTTGGGTTTTGTTTGGTGCAAACGTAAATACTTTTACATGCATTTTCTGTATATCATTACACGTGAGAGAGGAGGAAAAATCCTGTTCTAAAACACATTTAAATTTCACTTCCCAATGAAAGCACAATGCAATTAAGCCATATTTTCATTCATTGATTTATGTTATATTCTTGTCAAAAAAAGGAACAGCCAGGCTAAGCTGTCTGTAGGAGAGGGACCAAATCTTTCCCTACAGAGCCAGAGGCTGGAAACTCTCACTGTCAAGGGCACAGCAAGGAGGGATGAGAGGTAACAAGCAGAGCTAGAAGCCTGATGTTCAGACAGGAGTTTGCCAAGAGGAGCAAACACAGCCAGGTCTCCAGGTGGTGGAAAGAAGAACTTCTCAGGGATGAGAGGAGCCTGGGCAGAGTCTACAGCAGCCCACTTGGTCAGTGGACCAACTGACAGAGAGACTGAAAGGAAGGATCTTCCCACGAGGCCAGTGTGATGAAAGAAAGAGATGTTCACTTCTATTTATCCCCCTCTGCCTCATGCCATCAGTTTGTGTTCCTCTCAGTTAATTATTATCATACAGATTTCAGTCAAATCTATCCTGAGCTAAAGTGTTTCTTTGATCAGCTCAGAGCTCATCACAAGCTGCAGGCATATACCAGAGGTCTGTCTGACTTGGTAAGATAAATGGGCACATACTGTCTGTTGTCATCTCCTGACATTTGCTGCATCCTCTATTCTCTCTTCTAATGCTCCAGTCATAAAATCATGCTGAGTGCGAGAATCTCAACTATTTTTTTGCATTTTTAAGTTACTTGCAGGAATGGTTCAGAAGGAAACTTGAAAACTGAGCCCAAGGATTAGAAGGCAGGTATGGATTTATTCTTTTATCTGAATCACACAGTTTTTCAGAACTGGAAAATTCTGGGGCTGGAAACGTTGTTCAAGAATGCAATTTTATGATCATCATTTGTTTTATTTGTTTATTCTCCTCAGATGTCTGCCAAGATTACACAGGCGTAAAAGACTTTAAAAAGGGCATAGAGTATTATGGATTACAGTTTTCATTAAAAGGACAACTATTAAAGATTTTCAAGAAGGCATTTGAAAGGAATGCAAAATCCCTTGATATCAAAATTTTTTAGAAATTTCTATGCTCAAAAAGTCAGCCTCCTGAATGGAGGCCCTCTCCCACATCTCCATCATTTCTGCACTTTTAGGTGATAGGTGATTTTGAAGGTTTCTTCTGGAGCACATTAAGTACAGTTTTTCTCTTAAATCTGTGCTGAGTCACATCCTTCCATAGGAAAACATTTAGGAAGCACATGGAATAGAAACATTAGAGAAAGCTCTAATGGAATGATGGAGCTGAAGCTGTCCCTGCTCACTGCAGGGAGGATGTGCCAGTGACCTTTAACAGGTCCCTTCCAACCCAACCCAGTCTACAATTCTGTGGCCACTTCAGTTCTTTCTGGGGCTCACATTTCTGGGGAGATGCCACACACTCCTAAGGATCTTTCACATGACAGGAGTTTGGACACAGCTTCCCTGGGCTCCACAGCTCTGCTGCTTGGTTCTAACTCTTAGATCTGCACTGGGATGAGAATCCCTTTTATGTTGCACAATTAAATCCCAGCACGAGCCAGAAAATGCTGTCTGGTCCTTTTATGCAAGAGTTACCAGTACTTTAAGGCTGAGAATTTTATGAACTTCACATACATACCATAAAAGCTGCAACTGAAAGCAGAATGGCTTTTTACAAAGGGTTTTTTGGGGTTTTTTAGGCACAAATTAGAAATGAAGCAGGTTGAAACCAACTTGTGTGGTTTACTCAGCAAGATTTAGAAACTTGATGCCAACAACTGAGCTGAGTGAATGCCCAATAATACAGTTATGTTTTTCCTAAATGGAGAAAGGATGGTGAAAGCTGAATGAAATAAATTAAAATAAAAAAAATTAAAAAGGAAAATATGTCTGCAATGGGATCAGGTACCATAAGACAAGTAGGGCTGAATCATCATCATGACTACATTTGATTTTTTTTTAAATCATCTAACGATTTACTTTTTATCTTTTCACACATTTTCAAATCCTATTTTTATTTTGCTTAATTGTTTCAACAAATTTACTTAAGAACACAGCTGAAAGAATGTGCTTTGCAAAACAAACAGAAAATTGATTTTGCAAGGACTGAGAGTTACCTGCAATTTTTTCTGTTACAAATAAATGCTTTATGTATTCCACAGGTACTGTTTCCATGTCTTACAGATCAAATGCAGCATCACATTTGAAGTCTTTTACAAAGGTGTGTTTCTGTAACGCACAATTCCCAGATCTAAAAAGCAACCTGAATGCAGTAAAAGTAACACACCAATTTCTTTCTTTAAAAGAAACGGGCCATTTATGGCCCTTCCCGTTTACATGAACTACAAATGGCATTTCTCTACAAAAACTTGGTAATGTTCCTTTCAAAGTATTTAGAATGCACAGTTGTCAGCTGCAAAGTTAGTTATAGTGTAATATAAAGTGCTGGTGTCAGAGACCTGTTGCAGTTGCATTCATGAGTGGGAGTAGTAAAATGGAGCAACTTTATTATAAATACTTGTAACAGTGCTCCAGGGTAAAGCTGTTATGGTCCTATTATGTTTCAGAACTGCTGGAATATAATTTGAATACATAAAGTCAACCCACACCTATCAATCAGCAGCCTAGATCAAACACCTCGTGAGTATTTGGATCTTCACTCAAACACATTTGCAGCTGCCAGAAGACAGGCCTTGGAGGTAAAAAGGTGACACAAGTGACACTGGTACGTGAATGAACCCTGAGGGAGGAGACAGGAGAGCTCCCAGGGTTGCCCAGGGAGCTCTACACTCACCAGGAGTGGCACTGGCAGCAAATTGCAGACCTGCTACGGATCCCACAACTTCACTAGGGCTCAGCAACTAATAGGATTTTATATCACAAGCCAGGCAAAGAATTACAAGGCAGAGGAATCGTTAGTGCATACCCACCACCATTTTACTGGCTCCTCTGAAGAGCAGAATTCCGTTTGGAGACGATACGTCCAAACTCAAACGCTGAGGTTTAAAAAAGAACAGCAAAAATATTCGGATGGGCATCACAGCACAAAACTGCTATTCCTAAAACAAAACAAACCCCCCAACATTTGCTGATTACGAAGTACAATTAATTGATAAACTAACTCTAGCTTTCAGTTGCCAGAGTAACATTCCTGTGACAAAACACAGAACAATTTTAGCCAGGAAAGGTGGCAGATAATACAAACACAGCTTTCCACGACTGGGGAATGCCTTGTGGCCCGGGAACAGTTCAGAAAATCCATAACCCAGGTGGTCAGACTAACTTTTGCCTGTTTCTTCATCTGTATAGTGTTTAAAAATAAACCAATCCAACTGGTTATTTTGTTGGCTAACATCTGTGGCAATCCCAAGGCAGTTGTCTGGGTGTAAAATGTAACAGATGCTTTCTAGGAACATTCAGACCTGAAGGAGGCTGCACCATGTTGTTTTACCCATATCACAGGTACTACCAAAGCCAACAGGGACCACTTTGTTCCCAATCTGGAAACACAAGAGAGTCCTTGCCAAAGGTCCTTTGCCTCATTCCGCTGTTTTTATGATAAAGAAGCCTAACTCCTAGATCGGGATTAAAAATTAACTTCAAATATAAGTCTTAAGCTTCTAAGTAACTTCTGAGAAACACCCTTAGCATTTATTTGGACTGAAAGGGAAGGGAATCACCACTGAGTGATGTAAAGCAGAGCTGACAATGCCAAGGTCGGGGGATCAATCCCTGTATGGGCCATTCACTCAAGAGCTGGACTCAATCCTTGTGGGTCCCTTCCAATTCAGAATATTCTGTGATTCTGTGACCTACCTAGTCTCATCTGCCTCTGATCAGCTGTGCACTCTGGTGTCTCCCCTGTCCCAGAGACCAGGATGGATCTTTCTCTGCTGCAAGTCTCATTTTTTGCTGACTGAATCCTTATTTGCAGAGTCCTTTGCTACAAACTCCAGAGTAAATCTGGGTGTTTATGAATGAGCAGAACATCTCTGCTATAAAACATTCCTGTATTCCATACATCCAAAAGGATAATGGCTGGCAGAGGCAGAAACCCCAAAGTAGCCCATCATCTACTTATCAGAGTGACATAAGGCACAGTATGATACTCTCAAACACATTCAGACATTAATTTCCTGTGGCTTGATGAAACTCTTGGTTTGTTTTTTTCAAATTTCAAGTATTTCAGCTTTTTTCCACTTGAGTTTGATTTACAAGGCAAAGCAAGAGACGACACCTCCTTCCTGAAAATTCCAATTGCTTTGGTCATGAAGATACACAGCACAGAGACTTTACCTATCAATTTTACATTTAAAAATCTGTTTTTCTTTTGGGCAGGATACCAAATATTTCTGACTGTAATGCTTATTTCCCAAAATAAATTGATCCGTTACCTGTGGTAAACCAGGAATTTTGCTCTAACTACTGTAATGTTAAGTATTGAAATCACCTCCCAAAGTCATGCTGAGGCCTTCTTGGTGAGCCCACAGAGCAGAGTTCAGATGCAGGAGATGCTGATTATAAATACTGCTGTATTAGATACTACTCTTCCCTTTTTTGGCTGGAAGAGTCGAGTTGCAAAAGGAACTGTGAAGGCAGTTGTGGTTTTGCAGACACACATGTGTGCTGCTCGGCTTAAGGAAGAAATTCTGCCTGCAGCACATCTTGACAGCAGACATTTCCTGATATTTAATTATGTAGTCAGTATTTATCCCTGGTTAAAGCATACACTTCCACTAACATTAGATATGAAATCACAGCAGTCTCTCACATACTCCGGTAACTAACCCTAACCAGCTCATTTTGGGCCATCTCCCATTTTGGCACAACAACACAAGGACACTGAAAACTGAGTCCTGTTTGTGAGTTCTGTTCCCAAGTACAAAAAGAGCAGCCTTAAAGGTAAAGTCAGACATCTTGAGGAGAAGCAAAACGTAAGGATGGAACAGAAATCACATACCCTTACAGTACTCATCACTGACCCAGCTTGCATGTGTTTCTTACCTGTTCTGCTTGAATTCTGCCATCAGCTTCAAGCCGAGGGTTGTGCAGGCTGGTTCAGGGTCCCACAGCTCTTTGAAGGACAGAAATGCATGTGAGGATCTTCACCAGATCAAGTCAAAGAGCACGGTGATAAACTCAGAGCTGCCAAACCACTGCCCCAAACTGTGTGCGGGAGACCAGGAAAGCTAGATTTCTAGGAACTTTTTCAGGAGTGTTGTTTGGTCATCAGCACCCAGGAAATAGTTGTTCTTTCAAAACAGGATTTCAAAAAATGCAGTACAGGAAAAAATAAATTAAGTGGACTCTACAACATAATTAAAAAGTATTCTGAACTACTGACAAGATGAAAATACTTCATGCATCAGTTTGATAGAAAGCTGACCCCTAGTTTTCCCAACAGGCTGAAAAAGAGTTTATTTGGACAAGAATGCAGACTGGTAAATGGTAATGGGGCAGAACAGCCTGACTGGCAAAGAATTAAACAGGTTTTTTATATGGAACCAAGAGATTTTCTATTAAAATATGATCTAACTAATCTAGTCAGTGGTTTTGTTTAATAATAAACTTATTCTAAATTTTCAACTTCGTCTCTTGTCATATAATTCTGTTTTGTTTAAACAGCAGAAATGGTGACTCTCCTTAGGAAAATGCCACTGCCCAGTCAGCCAACAAAGGCTGGTCAGTCCTGCTGACTGCTCGAGGCTCTGCAGAGGGAACTGCACAGAGTGGAAGAGGCTGACGTGACTTTCAGGCCTTGCTTCTTGCTCCTTTATGGTTTTTTTTACATTGCAAATCAAACAAACTGGAGTTAAACATGCCATGGAGAGTGGTCCAGCAATAAACTGGGATTTAAATTCAAACCTCACTTACCTGAAACACCCTTAGAGGGCACAGATGACCCATGCCACCTCACACCTTTAAAAGCTTGCTAATGACAGCTACATTTTGGATGAGGTGGACTCCCAACCCAGCTCACTGCCAGCAGAGGATGGTCCATGTTCTCCAGATGCAGCAGATGCTGCATAGGGTGCAGAACTGAGCCGTGCTACTAATTCTCCTAAGTCATCCCTAACCCTCAGCCTTCCAATAGCCCCACAAACACTGCAGGAGGTGGTGGCACAGCCTCACTGTGGAATGGCAGGGCAGAGAAAGCAGCTGCCTTTTCAGAGCTCATGGAAGGGAGAGTAACTTGACAGCCAAACCCTCCAAGCAAAAGCCAGCAATATCGAAGGCTGCTCATACACCCAGAATGATTCACTATCTTAATTCAAAAACTTGAAGCTTTGAGTCCATATTCATTGACCAGGAAAGACTGGAAACCATAGTCAAATTTTATAAAAGCCGGGGTCAACAGAAAGGCTTTGGCAATTTATTGCTTCTTTTATAAATCCAATAAAGTGGAATAAATGGGTTTCAAGCAGAATATTAATTTTAAGTTTAACCACAAAATTCAAGGAATCTGGCTAAGTCATGAACTTAACCTGAGTAGTCAGTTCAAACTCAAAGGAATTCAAACTGCAAAAAAAGATCCTGAGGTTTGAATCCCCGCAAACTCCTCTTACAGATTCCTGCTTCATGATTAAATGCATCCTCTTCTTGTGATCAGGAAACTTCAACCTCTACAATGGCTTGGCTCTTTCAGGCTTGTACCTAGTCCTGAACAGCTAAAACACATGACTTAAAAATTTAGTTCTTCAAAACCAGAATGATTTTGAAGAGGCCATCGTATTTCTGCCCATGGTTTTATTCTGTTAAGAAATCCAAAATGAATTTGGATAAATATGTAACACTGGTACTTTGAGGAAAAGATGGTATTGCTTATTCTAGTGACCCCCACCTAGAGCAGCACAGGATCACCAGCCCAATATTAAGGTCAACTGGAACTTTTAAATGACCACTAGAAGAAACCCCACTTTTGTCTGAGCTCAGTGTCTGCATGTCTACACACACAGATATTTTCTGTAGGCAGTTTTGTGCACTCACCCACAGACATCAGGTGCTACTGAGCTGACTGCAACTCTGAGTAAACCTAATAATTTAATTCTTGCAACCCATTTTCTTATTGCAACCTTTTTCTTTTTCAGACAACAGAAATCATTAAATACCACGAATCAGCTGGGAGGAACACCGGAAAAGATTGCCTATGGGTTACCATCTGACTGTAAGAAACAGTAAATGAAAGGAACAAAAAGGTGGCTATTACCCTGAACTCACAATTGAATCTCCATGGGACATATGGACCTCAGACTGCAGTCTGGTATCAGTATGGAAAAACTAGATTAGACATTCAACATCTTACCCAGGCAGCCTGGAAGTAAAGAGCAGAATAAAATATGTAAGGAGAATCACCACTGTCAGGGAAAGAGAGGCTTTGGCTCTACACCAGTGGGGACTCGGCGTTTTCCAGGCCACACCTGCTCACTCAGGACTGACCTACAAACTCCAGAGCCCACATGTTCAAACGCAAAAGGCAAATAAACTTTCCCAGGCTGTGGTGCTGCAATCGTCATTGACAGCTTGACATATCAATATTTCAGGAAGAATAAATGACTTTCATATCCAGGGGTTTGGGTTTTTTTGTTTTGTTTTGTTTGTTTTTGTGATTTTTTTTTCATCGTTCATTACCAGATACTTTGGGAAGATGCTACACTTAACACCTGAAGCTGCTTAAAATATTTGGAAATATTTTAATGAAGTCTTTTGAGAGATCACCTAATACAACTTTAAAACAAATTTTACTATTATTATAAATATTTTCTCTTCATTCCTTGCCAGAGGAAAACTATAAATCTTGTCTCAGCTGAATGAACACCATTTATCATATTCATTTTCTTGTCAATACAATTATGAAAAGCCTTTGGCCTTTTTCCAAGGAGCCTGATTTGCTGGAGAAACTCAATTAGTATAAGCAAGGCTGCTACAAACCAGCCCCACTTGGCAGTGCAGCACAGCTCCAGCATACCTGACAACACACCTCTAAACCACGAGCCAGAACTCAATCATAATGGTAAAATACAACACACAACAGTGTCCCCCGTGCCTCCCCTCTCCCCGCCCTGGACCAGAAAGACTTCAAAGAAATTATTTCTGCTCATTTTTGCCATCTACTGGACAAAGCTTAAATCCTAAGCACTGTGAGAGATTACCCAGTGTAATTTGTTTTGTTATGGACAGGCCTTAGACCCAAAATATTTCCTGCAATCACTTGAAAAGTTTATCAAGACATTCCTCTACCAGTGATTTACGAGTGACTATTTCTGACAGTATTCAATACAGAATGAACATCATCTTGTGATATATTAAAAGCTTAGCCTTTTATCACTTGCCTATTTGTATTGCTTATTTATTTAACAGATATAACTAAATGGATTTGTTTTGGCTAATATGCTGTATTTGCCATTTTCAATATTGAAATCCTAGAGCCTGAAACACAACAGAATAAAATCTTTGTAAAACTTTGCTATTAAAACCAATTTCTGATTATATATTTGAAACTACAAAAGAAATGTGTTAATCAAAGGATATTTAAAGTTGATATGATAGAATTGGCACCTGACTCTCCCTTCCCCTCCCCTTTTCTGTCTTTATCTACAGTAAATAGAGTTGTGATAATAGCAGCTCATTCTGCTGTAATGCTTGGGATCAACACCTGGATGCAGCTGGACTCTGCCAAAGGAGGAGAAATCCACTGATCAGAAACATGCACTTATCCTCTACAGCCCAAAGTGAGGAAGGAAAATATTTTGAACCTGTACAAGGGAAAAGGAACTGAGAGGGCCTGAGCTTTGAATTCCACACAAAGCTACATTTCCATCTATTCTTATTAAAAATATATAATAATGAAATCTGAAAGTTGGAGGCTGGTTTTGTTTCTGTGAAGTAAGCTTCATTCATGAAGCTGAAGGAATAAATAAATTAAAAAGAAATTGGGAAAGGGTTCTGAGGATTATATATCCTGGATCCTTCTCTAAAAAGCCACCCCCATGGATGCATCCATGTTTTTCAAAAGGAGAGGAGGTAAGCCTCTGTTACTCCTCCCACAACTGGAGATCTGCAGTTCTGCACAGGAAAACAACACTCGTGCTGTACTAGGAAAAACAAAGTAAACCCAGTTTGGAATGCAAGCAGCACTGCTCTGCTTTTACACATCTCCCTGTTTTATTAAGTTTTAGGGTAACACAAGCACGAACAGCACTAACAAAGTTAAATGTACCCACTGGTGCCCACTAGAAAATGAGATGCTAATTCACAGCCTGGCTTCAGGACCTGGGTGGTTTGGTGGTGGTGGAATTTTTTTTTTTCCCTTTAGTCCTCTAAAGCTGAAAATAAGGGATGCTTTCCATGGATTTTAGGAGAAATAAAGATTACACTGCTTTCTGTTTCGGACTTACTGTCTGCAAGCTGAGCCTGCACACAGACAGAATCACTGCAGGCTTGAGAAGGTCTTTAACAGGGATTTTCTGAATGGTCATCAGGATCCTACTCCCCACCACCTGAGGATGGCATTCAGATCACCAGGCTTTGCTTTACAGCCTTTCAGTCCTGAAAGGTTAATTTCCTAGTTGCAATTGTATTCCTCTTTCTTAATCAGGAAGATTATTAGTGAACAGCAGAGCTCCATAACTGACTTAAAATAAAAATATTTTTAAAAGCTTAGTTTCTTGTAAAGTGTGCAATTGTTCTTGAATGTTATTTTTTCTGTCCATAAAACAAACACATAATTAATTTTCATAGTTTGGTGAGATCTAAATTATAAACCAAACATTTTCACAGTGTGTATTTCAGCAGTTTATTACCAATATGACTGTGTGCCTGACAGAGAACTACAGCTACTCTTTTTATAAAAATATAAAACATTTCCCTGTAGTGTTAAGAAAATACCCATGAGTATTATTGTATGTGTGGCCTTAAAAATGTACACAATCTTTAAAGCAAACAGAGTTCATTATCGTTACCTATCGAAGAAAACTACAGTGTAAAGATTTTGATCTTGTTTTCAGATGTCCATTTTCTTCTGGATTAAGATGACTGCAAGTGTTGTGATATTAATAGAGTTGACATAAATAGAAAGTAACTGACTAAATTAAAGACATGATTCATACCAGAGAAAGAAATCTCCCCAGATAGCACTTGTATAGTATTTTTTAAGCACTTCTGATGTTAACCCAAATGTAGGTACATTGTGTTTGGAATTAAAGACATGGTTTTTTTTTTTTTTTTCTTTCTTTCTTTCTTTCTATGAAAACATTAGGGACTTATGAAGGAAAGTAACCCTCCCTGGAAACATTTACTAGATTAGCAGCATAACACGAGAGAAAAGTGACCCCTGCGTGGTCCTTCCCCGTTAACCGCACGGTGTCCATTGTGCTGTAATTTTAGCTGATTACACATTAGCTCATTTAGCTTTGTTTCCTCTCCCCCACTGTGCCACACTATTACACTAATGCGAGGGGCCTGGCATCCCCGCGCGCACAGAGCGGGCATTGTGCGGGCACAAAGGACACATCCCGGGAGCTGCTCTTTGTGCTCCGCCAGGGCGAGCCCGCGCAGGGCCCGCCAACATACGCTGCCAGTGGGGAAGAGACGCGCTAATTGATTTTCACGTTAGCACCGAGCAGATGGGGTAATAATCAGCCAGTGATGACCACATAGCTGATTCTGATTCATTAGTTTAAATGTCTCGCTCAAACCTTTTTTTTTTTTTTTTTTTTTTTTTTTTTAATTAAAAAAACAACCAAAAAGATTCTCAGACAAATGATTTCCACAAGTTTTCCAGTGGCAAAATGCGTAGGAAATGCTTGGGATTATTTGATGTGCTCTCATAATGAATAACACATATTAAAACATAATATATGGATGCTACTTATTAATGTTCGAAACCGCTTCCTGTATTAATATATTTAAAGTAATAATAACAATAAAATGTTAATTTAAGCTTGTAATATTTTGAATGAGGTGTAAGACTAACTGATACTCATAACAAGCTACAATTAAGGCTGCACTGAGATTCTCATTGTACTGTTATTTTAACATATCTTTTGGTGTTCTGTTGGGGTTTTTTAAAGTAATTTTCCAAGTTAGGTTTGTTCAAAAAGAGACTTTTCTGTTTAGAGAAGACTATGTAAATCTGTCTGTGTTACCATGAGTTCTGAGATGCATTTTTTCCCTTTTAATGACTAAAGTGTGGCTTCAGAGTCCTTCCAGCTCAAATAGAGCCAACACTGTATGCACAGACAATTAGCCCCTACTTACGGGACGTTTTCAGGATAATTAATAGACATCAATAAGAAACACCAGTGAATGAAAAATATTTTAACAACATAAACTTTTCTATTTACTCAGATGTAAATATTCTTTTTGACAACTCAGTAGTTTAAATGAATTTTAACCATGTGTTGCAGGTGGAGTTTGTACTTCTTTTCTTTTCACAATAAAAGGACACAGTTCTGCAGTCTGGAAAAAAAAAATAATCACAGAAGCATGGCAAAAAGCCCAGTAAGGAGTTCTCTCTTTAAACCCAGAGTTTTCAGTAATGTACTACCACGTGGTGCTAACACTGTAACATTTATAGTGTCGAGAAATACAGAAGATAAGATTCCCATAAGCTAAGATTCCAGCTGAATTGGGTGGCACACACAGAGATTTATCCCAGGACAAACTGAGTTCTCTACCAAACACTAGTGAGGTTGCTGGGAGTATTTTAATATTTGCATTTCCTTTCTGCTGTGCACTGAAATGGCCTGAACTTGCAAAGATGCTCAGAGGTCTCAACTCTCATTAACTTTAATGGGACTCTGAAATCACCAGAGAGGAAGTGTTCAATACTGAGAAGATGCAATATAAAATTGTAACTCCATACTCATCTGTATTTTCATATTTGGTGTGCTGCTTTGTCCACACAGAAAATAACTGTTTAGCAGACAAGGTGGCCAAAACACAACGAGTTAAAAGAACTCATCAGCAACACTTTCTATTCTGTCTGATGGCAGAGATGCAGCAATAGATACAAGGAGTAGAAATATCTCAGACTGATTTTGCTTCCTTTGCTCATTCCAGCCACAAAAAAGGAGCTAAGCAAGGCTGAACAGAGGAGGTCTGGAGCTGGGAGAAGGAGAGCTACGGCCCCTGGCAAGAAATGAACTCGCCTTTGTTTGAGCACGTGCTCAGGGAGAAAGAGCTCCCCATCCCAGTGTGGCCTAGAATAGGGATTAGAAAAGGATAACCAGGCCAATCCATATTCCTCCACCACACTTATTCTGTCTTTATGAAAAAAACCCTGGTTGTAAGAAAACACTCTTTTGCAAATATACTTAAGAAACAGTTTGGTTGTGAGATTTTAAAAACTATTAATAAAAGTAGATGTGCAACTTCCTTTAAACGATGACCCCAGATTTCTGGGAAGGTACAAAAACACCAGGCACTTCAGACACCATTGGACCTCCAACTCTGAAGAAAGGAGACCAGCTTCTATATAAACTACATTTCTCGGGTTCCTACAGTTCAAACTCAGATACTGTTATCAAAAAGCCCATACCATTAACCACACTATCCTTAATAAATGACCTCAATTTGCAAGGAACCATAATACTCTTGTCCTGTAAAACCCCAGCAAACCAGTGGTTTAGATGGGATCCATCAGGCCTCAACTGTGTAACAACATAACCCTGCCACAGTCAGTGCCAGACAAACAGCCCATTGAAGAGCCTCTACAATCCTGAGATAAATCCTGATTGATTTAAATCACTGGTAAAAAATACCCTTAAACTCTAATAGAAGCAAAAATCACCCTAGATTCCATGCTTGCTTAGGTCACAGTTAGCAAGAACCTTCCCCCTAAACCCCTAAGTCAATCCAATTTTAGTCCATTAAGAGCAATCAAATAGCACTTACGTGTATAAAATTTATCAATGACAAACAACTTTACATACTTACACACCTACTTTTCGTGTGTCATCCTGTGGGATCTGGAGTGCCTTGCAAACTTACCAGCAAAGTGAAGAATACAAGAAGCTACTGTGTCCTTCCCAGCTGCCCTTCCCGGGGCAACAGGACAGGGAATGGCACAACCAGCATGGCCAAAGGGGTGAGATCAGGAGTGAAGAAGATGTAAACACAAGAAAAACAGCAAGAGGAGCTTGTCAGGAGTGTGGGGTTTATACACTGCTTTTCTCGATGATGAAGGAATTTTGCTCAGATTTAATTTTTGAAATATCCTTCCCTGACTGTCAGTGATAGGTTTCCTTAAAATTTAATGATAAGAAAGCGCTTTTAAGAACAAATTCAAGTATTTTGTTTCAAAGTTCCTGAAAACCATTTTTTCGATGGATTTTTTTTTTTTTTTCCACAGGAAAGGAGCTGAAGATTTAAATATCTACAGAAAATCCCCTATGACTTGCCAACATGTGCCAAGTGTCTGGCTAACACAATCTAAAACAGACGAGCCTCCTCACGCCCCCCACCCCCAAAATGGGGCTCCTAATGGAAAGTCTGACAGACCCTTAACCATAGTGGCACTACTGGGTGCAGCTATAATATTACCCTCATAATTCTACTATATAATAACAACAAAGGAAAAAAAAGGTGAAGGGTCATTGTGCTTTGTCTTTAGAATTAAGATGGCTGTCTTCATCCTTACAGCATACTCTTAATTCTGGAGACACATCTTAATAACCTCTAAATAGTTCCAACAAAAGAGCCGTGTCAGAGGAATGAGCAGGCCCCAAGGTGTTTCAACTGGAGTGTTTTCATCTGCCTTTATTGCTCTATCCCTCTCCAGAATTAAGGCAATAACCTGTGATAAATTATTCAGGAACTGCTACAGGGATCAAAGCAAAATCATTCTGTTGAAGTGCTGTTTGCAACATTTGGCACTTAGTGTGAAAACTTTTAATGTGTGCAAGCTGAAAATCAAGGATTTTAAATAATTTAACAGCATGGAGTTTCTACAAACCAGCTAAAGATAGCATGTTGCTATTTAACTGCTTTTTCTTCAGATCCTTTTTCCAGGCATTTCTAGCAAATCTGATGATGTCACAACTATAAACAAAGTACTACTGAGATTCCAGCTGCCCAGGCAATAGATTACTTAAGCACATTATCAAGAGAAACCTGGATATTCTTAGGAGAAAATTAGCCATTGTTTCAATACTGGAAATTCTTTCTATTAATAAAAAAAATGTGAAGAAGGAAGTAGCAAAAAAAAAAAAAAAGGAAAAAAAAAAAGGAAAGAAAAAGGAAGAAGAAAAAAAGAAAGCAACACACATACACACATAATTACTTCAGCCATCTTCAATTACATTTGATCTCCCTGGAAAAGAAACCTAAACATATGCTTTGTATGCAGATGTAACGATTACAAATGTATTTTAAAAAGAAAGAGTTCCCTCGTTACAGCTGTTTTTCGATGGTGTATTTCAGAAATATTAAAAACCTAAAAAAACCACCTAGCCAGTTAGAAAGTCCTAGTAAAACCCACAAATTAAATGAGTTTGGCAGTCCTGGACCATTTTCATAGTGATATTTTAACAGTGTCATCTCCCCGTGGATTGTAATACTAAGCATTTTATTGAAGAACCGAACTGTTTTTGCTTTTTCAGTACATGCAAAACGAAGTACCTGAAAGCACTTTTGCATGTATTATTTATTCATTATGATAGAAAAATAGCTTCAACCTAATAAATTGTGTTTAAGGTAATTCAGAGCAAAAGTTTTGTTTATGATAAAGCAACAGATTTAGTTCTTTATCAGTAGCTTAAAGCACCAAGTTTTCTTTATACAAATTAGACAGATGGTGCTTACAGTAGAATTTACTAAAGGTCTGTCACAACAAATGCAGCCAAGCTGCATATTTAATCACTGCAGAACCTTGTCTACCTGCAGCTGCCAACTGCTAATCCAATTTCCCTGATAAATGTGGCAAGAGACACGATCAGCAATAAAGAGCATCTAACTCCATTTTCCTGCAGGGCGTCTTTTGATGAACATTTAGGACGGAAGCAGGAGTGCACTGTGTGGCCCTGGCTGGTGGCAGCTGCATGCATTTTGAAGACACAGTTCTCAGGTTACTCACTTAATTCTGCCACTATCATTATGTTGCTATTGATCTCAGCAGCTCTTGTCTACACAGCATTACTCTAGATGAAGCTGAATCAGGCAGTTATCATGCATCAAACTTGCTCAAAAGCCTGGAGATTTCCCCTTAATTACTTGTGATTTTATTTGCAAATACCGTTAAAGTGTAATCAAGCAGTCACTTTCCAGGGTCGTTAAGAACTTGCTAGTTTAGGAATATATCACTGGCACTCCATTAAAATTTCTCTGCTAAGAAAGTTTCAAGCAATCTAGACAGGACGATGGCAAAATTATTTTAATAAATGGAATCCTCACACAGAGAGGAATCCAGTTTCCTCCAGAAAGGGTAATGCTACCAAATGACCTCTTTGTTCTAATTTTTAGGATTTATAACTTGAACACACGAGAGATGAGTTGAAGACAGATGAACTGAGTCTATTTTAGAAATGAAAAGTGATTACCAGGAAACACATAAAGCAACAACAAAGAAGGAAACCTGAAATAAATAATTGTTGAAATAACCTTTAGTACTATTAAAAAAAAAATCAGCTTAATTCAAGTGATGACTCTGAATTGTGCATCTTTGAGTAATGTCAGTGATGTACCACAGCCAAATCATTTACCAAATACTTTGAGCATATCTGTTTATTTTCTTGTGGAAAAAAAAAAAAGGATAAATATGATGATGCAGTATTTATGTTGACATTATATTTTAAAACAGCAAATTAAAAATTACTGTTAGGGTTTCCTCAAAGTGACCCCGTGCAGCTGAAGTGAGCACCCCAGTGAGCACTGGTAGCTACTGATTCAGTGGTGGCAGAAGGGGATCTCAACAGTGCTCTAATACATTATCATTCCTGATGATGCAGCTTCTATCTAGCAAGTCTTTTTCTTCCCTAAAATATACTGTTGTTTTGACACAAACAGCTTGCTACACTTAAGGATTTTACTAATAAAACATAATGTTGTGTTAGATGTTATGACTGTTGCCACAGCTGAACTGCCTTGTCAAATCAATCCTAATATGGCTCCCACAGGCACATAAAAACCTTATTTAGCTATCAGTTATCCTAATCACTTTGCTCAGTTTAAGGGTGCCATACTTCAAGACCCGTTCCTATTTATACATATATGCCCAGCCATTTAATAAAGTCTTGATTTATATAATAAATTCTTGTTTGAAAAAAAAATACTTTAAAGCAGCAGTGTTTTATCAAGTGTGTTACATGCCTCCTCATACCCCCAAATAAATATGTTAATATACACAAACAGGATACTTGCATGGCAAAGGGGAATATTACATATGGAACAGATAAGGTATCACTGAAGAAAAATTTGTCCCTTTGGTTATAAATGAGCTTCAAATGGGGTCATTTGATCTGCAAAGCACTGGAAAATCTCAAGGCCTTTATAAAATCTTTGTACAAAGTTTATTTAGAATAGTATTCATAGTCTTTATCTCTCCTGTCTACGTTCCTAATTAGATATATGTACACAGGTACCTCCATGTCCATATCTAGATAAACATACAGGTTTGTACAGTCAAGGGAGACTGACAGAAAAGGTGCCAGACTTGTTGCTGAATCCTTGCCCCACCATTAGTTTTTCCTACCAATAATTTCTTCTTCCCTTATACTTGATAAAAACCTACCTTCTTCTTCTTCTTGTTCCAAACTACTTTTGAGTATCTGAGTCACACTTTCAAATGAAACAGTGGCGGGGGGGATGAAATTCTCAAACTCATCCCCATCTTCACCTGCAGGAAAAGAAACCAAAAGAAACCAGCAAGAGCATCAGACACACCGTCTTTGCACTTGTTCAGAAGTGTCAGGCTCTGAGGCTGCCACAGAGAAATCTCTCTGACATCACAGGAACTTCCCGTGACCTACAGGAACAAAAACCTGAGGTATGATGTGCTTTTACTGAGCTATAAACAAAGAACACAAGTTGTGGATTCCAAACAACTTGTGTCTGAGACTTGCTGGTCTCCACATTTCACACCTTCCTCCTCTCCATATTTCTCTTTCCTCTGTTAACCCAACACTTGGTCACTGCCCTACAAGAACATTCACGTAAGAAAGTCAAGACTCAAGAGTTAGAAAATGGTAAATTTAAAACTACAATAATAAAGTAGACTCTTCCACATGTGTAGTTTGAGTATGACATTTAAATCACAATCTTTTATGCTCATAAGCTATTTTTCCTGCCTCCTACCTATCTGGTGGACACAAGGAAGCTGCCTTGGGAATCAATCTGGACTGTGCTGGGGTTGTTCATATGACACTTGCCTCATTCGTTTCAGAAGGTGTGAGTTTAGGATAAAAGAAAGAGGATGCTGTGAGCAGGGAAAAAGAGATGGTCTTTGTTAGACAGCTGAAGGATATCCTGGAAGTTTGGATTGATTTTGCTTTGTCATGAAACTGAACAAGTAACTGTGAACAACGACTGTTCAGAAATGGCAATTTGCATGAGGATCCGTCCTCACACTACTTATCTTTAGGCTCTAATGAGGGCAGCCTGCCTCTCACAGGCTGATTCCCCGTGAGACTAATTCAGAGTAGGAATTTAATTTATGTTCTTTAAAGAGCTCTTTGCTATAGGGCTTCTTTCCCTCCTCTCTTCATCGGCAAAGTCTGGGAAACTAAGTTGCAAGTGAGGTTAGAAGGAGTCTTTTGTGTGTGTTAAACTGGTTGTGCCACGTTGGTGTAAGCTCTACAGTTTGGTTTCCACGCTGGGAATGGGCCTAATTTCAGCCCCTCATCTTTAGGGATACTGCTCAGAGCAAACCAGCCACCGTGCAAAGTACGTACAACAGAAAAGCCAAGAAGAAAAAATGCCAAGCAGAACAAACAGTCACGACAGAAAGCAAAGAGGGGACTGACAAATCCAGGCAGTAACACAGAAAAAAAGTAAATCAAAACACTCAGTGGTTTTTCATGAAGCTACAATGGCACATCTTCTGGGCTGAAAGAGTCAAATATCATCTGAGAGATGTAACTGTGATCCTGCAATTAAACAATGTCAATATTTACCATGGAGAGGAAAGTCGCAGTGGCAATCCCAGCTCTGGCATTTCCTCAGTCCTGAATACCGGGCTTTGTGACCTGAACTGCTCCCCTCTAATACAGGATTTTCCAGAATTTTTTAAAAGCAAAGGAAATACATTCAGTAACTTATTGCTGTTGCACTGTCAGCTCAGCCATGGAGCCTTCAAAGTGTCATCTATGCCCAAGAGCTTTCTGAAATAGTGAAGGACCTGCCCAAATCTGTGACCTGCCCCTGCAGCAAACCCAAGAGGGTGAGGGGCTTTGTGCTGGATTTCAAAGTTACTGCTGGGCAGCAAAGGATCGGGTGGACTTGGGGAAAATCCATTCCTCTCCATCTTTGCCTGTTTCCTCTGCCATCTTCTCTCTGCTCCTTTCAACTGGAGTCAGTATTTTTATTTGGCATTCTGGATCCTTGTGTCTTCTTCTGATCCAGCTTTGTGTTTCCATCTCCTCCCTTTGCCAATCCAACTCCTCAGGCAGTTCCAATATACCCTCAGTTTCTGTGCTCCCCATCTCTGCTCAACCAGCATCAGCTCCCTCTTATGCTCCTGTTTCTATGTGCATTGCATTTCCTGATGCTTTTCTCCCTTTAATACAAGATTTCCCTCAGAGAAAAATAAATAATCAATGAGGCCCAATCATTTAGAAAGGGTCCCATGGGGGTGTTGTCCTGTGCCAGAGTACAGAACAAGAGGAGTCATCTGGATCCTGCCCTGTGCAGAACCAGGGCTCAGCTGCCACTTACAGAGTCCTCAGGAGAAACCTGAACTACCCCAAGACAGGAAAAGTCACACTCCAGCTGTTCTAGAGTGCTCCATACCTTTGGAAGAAGGTGTCCACATCCAAATTCAAGATGATCCCTTCCCAAGGCAGAATCTCAACCATACTTTATCAAACAGCTGAGAAAACCAAAGACCTACCAGACTGTCCAATGCTGATTGTGACCAACATTTCAATGCCAAACTAGCTAGTTTTGGGAATTGGGTAAGGGCAAATTTAATGTGCTAGGTCTGTTTTAAATCTCAGTGTAGGCAAGGAAGAAAGAATATACAAATAGGATCCTCTATAGTATTGCCCTATTAATAAAATAATGTGGAAGTTTTAGAAAAGCAACACAAATTACTGCCTATACATTTCTTTTTCACTCCTGAACAAGCCACATCACATCACCTGAACAGCACAGTATTAGTAAGGAAAGGAAGAAACTGTCCTAAACAAACCTCCCAGGGTAAAGTGTTGTAAGCTTGTAAGCTCCTGGAGGTATTTCCTACAGCTTACATCTACTTCTTTTGGTAGTGCAGACAAAAAAAAGTAAAAGCTTCTATTTAAACATAAATTTACCAGTGCTGTTCTATTAGGTTTTGATTCTGGTCACTTCACACAAAACATCTTGGACTAAGGATCTTGGCCAAAATTATGCAATTCTAAATGCCACAAAAATATTAAAAACACAACCTGGGACACACAAGGAATTAAAATTCTAATTATATTCATATGAGGTTTAAGTAACAACACAAATCAAAGTGCATTTTGAAGCAAACGTCAATATCATAGAATCATATGATCACAACCAGACCAAGTTGCTCCGAGCCCCACTCAAACTGGCCATGGACACTTCCATGGATGAGGCATCCAGGTATTACCATTCTTCCCTACTAAAGTTAAATTTTGCCAGTCACCCCAACAGCACATAGCTTAAAATGGAAATATTCTCAATTTATTGTATTCAACTAACCTCCAAAAATGTTTCTGCATAATTACTTAAGACAACCCCCACCAATAAAAATTAATCTTAGTTTTGTTTCCATGTAAGTTATTTATCATTCATATAACAGGATTTTATATAAATCTCTTCATTTAATTTGAAAAAAACCCCAACGAAACCAACCAAAAAAAACCCACACCAAAAAACCCCCAAAAAACCCAAAATAAAACAAAAAAACCAACAAAAAACCAACAAAAAACCAAAAAAAACCACAAACAAAAAAAACCAAAACCAAAACCAAACAAACCACCACAAAAAACCCCCCAAACACCCCACCCCCCCCCCCAAAAAAAAAAAACCAAACAAAACAAAACAAAAAAAAAAAAAAAAAAAAAAAAAAAAAAAAAAACAAACACAAAGAAAGCCCAGAGAAGACAATTGGTAAAATGCTTTTTTGTCTAAAAATGCCAGTTTTCATGGTTTGAAAGTATATTTTGATTCACAAGGTAAGGACACTGCAATTTAATGCTTGCACAGGCACACAGAAAGGCCAATTTGTGTACACCTTACTTTAAAAATTTGGATTCTAAAACACAACTTCCACCTCTTTTTATCTCTAGCTGTACATTTCTATCAGTTTAAACCCAAACACATTTACTCCAGTAGGAACATGTATGCTTTTCCCAGACACCCCCGATTGTTTCAGATCTTGTGGAGCTGTTAATCCAGAGGAATCACAATGGCCTTTGTCAGCTTATAGCAAGTCTGCATTTTGTTTGACATCCATTTATCCAGCTTCTACTTTGAGAAGTAATTTTTAATACCTGTGGATCTCGTTTTTCCCCTGTAGGAAAAGTTACTGAACCTGCATGCATAGCCCATCTGATATTATAAATGTACCCATGTTATACAACACCGAGCCAGCACTGAAAACAGTTTAAATGCAAGGAAACCCAGGTCCAGCTCACAGGTGCTTTCTTTAGGGAAACACTGACCAATGTGGCTCCATTTCGCCTTTCAGTTCCCTGTTTTCAGCAGGGTCATCAGTAGATGGGACAGGCACTCATGATCAGCAAGAGGAGGAACAATCACTGCTGGCTTACCATCTTGACCATCAGCTTCTTCAAGACAGGATTTGTCTGGGTGCTCATTTTGCCAAGCCCAGCCTCCTCTATTCAGACAACAGAGCTCTAACCAGGCAGGCAAAGCTCTGGGGACAAGGGCAGTGCCTGGAGTGAGTTCTTCATCACATCCAGCTACTAAAGCAGGCACTGTTTTTATACCTGCTAACCTCTCATTCACAAAGGACAACTCAAAAGACAACCCCAAGCACAAGTTTAAGAGCTGCTCTCTGTAATTCCAAACTCTGGTCAATGCTTATTAAAACTCTGAAGATTTTTGTGGATTGGGAACTTTCACGAAGAAGTGAAACAAAAAACCTTCTGGCAGAAGCTGGGAGGTTTTGGCCTGGTCAGTATGTCACCTGGAAATGCAAAACACTTACTCAGGCACTTCAAGACAATACAAAAATCAACTCATGGTGCTTATTTCTTCAAACAAAAGACACCAAATGCAATGTTGCTGCTCAGTGCCATAAATATCGGGAGTCGATGGGCAGTGATTTAAATACCAACTGTAACATATTTACTGTACAAATAAACTGATGTTTGATTGGTTTAACAACCCTAAAAATGCACAGCACTACACAAGACAGTGAGGTATCTCAGGGACATGGGAGATGACCTTACCCAAGTCCAGGAGAAGCTGAGTGAGTGCAGCATAGAACATTGTCCAGCACCTCAGGTCACTGAGGCTCAAATCCTCACTGACACCCAGGAAAGGGAAGTGCTTCCTTTGCCAAAAAATGAAGTGTAGGAAAAGTTAAGTGTTCTACAAAATTTACTACACACACTTTTTAACATAGTAAGAAAACTCCCTGTGTGATTCTGAAGCATGGATTTCACAGTCTATTTTCACAAGTTTCTCTAGGACACTGTAAGTAGGAGGTGTTAAGGCAAAGCAGCCTTGCAGCATTCTGATTACACAGGCAGGTTGGACAAAGTCTCAGGAACTTTTAGTGAGAAAAAATATTCTAACTGAAACAGTACATTAAAATAATATTTGAAGTTCATCTAGAAATATATGTAATAGAGATACTCTTTAGAACATTTAAGACTATAATCTGTTATTAATGAAAACAATTACTTTTCACGGCATACGTTCTGGTCACACAAGAGACAAATGAACTAAATGACTTCTATAAACACACAGAAGTTTTTGGATGGTGTTTTTTCCTCAGACAGATCCATGTCATCAGCACGTAAAAAAAGGTGGATTTGCAAGTGCCTGCATTGGACCTGACTGGTATTTGGCAATGGCACTGCTGCAGCTCTGAGGTAACAGCCTCAAAGTCACACAGGTGATCTTCCAGACCCGTCAAAAACCACAGTTTGTTTCAGTTACAACAGGTAAAAATACATCTCATGCCTACTAAGCTATGCCAAACACTTAACCAAAGTTAAGATAGAGCAGTGTACGTTGTCCTCCTCAACTCAGCAAGGCTTTTGACACTGCCTCCCGTAACATCTTCACAGGACAGCTCAGGAAATGTGGCTTGGATGAACGGACGGGGCGGGGGGGGAGGCCTGTAGTCAGTGGGGGTCCCCAGGGAGCAATACTGGGCCCAGCCTTACTCAACTTGTTTCTCAAGGACCTGGATGAAGGGATAGAATGGCCCCTCAGCAAGTGTGGTGATGATACAGAACTGGGAGAGTGGCTGATGCACCTGAAGGCTGTGCTGCCCTTCAGTGGGACCTTGACAGGCAGAGAACTGGCAGAGAGAAACCTAAGGAGTTTCAACAAGGTGTAGCAGGGAGATTGCTGAATGGAAACCGGTGAAAGTTCAACAAAATAACATTTATTACAAAGAAGTAGCAAAGAAAAGGAGAAACCGAGAAAGGAAAGAGTAGGGAAAAAAGCCCCCAAGACAACTCCCCCACTCACTCAGGCGTAATTTATGAGGTTGTCTTACCCACCCAGAATGCTTAGAATTCCCCACAGAGAAGCTGCATCCACAGAGTGTCGGCAGGCTCGCGTGGGAACGGGTCTCCCCACAGAGGTGACATTGTCCTCCATTAATTTCAGTTGATACAAGATGCTTCCTTCAAGGCTGAGCTTCTCATTTCCCAGTGTTTGTTTTCACGTAACTTGGCAAGAAAAGAACAGACTCTTGCAGGTGGCTGGGCCAAACACAGACCAAAAAGTAACAGAGTCTAAATAAGCACGAATACACAAGGGCAAGTGCAGGTCCTGCAGCTGGGGAGGAACAACCGCAGGCAGCAGTACAGGTTGGGGACTGACCTATTAGAGAGCAGCTCTGGGTAGGTGGCCCTGGGGGTCACAGGTTGATCACGAGCTGGCTATGTGCTATTGTGGCCAGGAGAGCCAGTGGGATCCTGGGGACACCTGGAAGAGCATTGGCAGCAGGTCAGGAGCCTGGGGAGGCACATCTGCATCTCCTCTGGCTCCTCAGGACAAGAGAGACATGGAGCTCCCGGAGCGGGTCCAGAGAAGGCCACAAAGATAATGGAGGGATCTGAAGCATCTCTCTGATGGGGAGAGACTGTGGGAGCTGGGCCTGTTTAGTGTGGAGAAGAGAAGACAGAGGGGATTTCATCAATGCATACAAATATCTACCAGGTGGGTGTCAGAGGATGGTGCCAGACTCTTCAGTGCTCCCCAGAGACATGACGAGGAGAAATGGCCATAATCTAAAACACAAGAAGTTTCATCTCAACATGAGGAAGAACTTATTTACACTGAGGGTGGCAGAGCACTGGAACAGGCTGCCCAGGGATGTCGTGGAGTCTCCTCTCTGGAGACATTCCAAACCCACCTGGATGTGCTCCTATGTCACTTGCTCCAGGTGACCCAGGTAATTCTGCAGATCACATCTTCTAAGTACTCACACGGGACAAAACAATGTTTTTCTTAAGGTTTCTTTTTAAAAGCACAAGAAATTGTATTAAATAAAAAGTTGAGTTTGCAAGAACTCTGTTATAGAAGCCCTTAAATCAGATGGTTCAGACCTGTTCCTACAATTCAAATGCTTTCCTAGCTCTGTGAATCACGACATCTCTTAACAGCATGAGCACACACACACACACATTCCCTGCCTGAGATGATTCAAGCATCTGGGGCTGGATAAAGGAGATAATCTTGTGTCTTGCAAAAAGAACCATGCTGTCACCTTTGAGAGCTTCTGCACTGAGGCAGTGGCTGCTGCAGGCCACATTTGCAAAACAGGAGCACGAGAGTGGCCAAAACAATGGCTGGGATTTTCTGACTCCTGCTTCTCCTTCATTTGGCATGAAATCACTGTTTGACTCACAGAAACTCCACTTAATTCCAGTTAAATTCCACTGTCTTGGTTCTGCATTTCTAAACGGGGATGTAAAAGGTTTTGCAATATCCCAGTACACCAGTGCACTTTTTCAGGAATGCCATATTAAACCCCAAACTTCAGAAATGCTCCTAAGCATGGAAGGCACAAAATGAAGGAAATTACTTCTGAGCTTGTACATTCTACAGTGAAGGCTACAAACACAGGACTCAGTAGTTCACTGAGCAGTGTTGCTGGCACTGAGGAGCTCATAGGCAACACCCAGGGTGATGTGTCCCTGCAGTCCTGTACACACAGAGACTTCACAAATACCCACAACACTTATTATTGTTACTGGGGCTTTTTTCCTGGGTGCCTGCTTCCCTCTGCCATTCCTGCACATCACTGACTAGAGTTCAATAACTTTTATGGGAAAAAACAATTTCCCTTTTCATTTTAAATAGATTAAATTCTTTCTAAACAGGTAAAATTGTAAGAGCAGGTTTTATAGCTGCCTGCTATTGGAAGATCTCCTAATCAAGTTTTAAGAGTTGTTTCTCTTGTCAATCTATAACATCCGACATGGCATTACCTGGTTTTATATTGCAAAGCTACATAATTGGCTCCCTGCCCTGTTCCAAGGCAGAGCATTTATAACATGAGGCTAACAAAGACAAGGTTTAAGAACGTTTGAGAGACTAAAAGTATTTTATCCCAAGTTACTGCACAAAACAATAATGAAACTGCAGTTATTTTGCTACAAAAAATATACAGAGGAAAAGTTAATTATTAGAAAGAACTAAACATGTATGAGGGAGCACTGTGGCTTCACAGACGTAAAGGAATGACTAACATATTCCATTATGCAAATGAATTCAAAGATATTTCACAACTGATCAGCTAGGAGGGACATAATGATTTATAATTCAAATAACTGAGCTTTGAAATCAGATTGGACTAATACATTTCGAAATATGCAAACCTGGAATAATTGTGAAAGTAATGCAAGCCATGACACCAGCCCCAATCGTTTGTTGCCTTTGTTGTTGATACCTTCTTATGTTTTTTTTTTTCTTTTTTTCTTGTCATATAGTGCAGTTGCGGAAATTATGTTTTGCTTTTAATTCTACGTTATCCTTTAGAAAAAGATGATTATACACATAAAAACAAAAGAAAAATACTGATTTCTAAGACTGTGTAAAAGCTGATTATGTACAGGAAAGTACTGAAATGAAATAAATTATTGTTGTAACCTTTCAGGCTAGCCACAATTTAATCTATTTCAAATACTGAAAATTGATCCACTGGATCTAGCATCTTAACAATACACTATTTCTTTCAAAGCAATGTATACTTAATGCCTTTTAAAAAACCCCTAATATAATGTGAAAAGGCCAAAGTTTGCAATGCCAGGAAGTAGTTATAAACTACTTCATATGTTTGAAATAAAAAGTACTTCAGTATTATTATTAAAAAAAAGCCCTATTGGTAGAGTTTTTAATAGGAAAAAAATACATATCTTTAAAAGCCAAAATGACCAGTGAAATTAGGTTGTACATCATTTTCTGGGAAAAAGGAAAAACAGCCTCGACAGGTGTAATTTATCATTTTTCTGATTTAATACCAAAGAAATATATTAAAATAATAAAAAGAATCCTGAAATCCTCAAAATTTGTAGTGATAAATAGCCCTCCCTGTCTTTATTGCATTATGCCTACTAACAGAAATATTGCATGGTGGATTTCGCCAGACAAGGACGATTATTTTCCAATAAAAAGTTGCATATTAAATTCCAGCACAAAAGTGGGTGTCTAATACTTTTGAAACCTTTTATGGTTTGCCAGAGAACACAATTTTAAACTTAACTAATACAAGATCACGGTGAAGTGAAGCAGCATTAAAGCTGCCTTGCTTGGCACAACCCCACCCCTCTATGCAGCAAAGCCACCGTTCTCAGAGCTCCTGTTTGAATCACTGTCATTGAAAAGCAATTGAATACATTTGGGGTATTTATGTTTTTAGCTAATCTCTCTTTTTGCTGGTCCTTCAACATTTTGAATTGCTGTTAAAGGTGTGCATTTATGAGGGCAGTGCTACTTTACATCCTGACCATGCACAGGGGTCTAAAACCCCTTCATCAAGAGTTAGCCAGTTTCTGCAAAGAAAAACCCCACAGTTTCACCACAATGCTACTCTTCAAGAGAACTCAGGTTATTAAATATCTACTTTTTCATCCTTTCTAGGTCCTGATATTATTACATCTATTTCACGAGCAGAAACTCATTTACTGCAAATATAATTTAAGCAATCCGAACACTGAAACTATCCAGACATTTCAGCTTTGGAAAGTATTATTAGCACCAACAGTTTATCCTGACCCTACTTCTGGAGAGCTCCCACAGGAACACATGCCTTTGCAAGCCTCCAGAAGACAACATGGAATGCTGAATGCTTGCTGGCTTCAGGAGCAACACAAGGCTGATCCTGTCAGCAAACACACAGAAACAACCAAGCCCTCCCAGTTCAGGTGCACTGTGTTACAGCTCATGGGGATTCTGAAAGGGTTTGGAACCTTAGACAAGCAATAAGTCTCTGGTAGAAAACAGGAGAGAGCTCATTAGTTCCTTCATGAATCTTGTTAATGAAATAAATGTCTCCCCTTCTGTTTTTGTCAAATTCCTTTGTAATGTTTCATTTCCATCTCCTTCCCAGTCTCATTTCTGCGATTCCATGAGAACATAAACACGTGCATATTTAAAATATCAAGTGAGCTGCTTAATGGTATTTCAAGTAAACATGCACAAGTACACCTTGTACAGTTTTCATTAAATAAAATTCACTTCTGGAATGTGAAAACCCACACTCATCTTTCAACCCAAGGAAACAGATTATTCTTACGTGATTAGAGTTCTATAGATAAACAAAATGATACCACTTGTCATATTTCAGGTGTCTTCCCCTGTGCTTGCCTAACAACCTCCTCTAGATAATTACTGAAAAGTCAGTTTTATTTTAAAGCAGCTAAGGATTTCAGTGTTGAATGCATTCATGCGCCCTGGTGGTTTATTATCTGTCATATACCTTTAAATATTGTGTCACATCAAACACCACCATTAGATTGGGGTTTTTTCAACCTTCTTGCTCGACTGACTGAAAATTCAAAGAGCAAACATTCTTCTCCAACTCATGGTAAGTGAATATTAATTGGAATAAGACATAAAAGGTTTGCAACAGACTGCAAGTTAGCATCCATGACTGGGTAAGAACATGACAAAAATACTTGAACGCAGACAAAAACCTGCATGCAAAGGTCAGGCTGGTTTATCAGCAGTAATGGTAACAGTAATGGTAACACTGACACAGTGAGGAACTTGGAACCAGACAATAAACCATGTCAAGGGGCTTGTGTTTGAACCCCAGCTCATGCTTCATACCTTAGTTGGCTTATTCTCCAAGTAGAACCAATCCTCTTCTTAGCTGCCAACAGAACCAGTCCTGTTCTCAGTATTGTTGAGCTCATCAGTGGTGTTGACTTCAAGAAGATTAGGAATGGGACAGGTGACCATAAGCAATTAGTTATATGATTTCTCTCTTGTTGGTAAAAGTAGGTAGAAATAAACACACCTTTTAAAAACTATGCATAGAAAAAATAAACCAAAATGAATCAATATTAATATCCTAATTGGTTTAAAAATGCAGCATACAAAACAACAGAAGTCTCATATTAATTTTTACCTTATTATTTTCAAATAATATGTTGTGCCGTATCCAGTAAAAAGGATATCCAACAGAAAGGTCATGTGGAAACCGAAGAGTTCTTGAAATCATGGGCTCACATCTTCCCCCATATTTACTGTTTGTAACACTAGAATAAACAAAACAAAAGTGACATTTTATGACAAACTTTCCTCTTTTTGAGGAGTGCAGTGTAAAAGCTCAGTGTAAGTAACACATGGCTTGACAGGAAGCTCAGCATGTCCCATCTGTGTGTGCTGGCACCTGAACCCCCCCCGTGCCCTGGGCTGATCCCCCAGTGTGGGCAGCAGGGCAGGGGTGATTCTGCCCCTCTGCCCCTCAGGGGAGACCCCCCTGCAGAGCTGCTCCAGCCCTGGGAACACCACAGCAAGGACATGGAGCTGCTGGAGAGAGTCCAGAGGAGGCCATGGAGATGCTCCCAGGGCTGGAGCCCCTCTGCTCTGGAGCCAGGCTGGGAGACCTGGAGGGGCTCACCTGCAGTAGAGAAGTGTCCAGGGAGACCTGAGAGCCCCTTCAAGGGCCTAAAGGGGCTCCAGGAGAGCTGGAGAGGGACTGGGGACAAGGGATGGAGGGACAGGACACAGGGAATGG
>JAWWES010000030.1:424647-487014 GCA_035583135.1 Lophotriccus pileatus | reverse complement strand
GAAGTGTCCAAGGCCAGGTTGGACGGGGCTTGGAGCAACCTGGGCTAGTGGAAGGTGTCCCTGCCCATGGCAGGAGGTGGAATGAGATGATCTTTAGGTTTCCTTCCAAGCCAAACCATTCTGTGATTCTATCATATTACAAATGTATTTCTATGATAGGTCTTGGAATTTTCCATTTATGAGACAGAAAATGCTACAAAAACACATCATGTCGTTTTCCTGAGCAAGGGGTTCAAACTTTTTTGTAATATTGTAACAAATTTATTAATTTTTAAAAAATCCATTATCTGTCATAATGAAATATATTATCTGGAGGTTACCCTTATATTTATCTACCCATTTTTCATCACAATATCTGGCCACTTAACTTCTGTACTATTTACCCACCTAATATTTCACAAGACATCATTACCAGCTATTTTCACTGGGATGCAGCAGGATTTCAGTTTGGGGACTAGAGAACCTGAAGCAAAGATGTCTTAAAATCAGTATTGATTATTGATTTTACATATTCATGGGCTAAGGAATGTATACAACACATAAACTAAGTTTCTTCTTCAGGAAGTTCTAAACTCAAGAATGCAGTTTAAAGCATCTAACGGTTTAGTATTATTTACTCAGGAAAAGGCAAATGACAGTGCAATTACCAAAGCAATTCCTCAATTTAAATTTACAGACAAACATTGATTTACTTTATACAGTCTCTATGAATAGCTACAGAGGTTCAGATTGCCTTAAAGAAATAGCCCATTCTAACAAGTCCATAATTCACAGTTTATCCCTACTATGGGGAGTTCTGGAGATGTTTATAGTTGCACTAAATCCTTAACAAGTACATACCATACAAAGCAATAAAAAGGAATTGGAACTACCCAGATTTGACATCAATATCAAAATAATAAAAAGGCTATTTTGCAAAAGAGTAAAATCTTTGTCCTTCAGAAGCCAGTTACAAGACATATAAAGAAAAACAAGAACCACAGTGACAGACTGAAGAGAAAATTAAAACTGGGTAAGAAAGTCTCTTCATCCAACATTCAGGGTAGTTTCATGTACATCTGTTCTTTCAGTTCATGGTTGTATTTGGATGCTGAAAGATGGAGCAATAACATAAAAGCTAGAAAGTACTTGTGAGTGAACAGAGGCAATCATAACAATTCCCATTTCTGTTTCTGCCTTGCTAATATCAGGCAAGATGAAAGACACATAAAATGCAGTATTTTAAGAAACATTCACAAAACTTCATAAGTATCTGAGAAAATTTCTGAAGATCCAGAGAGGAATCTCATAATACAAAAGGCAGTTTTCCAGTATGTAAGGAAGAGTAGCCAAGGAATGACAGAGGAGGAAAATTAACAGCCTTCGGAGAAACCACGGCAAGACAGCACTGAAAGCCAAGTACCAGTGTCCCTGTCTCCTTCTTGCTAAAGGTTTAGTGATTTAAAAAATGAAGTAAATGAAACAGAGGAACCAACTATGAAGCTTCAGATGAGTCACAGAAAACAAGAGCTTCATCAACAGCTACACCAGTGCCAAATTCGCCAAAACATGTATGGGAGATGAGCACTGAAGTGCAAAAAAAGTGGGAATAAAAATGGTAGCACATTTCCAATGTTGGTAACAATAACATTATGAAAACACCAAACTACTCACAAACATACAAACCCAAAAGAGAAACAATAACTCTGCTCTGTGTTGAAAAGCTATGAGAAATTGAAAAATCTAAATGGAACAGCATTAAGAATTCAAATGTTTACTTTTAGTTTGCCTTTAGTAAGAAGACAAGAATAGAACCCCAGTTTCTAAAAGCTGCATCAAAGCAGGTTCCCAGCCTACTCTGACTGTGTGGTCCCTTTATTACACCAAACACCTCTGCTCTCAGTACAGACACTTAAAAGTATTATTTGAAGAGGTTGTGTATTTTAACCTAAAATCTAGAAGGGGAAGACATAAAATGATTGTATACTCCAATTTATAAATCTCTGGGAAAAGGGTCGCCATATCATCCACAGAAGAATAAAATGTCTTTACATGTTCCAAGTTTGGGAACTGATGTGGGTGAAGCACAGCAGTGGAATGCTCAGCCTAAAAGAAAGAACTGAAAAACTGATGCAGTGCAATATAAAAATGAAAAATTTAGAATCAGGGATGCAGGGGAGAAAAGCAAAAGAAAAGCCCAGTCAGGACAGAGAAGGGAGCACTGGAGAGTGGGGATGCACCGTGTGCAAAGAGGGGGAATCCAATAATGTTTATCCTGGCTACACAAAACTATGTCCCCTCAAAAACAGTTTAACATGAATTCATTAAGAGGCACATTCATTAACTACCAGTGGAAAGGTATATAAATGGTCTAGGATCTGATGTGACAGTAGTACTTGTAACTACAGTCTGAAGGTCTAAAGTACACCTATTACACTGACAAGTCTCAAAATATTTCTGTATGTTGAAAAACATCTATTTCATACAGCCTTTAATCCATTAACTGAACAGTGGTTACTGAAGCTACTGGTAACTATGACACAAGTATTTCAAATTGTTTTCTGTTAATGAAAGAATTCACTGAGTTGGACCAATAATCCTCCCCTGCAAAGCTGCCCCTAACAAATTCCAAAGAACAGATTAAAACTACATGACAAAATGGCATCTATCCACCTAACCATTACTGAGCTCATACTGGACTTCAAGAAATTAGAAACAACATGTGTCAACCAGTAAGTAATTACAAGTGATGCCTTTGAATTTTTAGATTTTTGTAGGTTTTTAGCATAATTATATCATCTCTTACACTTTAGAACAGTAGTTAAATCACTAGTAGCAGGACAGAGAATAATTAATATGTCCTGGAATACTCTGACTTGTTTCACTGCCATGAATTCAATCGCTGTGTTCACTCCTCACACCGGGTACAAAATGCTTCCTGCGTCCTGCATTGGATTCTTTAATGGCAAAGTGGAAGGAAATAACCTGACAATATCTTTTGATCATCCCACAGTGCTAATGGCAGGCTACCATAAGGTACTTTCTCCAACACTTTGGGATTTGAAAGGCTGGATGCCATTAGTCAGGCAAGAACATTCTGTCAAGTGCAACTCCTCTGTCTTGCATAACCCTTGGCATTAACAAAGCAGGATCTAGGTGGTCCCAAATGCTGTGAAGTTACTACATGGGAGTAAAACCACTCAACAAAGTGCACACTAAGAAATCCCTAAGGCTTCCTTTTAACCCATTGTCAAGGAATAACATCTTACAAATTTCACCTACTCGAAGAAAAACTGGATGTGCAGGGTAAGACAGAGCAGTAACTTTCTCACATCTCCAGGGTTACAGTGGCTCCACGCACAGGAGAAGCAGCTGAATGGGCTCACACTCAGGGATCCTGCCCACTGCTGGTGCAAATGTGCTAAAACTGTTCTCAGTAACAAAGCACCAGGAATGCTGCCAGACTGGATTGCCCCATCAGACTGTCGGGTTTGGATTACATATCAATATGTTGTGATTTCACACCCAGACTTCCCACCTGGCACACTACTACTGGGAAGAAGCTCGTTTATTTTAATTGACACAAACACGACCATGTTTCTCCAGCAGATTCACAGCCACCTCTTTCAGCCACTGACTGGACTGTCCATTTCAAGCTGTAACATCCATTCTGTAAAATCAAACGATCTTCAATCTAGTCATGAACAAATCATGGTTTTAGGAAAATACAGTAAGCCAGGAGGAGAGAAAATAAAACTACATTGTGTAATCTAAAAAGCAGCACTGATTTTTGCTTTCTATGTACCTTGCTTTGTTTTAAAATCTTCCATGTAACACTCAAACCTATTAACACTGAAATTTAGAACACTAAAAAACTATTTTTTTGCCATAACTTACAGTAGTTTGCAAACACAGCCTTCTCCAATCTAAACACATGTAGGACTTCTCATACAACTTGTTAGATGATATGTTATTTCCTCAATTGGCAAACAGAGATTTCCTCTCAATAGCAGCAACAAGTAGAAAGAGAAGCAAACTGATGCATCTGTTATCCCTGATGCTTCTCTTACCCAAAGTACAGTCCTCTTCCTCCTTTTTCCTCAGTTGTTGAAGTTTCACTGCAGTTTGAAACAACAAAAAAAACCTTGACCCCTCACGTCACACCAAGCATTCTGCTTCCAGAAACCATCAATATTTTCCATCCACTGCCCTCCATTTACCTGTCTGCAAAGCACACTCCAGACAAATATCAAGGTTGTGTGGGTGCTCTTGTTATCCTAAGGCAAGATACAACACTCAGCTTTAATGCCTTGTTTTCCACAGAAAGGTTAATTCATATTAGAAAATGACCTTGTTTTAATTGCTGCTATTTCTCAAGGCTGGCAGCTACAGTAGCGAAGACAAGTCATGTTCAATACCGTCCAAACAGGTCATGGCCAACCTGGTGACACCAGCAGAGAGAATCCTCCAGGAAGGGAAATGTCTGCTGAAGTATTTAAAGGTCCTGTAAGTCAGATTTGGAGGACATGAAGCAAAAGACAGGATGCAGTATCTTCCTCACTGTAGAAAGAAGAGGTAAGATACTTGTTTCTCTTTCTCCAGGCATGCACAGACCTCATTGTCTCCTGGGGACTCCCAGATTTGTTTAATGTACATTCACAGCTTTTCGGAGGGATCATTTTGTTTTGCTTCAAGAGCAAAACTGAGTTCAGATGAAACTCTTTTTGTGTCAGGAGAAAGTAGCAAATCCTGTGAAGGCCATATGCAATACAAGACAAAATCCTGGTAATTCTGCTGGTAGCCAAGGAAAGCAGCTGCAGCAGAGGCACAAGGAAAAGGTAGGTTCTCCAGTGTAATTTTCTAGGAATATTTTTAAGAGAGAGTATTGCAACACTCATCTGCCAGAATAACATACCATCTTACTCTGCCAGAGATGCAAAGGCTGATGATGCCAATCCCTCTTGTCTTCCTCAGTATGAGGCCTCAGAATTCTCCTTTGTGAATCTATATTTTTAAGACAGCAAATTTTGCCAGATCTTTAATTGTAAAAAAACCTGAAAGAGGCTCCCCAAAACAAAGAAAGATTAGTTTAACTTGGTCAGTTCCCCACTTCTAATTGCCATGAAGTTTTACAGGCAATTCCATGGGTGCCTGAGGGTGCAGGAATGGGAAGCAGGAGGTATGGGGACTGCTGTCATGGACACGATGTCTGTGACATCTCAGCTCCACTGTCCCATGTGGCGTTTTGAGAAGGGACACAAGCACCATGGGGGAAATATCGGGCTGCAACTGTTCATTTAGAAGCTTGCAGTACCTTCAGAAAATAAGACACAGGTCCTTCTGAAAATGGTTATACATTACTTCAAATAGTTCAAATTCACAGAAAATATTTTTCTAGAAAAGAGCAAACTTAACAACAAAATAAAACGTGGATTTCATGTAAAAGTTAAAACCAAAAGAAAATCCATACGGAATAGAACCCAAGCACAAACTTACATTTTTGTCATAAATGCTTCCATAAATGGTTGTCACCTATCTTTCCCAAGACTTCTGACATTTGGGCATAGATCTAGAAATAAACATTTTAATAGTAACATATGATAGATATTTACTAGTACCAACATTTTTGGTTGTGGGAGAAAAATACAGGCAGGAGTGCCTGTCCATCCAAACCAGCTGGAGCACTTGTAAGAGAGGTCTTATCCACTCTCTGATGGTGTCCTGTGATCTGGGGACTGAGAGGCTTTTACTTGCCCTTGAATACATTTCTTCCCACAAAGGAGATGTGAATTTTCACATTAACTTCCCTTTGTTGTTCACAGAACAATAGTCTATTCAAAACACCTGGTTTACGATAAAAAAATTGCAAAGGGATGGAGAAAACATCCCCGTGTTGGTCTGTACTCAGTGGGATGTGGTTCAACACTGTGCTTGAGCTTGTAAGTTCTTGCACTGCCTGTCATAAAATCTGGTACATTTGGTACTCTTCAGACATTGTTTTGAGATCTTGAATGGAGAACAAAAGCTTTGGGAGCCAAATAACTTGCAGTTGTGTACTTCTTCCCCTTATTTCAGATCCAAGACACCTATTTCCAGCGGGGTTCTCCCGGCACTCTGCCTGCCAGACCCAGCTGTGGTCAGGATGCGGTTACAAATGCACAGGACACAGCAAGTGTATTTTTTTTCCTTACTGTGCAATCCTCATAAAATTTCCCGGTAGCTTTAGCAGCCTCACATTTAGTTTGAACAAAAACATTTCGCTGGGTTAAATCAACTCCAGAAGCAGAAAGGTGAGGTATAGGAAGCTGCTGTACAAACCCTGCCGGCTCAGCACAGCCTGTGCTCAGCCCCTGCCGTGCGCTCTGGCTGAGCCACCGCTCGGGCCGCGTCGTTTCAGCCGCTCTAACCTTTAGTGACACTAACCCCGATATTATGGGCTACGTGTAATTCTTCCTTATGATGTGATCGAGTCAAGGTCTTCAGTGAGAGCCCCCAGCACAGCTCGGCCGCAGCTCCCAGCGGTGAAAGGCTGGTGCCATCTACTGCCAGCTCCCGTCCCTGACATCCCACAGCCCACATCCCACATCCCCATGAACTCCTCCTAACTCGGGACTTCTGCCACTGCACCTGCCCCTGCTCCTACCAGCCTCCTTTCTGGTAGTGATGTAACCCTGTCACTTGGCTTAGAAACCAAACCACCGGTGTTCTACCTCTGAGGAAGTTAATAATAATAACAACAATAACAATAGTAACAACAAACCCAGTTGTATTTTCATGTCCCAAAGACTTTAGTTTAAATGCCAGCATAATAAAGGCACAAGTAAACAAACTTTGCAGCTCTAACCAGACAGTGCACCAAGATCAAAGATAACTTAATTTGTAAGCTAATTTATCCTTTTATAATTGCATGAATGTAATTTGCAGCGACAAAATCAGCAGTGAAAGGACAATCAAAATATAAAAGAGATAGTATATAATACAATTATTTAAACGTTGCAAAATACTGCATTCAACCTATAAATATGAAGTTATCATTTACAGTAATTAAAAAAGCAACAATATATTACATTGTATTTTAAAAAATCTTCCCATGTAAAAAAAAAATCCACTCTCTAAACAGTGCACTGCTGAAATGTGACACCAGCTGCAATTTTAGCAATGCTTAAGAATTTCTGTGTTTGAAATGACAAGAGGGAAAGCGGCAGCAAGGAATGCAAAGCCATCAGCAGCCACCCCTGTCTGTTCCAAGCCCCCTTTCCTGCCGGTGCGAGAAGGCAGTGGGAGCCAGCCCCTGTCTGCCAGCATTGTGCTCTGCTGTCAAACCAGGCTCCCCCCCCATCAGAGTTTAACAAATAAAATACTAAAACAGCAGTCAGTGTTGACAAAGAGCAGTGCTTTAATCCACAATTATCCTTGTAACTCTTACTACTCCTTTTATCATCCATTAGCTTTGATTCCCATTATCCCATCAAGAACTGTGTCAACGCTTTTGTCCCTGGGGATTTCCCACACTACTAGGATCTGACAGCCAAGCCTGAGTGCTAAGCAGGATCATTACCTCTTAAATCCACTTATCTGATCCACTGAATAGTAAATTGAAAAGCTCATTAACAGCAACAATCTGATTTGTTTTCACGTGTGACAGGGTCATTCCAAGTCAGCATGAATACAACACTCGCAATAAAAACTACACCGTCCTGTAGTGTGACAAATTGTAAGCTGAAATAAATGTGATCCTTTAAACACCTTCTTCAAAATCATTTTCAAAACCCACACACGCTCTTAGCATGTAAAAATAGAAAAGTAAACACCCCCCAGCCACAGCAATGCAAAGCCCTGGACTTTTAAGTGCTATGAAAAATTAATGACAAAGCATTTTGGACGTATAATAATAAAACACACTTCAACAACAAAGGCCATGCTACATATTCAAAAGGTAGAGAAAAACCCTGATGGCAGGGGTCAGAAAAGGCTGAGGAATCACATGTGGAAGTGATCTCATCGTCAGCTCAGGTCCCACATGGAGCCACAGAGGCAAGGGCAGCAGAGGGCTGCGGGACTCAGCCACACCTCACTGGGGCTCCACCCTTCACACTCCTCCTTCCTTCTTCCAGCAAGGAAAAGCCCAAGGTTTGTGTTCTTACTGCCCTCCAGACGCTTCCAGTAAGGAGCAGGGAATTAACTTCCAGCAGGAGACAACTGGCTCAAGACTCCTGGAACACTGTGACACAATCAGCTCTGAATTCTTAACAACTGTAAGTTTTACAACTTCCAAAAAAATTCCTGTGTCAATACAGTGCTATGCAACCAAGCCACAGTATGGCCAAAAATGTCAGCTACCAGAATAGCCCACCATCCCCATCTCCTCCTCACACAGCTGTGAACATCAGGGAAACATCCACAGAAGGGGCAACCTTAGGCTGCGACGTTCAGCAGCTTCACAGGCACTGGGACACACTCAGGGTCCTTCCAACCAGCTGGAGCTGGTCCCACACAGCACTCCATGCCCAGGGGCACTGCTGTGTCCAGAGGTGACAGCGATGGTCATGGCAGTGAAGAGGAAGAACAGACCAGCAAAATATCTTCAATAATAATCAGTAACAATTTCCAGCATACTGAACCAAGTGTGAAAGCGAAGGATACAGTGATCCTGCTTTTTTCTTCTTTGTGCTGTTGCAGCCACCTCAGTGGAATTAGGGTGCTGAAGGAAGATAGCAGGTTCACAAGGACTGGTGCCAGGGAATTTTTTTTATGATCTAGCAAGTTACATAGAATCACAGACAGGTTTGGTTTGGAACGGACATTAAAGCTCATCTCATCCCACCCCCTGCCATGGGCAGGGGCTTCCACTAGCCCAGGTTGCTCCAAGCCCGGTCCAACATGGCCTTGGACACTTCCAGGTATGGGGCAGCCACAGCTTCTCTGGACAACCACTTATCACTCGTTCAAGTTACATAACCATATACTTCCCAACTCCTTGAACTGTCCCTGCTGTGTTCCAAAAGGACGAGGAAATAAAATTGTGGAAGCAACGTTCTATTAAGCAAAGTACTTGCACATAAATACAGACTAACAGACCAGAAATAATTCGGTAACCACACCAGAACTTTATTTCCCTGTCTTCTGTGCTCTTTGGCCTCAGATATGCTTCACTTTGCTTTGCCTTTTGAGGTCTTCTCTTTTTGGCACTATCATTATAACTCTGAAGAAGCTAATTATGTCAATTCTTAAATGTGAAGCAGATTACAGAACTGGGAAGCTCAGAATATGAGTTCCTAAAGGTTGTATGGCTCTGTAATGACAGTCACAGAAATTCAATAACAACACTGTATGGAATGTACTCAAACGCACCCCATGAAACAAATTAAAACGGAGCAATGAATCTCTCATACTGTGCAAATAAGAAAACACAAGAAAATGTTGATTTCTGTATGCTTCATAAGGGCTATTATAATGAATAAAGATTTTGGATAATGAATCTTCAGAAAATTACAGTGAAGTTATTACCCATAGGCACAGTGTAAATGCTAAAGTTATTATAACTTCCTCGAAGCTCTGCAGGCCTCGCTGCAGAGAACTATCCCTGCAACATTAAAGTATTTTGTCATCAACATTGAGGGCAAAACCAGACCTTCACCACATTTACCCCAGCCTGACAGAGCTGAAGCACACGTAGCACGTCGAGGGGAAGCTCCTCAGCCCCCATGGTCTTTTTGGGAATCCAGGCAGTGCAGGGGCGACTGCCACAGGGTTCTGTCATCCCTGCTCCCCTGGGCAGCACCCACTGAACCTCCACACTATTTATAAGTGTTCAGTGTCAAGTGACACAGCATATTTTGTAATTTCCCCTGCTTTTTAAATCACACACAGGTATTTTTGAATGTTCTGCACTGAAAAGCTCCATTACAACACAGCTTCCACCGACAGCTTCAGAAAACGGGAACTGAGTCCCCTAATTAGACTATCAAGGTGCCAGATCATTCACCTTCTGATCAAACTGAGGGCTTCAATAGCCTTGGCTTTTCTCTCCTCTCCTTAAGCAGAGGAAAACCTTGGTCACTTCCACTCCCAACCTGCTTCCTATAAAAAGGTGAGATCCCAAAATACCCTTAACTTGGAGCCTAAGCCAAAAGAATGAGCTAATGGGTTGTTTTAGAGTTAACACCCTAAATGAAAAACCTCTCCAGAACAAGCCATAAGGAGATGTCTCAGTCGGTTCAGATGGGATTTCTGAAGATTAGGGTGGACTTTGAGCTACTTTGTCCATGGGCTACTCTCCCATCCACCCAGGTGTGTTTGTAAGCAACCAGAGGACCCACACCAGTTACACAAATGATGTACTATTTATTGTCTTATCTATAAACCTAGCTTAAGTAAAATATTGCATAAAGACATCCTCAACTGGAAGAGACCTACTATAAAATAACATCTAAAAATTAGGATATTATTATTACAACTAAGTGTTCTGTTGCAGGGGAAAGGGTAGATCTGCTGTGTGGCTCAGTCATTGTTATGGATGTTATTCCCCTCCTAGTCTATTGAAATACTCTGTCATCACAAGCTCAGACAATAAGAGGCATTAACAGTTCCCACAAAGGCTGTTTTCCAGGCCCTCTTCCCCAGTCCTTCCCTGTTAGCTCAACTGAGCAAGAGAACTCAGAGGAGTCTGGGGTGCCCGAGTGATTAACTCTCTGCTTCCTGCTCTGCACAATGCCCGTGCGGTGCCAGCATTAAACCTTCTCTCACATGGAAATTGATCTCTATTTCAATGACTTTCTCTCAGCTTTTATTTACTTATTTATTTATTTCTTCCTTTCATAACCGCTGTTCTCCGGAAATCTTGAAAGAAAGATTTACCATTCTGCTTAACTTATACAGGAGCCTTACTATGAACTGTCTGCTCTTATTACTGATGCAGCATGAGAAGCATTCTCTGGGAAAAACAGAAAATTAAAAAAAGAAAAGAAATGGGTTTATCTGCTAGGTTTTCAGTTAGCTGTTGGTTAAAAGGGTGCTTAGCTTTAGAAGTCTTGTTTAGACTTTCATTTTTGTAAAGCACTCTTAGACAGTTTTAATTTCACGGTCTCTTCTGTTTCCCTTCGGGGCTTAAAGAACAAATACTATAGTGAAAACTGAGAAATACTATTAACAGCTGTTACTTTTTGAACATCTTCCAGAAGATTTTTAGCTTTCGAAGCACAGTTCTGGGCTGCTCTTTCCATCAGAGCTACACACGGCAATGCAGAAATTTGAGCCGTGTATGCAGTCAAGTATTTGCTTAACAAGAAGCCAAAATGCTGCTTTAGAATCCTCTCATGATTGAAACGAAACACTACAAGAGCAGAGTTGTGCCAGTCAGAACACTCCAGAAGATACAGTGTTACAGGTACTTCAGGAGCAGTAATCAACACTCTGACTTGCCCCTGTAACTATTACAAGTGTCCAGCTAAATTTTATTCAGATGCTTAATTGTATCTAAATGAGTGGCCCACTCAGCATACTGACGTGCAATAAATCTCATTGCTAAAGCATCAACGTTAGTTTGGCACTTAAAAAACAAGTAATAAAAATCAGGGCTACTTTGCATAGCTCTAAAATTTCTCTATCCAAAACTATTTCATTGTACTGACTGACATCATTGCAGCTGTTCCACCTCTCCGGATCAAGCCTCAAGCACAAGAAATTTAGCAGGATCACATCTTTTTTGAAGAGGTTTTGCACCAGGTTGTACAGGAGAGCGCTTTTGCACATTTATCCCAGGGCATAAGGAGAGGTGTTACAGCCACCACAGCTAATACCAGCAATTTGAACAACCCTCTTTGGCAAGCCAGAAATAAGATAATTGTTCAACATAGGCCGGCTCCTCTGAAATACTGGCAGCATTGCCTGTAATTATAGACATCTGTCATTGCTAGCCACTCAGTAGTAACCCTGACATCAATATACAACTATAACACCACACTGCCTGCAGGCACGGCAATGGGAGCCAGATACGAGAGGCGGGCAATCATCTGCCTCATCCGAACTATCTGTCAAGGGTTCCCAGCCACAAATAGCTCTTACGTTTTGTATCCTTAGGATAATATGTTGATTTATTTTAGATCCTCTAATATTTACAGTCTAGGCCATCTACTAAAATAAAGAAACAAACCTTATGGCTAATGGAGGCAGTTACCGTTCAAAATCATCACAGAAGGTCATAGCTCAGCGCTCCGGCGCTAACACCGACGGCTGTCTGTAACATTCACCTGTGTCCAAACTTTCCCTCCTCCAAAATCAGGCATGCCCACCTCCACCTGCAGGGCACAGGTACTGCTATGCTCTCACCAGCCCACACACCAACCCGAAGAAATATTTACAGTTTGAACCTGGAGAGTATCTGTGCCAAACAGAGCCCAGCAAGTTCCCTGTGTCAGTACAGAAAAGAGAAGCTCTGCAGAATTATCTTCAACATGCAGTTTTGGAAAAGAAATTGCATGAATGCTATGAAGTATGGTTACAGATTAAATACTTCACCACTGCCTAGAGGCAGGCTGACATATGCTGCTAACCAAGAAATAGAGTTTTCTGAAATTTACAGATAAAAACGGATACTTTCTTTTTAATTCTAAGGTGAAAATCATGCTGAAACCCTCAGTCTCTATTTGTTTGTCTTAATTTGAAAATCTGTCTCAGAAAGGGGCAAAAAAAAGATTGTAGGTTTAAACTAATTAGGAATTAACGTCCGTACAATTATCCTAAATTGCTATTAACAAAACCGAGATTTCTTAGTTTGATTCACAACAGCCTGTGCTGAAGAGAAACTATTAATTACTCGACAGACAGTTAGCTTTCAAGTGAACTGCATTTTAAAAACCTCCTTTAAAATACAATTGCTAAATGCCTTACAGTGCTGTAATGTGAGACAGGTTCAAATCTTATTACTTCACTGAAATTAAAACCTAAGTTTTAATACTGTTCAAGTCGAACAATGATTCCACACTTTATTGCTTTTGAAATCCCTTGATGATCATAGGAAAAAATGCCCTCGAGAAAAAGAGACTCTGTTTTCGATAAACAGAAAATACAGTTTGCACTCTTAGCCTCTTTGTCATCACAAAAAAGGATTTAATGCCAATTCTTTAAAAAAAGACTTTTTTCACAAAATGTGCACCTTGTGTGCCATTTGTAAAATCAGCTCACTTTCTTTTATTTATTACTGCAGCGCGGCAAGGCAATAAAGCAGCTACTGATAGCTAATAAATTACATGCCTTTTAAAACAATTCTCCAGCTACAAAAACTTGTAACTACAAAGGCTTACATTTACATGGTACATCGTGTGAAGTGTCTACATTTCTGTTCTATTTAACCACGTAAATAAAATCTGACCCTTTATTAAACAACCGAGTACGAACCAGGGGCGACACGTGAGATTAAACAAAAGATAACTTTTTAAGGCATTCTGACAGATTTACATAACTAAACATAAAATTTGCCTCAGCGGTTCAGGTGAAAAGTGTTTTTAAAATAAATGGCATTTTTAATTAATGCCCTTCAAGCTACCTTCAGGAAAAAAAAAAAAAAGTGAGCACCATTTTTCACTTATTGCGTGATAACACTGATTTACACCTGAATCTAAAAATTAAATAAGGTTTTCAATAATAATTGCAACATATTACTGTAATATAAAACCATAATTCTCCAGCACATACCATGCAAGCCACGATTTGTATTTTTAATTAAACTAAGCATCAGAGCTTTGGGAAAGCATTTTTTTGTTATAACAGATTTAAGGCAAAAACCCCTGCAGTCTTATGCATCTCCCCAAGAAAAGCTTTAAATTAGACGTATCTATTAAGCTCACTGAACTGGTCTTAGATATTTTTGCTCCATGGCCAGTCCAACCCTCACAGCTGATGGCACAGAGCACTGTCTTTGCCTTTCCATCCACATTATTTTAGGCTGATGTGCTCAACTGTTTTCATACACTTGTTCCTTATAATTTCATTGTCTCATAAATCATTAAACTAAGAATTACATCCTTTTTAATTGTCTCTATATTATCATGCACCTAAATTTCAGATGTGCAGTTGTAATATTAGTTTCCTCCACTTGCAGTGGTTATTACAGCTTCTCCAGCTTTGGTTTTGCTTTGCTCACACTACTTTTCCTCTCTAGTTCCAAAATGGCAGCTCTTTAATTGAGCATGAAAACAAACCTTAACTCCCTAGACAAAAAAACGTTTAAGATGCTGCTGTTCCCTCTGAGGATACACCCCTGACATGTCAGTAGGACACGGCAGGACTGCAGATTCCTCCCCCAGCCCAGCACCCCCACATCATCCATCACTGTGAGCAGAGATGCTTTGGGGCACATCTCTCGCTCTGACTGAGCGTTACTTGATGCAAAATGAGAGGGGAAATAGTTTTCAGACACTTTTCTGCTCCTTTACTCCTATGGCTACCTCTCCCTATGGTTTACTTTGATAATTTGTGTTTTCCTGTATTTTGCATCAGTGGCTAAAATAACACATCTACTTGTGGGGATGAAATACAGGTGCAATTTTAAGATGGTAGAGAATAAAGAGTGAATGAAGCCTGGTGTGTCTGTACCAGGAGGGACCTTTGAGGAACAGGATGTGAACACAAAGTGCTGCAGAGTAGAGGGAGAATTTAACAGGACCCTTAGAAACAACAGTTTGGTTCAAGAGGAGTTACAGACATTTTTAAATAGAAAAACACAGAGTGATACTCAGACACTGAAAATTTGTCAACTCCTAATTTCACCCAAGAATTAAAGCTAAAACACAGGACAGTGAAATCAAGCAAGAGCTTAGGAGGAAGGAACAACCTGGTCTATCCTGTGAACACAAAAAATGTTTGAGAGGTGTATTTTGAAGAGCCAGTTGTCAATATTAACCTTTTTCTGGAATTAAGCAAATTAAAAGTATAGCCAAAATTTGACAGAGCGTACTGTAACTCAAGGAATTCCAAACACAAATATGCTGTACAGACAACACAGCAATAGATCCAACTCTGGATAACCAGCAGGGAGCAGAATTATAGTTATGTGAGTATTTATCAAAAGGCTTACAGAAGTAATAAAAACTAATGAAACCAATCAATCAAAATTGGTCAAGAAACTTGATCAATGATTATCCTCAGTAACACATGGGAAGGTTCAGACTGCAGCCTCCAGGTTAAAGTGAGAAACGAAAGGGTGACACCCTGAAGTCGCGCACAGAGAAACACGCGGCCTTGTCTCCGGCTGGAGGAACACATCCAGCTAAGAGAGAAAAATACTTTGGTTCACTCTGCTGACATCTTGAGCACACACAACAATGGCATCTACGCAAAGAGGACAGAAACTACCACAGTGCTCACAGCTTCTCTCTCCAGTTCAGGAACCTGAAGCACCTCGGAAGCAGAGCGAGCTGGAAAGGTGGATGTGCCATCAGCTGCTGAGTCACCCCTAGCTTATGGGATTTTGCAAAACTAATTTTTTAGCTCAAATGGCACATATATTGAGATGTTAACTGTTAAAATTATAGTAAAATTATGTTAAAATCTACATAACAATCTAAATGTTACTGTTATTTGGCAGATTAGAATGACATTGGTTATTAAAGAAAATGCATAAACTAAAATGTACTTGTGCCATTAAGAGCTCATTCAAGGATGGTCTATTCTACTAAAGTTACTTAAATCATCTGTTTCTTTTCATATTCTTACGCAATCTAGAATACTAGGATTTTATATTGACTTACATACCAAAGTTTCTACATATCTTGTGCTAAGCCACATCATGGTGTAGATGATATCTATACAAACCATTTAATACTTAAATTGATATAAAACCCTGCTTCAGAAATAAAACTTTTGTTCCCAGAAGATGTCTTTCTCAATAGAGCTACATGCCTCAAGAAACAACTCGTCAGTAGTGAGAATGCTCTGGAGAAATAATATGGAACCTTCCTCATGGCCTTCCTAACTGCAGTTCTTTTGATCCAAATTGATGCCAAATACCAGCTCTTCCAACAACGATGATACAGATGAAACCTATGTGAAACAGAACACTGAAATACTGGGGGGTTTTTGCCCCTCCTTACTTCAGAAGAAGGGAAGATGGAAGAATACAGGCAACAGTTTGCCTTCTTCTGGTGTTAAACAAAAGCACATTCAAGTATGAAAATGTACTTCAAAAGTATATTAGTGTATGTGAAACAGATCCATTACTAACATTTTTTGATTACTCTATAAGCAAACAAAAACAAATGTCAGAAAGGCCTCTACATAGCCTGATAAAATTAATTTTGGGAGGATGCCCGTATCTAATGAAATATGAAGCATAGGCTAAATGCTGTTTGTTATGCAAATTTGATTTCAGGATATGGAAAACGGTTATAGACAAGATAACAGTCTCCACTGCCCCAGCCTGTGCACTGCCTGGGTGAGGCCACTTATCACTGCTCCTTCCTAGGCAGATGCACAGACATGCACTAGCTCTTCTGCCTTCTACTAGCCCAATTAGGTATGAAAATCACACCCTGGTACACCACACACAAAGTCTAACACAAACCTGAACCAGATGCTCTGGATAAAATGTTTATTTGCGTTTTTGTTTTAACTCAAATGCATATTTTTCGTAAGGGAAAAAATCCCAGCCCTTCCTAGGGTCAAGCACTCCACAGAGAAACCCAAGTTATACAGCTTTAAATATTAAGGTTGTGACTCCACCAGTTCTGAAGACATTGCACACAAGCTTAGGGAGCCAAGTGGCTCCTGGAACATTTAACAATAAACAGTGTATTAGCTCTTGACTTTGTTGTGTGAAAGAAAAGGTGCTGTGACAGCTTTTGAACACCTGTGAATAAAAGCAACAGTTGGCTGCAAGGTGTTCCATTAAATCATCACAAACTATCTCAGTAATACTCAGAGAATGTTTCTCCTTTTTCTCACCCAACTTCATATTCAGTGCTTTTGGCAAAGTATATTCAAACAAGAAGAGTTCCCATACTAGTATTTATTACCTATCTGCACTTATCTGTTATCAACTTGAAGACAGTTACAGATTTTTTCCAGGGTGAAAGTGCTGCTATGATGAGTTGAATTCCTAAGGACTGTTGAAATAAGTTTATGAAATGTCTTAATTCAGCTAGAGAATTATAGATTAACATTGAGAGGGGGATATTTGTATTTTTGGCCTCAAATAAACAAATGCAGACTCTTCTCATCTTGCTCCCCAAACTTATTCCCAGAGCCACCGCTGTATTAAGAATGAGCCAAGACTTATGTATGAGTAAATCACAGTAAAACAGGCATAACTGTAATGATCTCAATTCCAGGCTGATGATCTCCAATCCCAGTTTGCATTGCACTCTAAACCCCGGAGTAAGAAAGGATACCAAGCTCTGGCATAAGAAGTGGTGGCAATGAACAGCAGTCTCATGCCACACTCCACAGTTACAGCGCATGTGATTTCAGCTAGGAGAGGACTGTGCTTTTTAAGAGCCATTTCTAAGCACTCCCTCCTCCTTCCATCAACATCACAATGTAAATTAAGATGGCTTTATAGGCATTTCTTACCTTAACATCTCCATGGATTTTTAATGAGGCAGCAGCACAGAGACAAGGAGCAGTGTGTGGGGCTGTGGGGACAGAGCATCTCCAGCGGGTCGAGCGAGCTGTTCTCTGCTCAGGGCTGAGGAGACACAGCCTGGCTCACTGAGACACTGCTTCTTACAACACTCACTTCTAAGGTAGTTCTGTTTTAACTGTTTTAAATTGAAATCACTAACGTTAACTCAAATTTGATTCTAATTTTAAGTTTTTGCTCTGAGAATTATTTTATTCACTAATTTCCGTGTTATTCTTTTACATTAAAGATCAGGAGCCAGAAAAAAAAAGGTCAATATGAATTTTTTAGTAATGGAAGATACACACAAATAAGTAAAAAGTGGTCTCTTTCTTCCCCCCCTACTCTGAAGCAGACTGACAAGTAGCCAGACTTTACTGGAGGATTAACCCATATTTTCAGCTTTCTAGAACCAGTGGAAAGGCCCAAAGCAATCAGAGCAGTATTGCTTTATCACTTCAGAAGTCTGTGTTATTAAGAATAAAATTAAAGAAAATAGAGAGGGAGGCCATTTTTTACATAGCTGGACTTCCAGTGTGCATCCCTGCTTTAATTCTTGCAGCACTTTCAGCAGGACTAAGGAATCAGCAGCAGTCTGTCTCTGCATGCCAGGGTCCAGTCCAGAGGTACAAACCTGGAAACAGCACAGGGAAAAGACAGACCATGGCCTGTCACACCACTACCCTCTTACCATTCAGTCCTTGCACCAACAGGCTCATGGCCCACAAATTCAGAGCATGGCAGGTAACTTCGGCACTCGGGAGAAACCACACCTAACACAGCTGCCTGCAGCCTGCAGACACCCAGCAGATACATTGACTTGCTAACGGCTCACTCCAAATCTGCTCTCGTCAAGCTCGGCCTCCAGGAAAAAATTTTTGCTTTTATTTCAAGAGAAAAGTTTTTTTCCAAAAAAAAAAAAAATTAATCTTTATACAATGTAACTTTTAGTATATGCATGGTGTTACCTCTTTCAACACAAATACAGTCCAGCTGGGACAGACGGGTCCTGGTAAGCCCATCTATTGTATGTGCAAGAGCCAGCTACAGGAGCTGGTTAGCTTTACAATTTTAGTCCTTGCAAAATGCAACTCCATCAGTATTAAAGGATTCATAGGAAGTACCTGGGTTGCCCCAAAGCTGCGGGTTCCTGCTCGGCAGAGGCTCCTCTGTCCTGTGCGATCCATCCCAGCTGTCTAAGGGCATGCGGCACATCCTTGCACCACTTCCAATACAGAGGGTGCCACTAGAGGGCTCACATATTAGTATAAAATTCCACACCACTGCTAGTTTACAGAATCTGCAATATTCCATGACTAAAATTCTTCTGAACACAGAAAACATTGTGGCCAAATACATTATCAGCCCATGGTTTAACTGAAATACAGACTGCAAAGGGTCAACAACCCTTTGCATAGCTGGGGTGCTAAGCCAGCAGAAGGTATCTGTATTTTTCTGGAAAAATAAACAGCTGCAGCCCTTGCTTTCTGTGCAACAGGATTCACAAGAAATGCAGATCAGTCAGTGCCATGCTCTGCCACGTCACATTACTGTGGTATTTTTTTAACTGCAAGTTTTATTGGAATGATTGTATTCAGTAATTGCAAAAGAGACAGAGGTGCTGTCTCTGAACTGCTTCAATAAGTGAGAAGCACAGAGAACACCATTCTGCTCCGTGCTGTGCCAGGATGGCAGCAAGTCCCACGGCAGATCAAGAACTGCCCAGCTTCACCAGTCTGCCACTACAGAAACCAACGCCCAAAACAACTGCAGCAGCAGAGGAACTGCTGGGACTAACATTAGCCTTCTCCCACAGACAGAACAAGAGAGGAGATGTGGCTAAACAAGAATCAACATCAGGGAAAAGAAATATATTATGTATGCACTAGATACGTACAGCACATTTTTATTCCTGTCCGCATTAAGCTGTGGCCCAAGACAGCAAACCCAATGGGAATGAAATATATCCATCAATTATTAAAGGAATTAAGTGGAAAATATTTGGATGCCAAGTGATAGACTCCAAATATATTTACTTTTAGAGCTAAACACTAGTACTATACATTTTAGACAAAAATATTAGTTGACAATGCATCCTGTTGGGCTCAAAAATCAACTAAATAAAAATTAACACAGCAGCGTGAGAACAAAATTAACAGTCTATGGCAGATGAATCCCCTATTGCACCTGTCCTCCACTGTGCAAGAGAACATCAGCCTGCCACTGATTATTTCTTTTTGACATGATTTATCGCCTACTATTCTTTAAACTTGATAAAGCAAATTAATCTTTGATTGCAGGAGCCACTGGAGGTTGTCATTAGTCATGTAGTTTGGGGAGGCTGCATGTGTTTCATTTACCAGTCACAAAGAAATGAAAGCCCAGCAGCCATCACTGCCTGCTTCAACTGCCTTCCTGACCCACCCAAGAGAAAAGATAACAGAATTCCAGACATGGGATATTAAGCAGCTACTCTAGAACTGACCCACATAAACAGAGCAGAGCATTTGCTTTTCCAGAAAGAAGATGATGCCCTAAAATTGATGTTCATAGGAAGAAAATAGTTCCTCATGAGCAACAATTTTATCCCATTAACACATATTTCAAGCTACAAGTCTACCCAGTTGATCCCATTAACACATATTTCAAGCTACAAGTCTACCCAGTTGTATCAATTACATGATTTCATGTATTAAAAATGAAAATTGAACACTTAAATAACTGCGTACTCATCTAGAAGATATACTGGAAAAAATCTCAGCTAGTGTAATAAATGTGCACAAAAGCGAAAAAAAGCCCTTAAATTTCTGGAGTAAGGCTGGACCATGCACATCAGACCCTGAGCTCTCCTGCTCAGCACCTTTCAGCTGTCTTTGCACACCAGGCTCAGTCCCATCACAGCATTCTGTGTCCAACTTCCCCTCTGTAGCTCAAACCCTCTGCATCCCCCTCCTTATCTGGTGAGGATGGCAGCACCCAAAAACAGGGACAAATGACAAGTCTCAATGATTTTATTGGCCAGTCTTCACAGCATTACAAGGAGTCACTCTGGACAAAGCCAGGTCAGATTTAGCTGCTCAGCAGTGAAAACAGCTGGGCCTGAAAAGGGCTGACCATGGGCAGTGGCTGGAGCCCACCCAGGAGACCCCAAAAGCCCAAGTGCCTTCTGGGGGTGGTTCTGGAGCTCAAGATGAACCAAAATGAGCCCCTGCCCAACACTATCCAGGGAGATATTCCCCCAGAGAGGGCCAGTAGCTATTTAAGTGAAAAACGTGGAGGAAGACAGTTTTCCAAATCAGAGGAACTGTTCCAAATCCAACTGTAACTGTGTGTCTGTAAATCCAGCACTCAAGGAACGATTCCTGCAGCAAAAGGCTGCTGGCTGCAGCTCCAAGGTATTCAGTGACACTCCTCACAACAAAACAGTGTTTCTGATGCCATATGTGCACAGGCACAACAGAGACAACACTCCTGTGCTGGGCAGTGCTGCAGTGTGGTAGGCATGTCTTAAAAAGTTGTCCAGCTTATTTATTTATACACATTAAACAGAAGCCTCAAACTAGCCCAGGGTCTCTCTTTCAGCTGCTATTCCAACTGCCAGTGTTACATTTGAAAGCAGTTTATTAACTGGAGACACACAAAAGTTGCTACTTTTGAAACCAATCTGAATTTTGATGTATCAACCCCAAACAATCATGGGGCTGGCTTCCTCCAGTTACATGTTCAGAAAAAAACAGTGTGATATTGTAGGAAGTTCACAGACCCAGGAAAACAAAGGAATATCATCAAACAACTCAGGATGTTCCTGAAATCTACTGTTGCTCTTATTATTTGCATCAACATTAATTATTGCTACTTTACATGTTGAAGAAAAAGCTCGAGCTATTTTTTAAATCTCTATTTCAAAATTAAATATTTACAAATTGCTAATTGTTGCGAGGTGCTTCATTTGATGCACTTGTGTAATTTTTTTGGTTTTAAACGGAGTAATTTGAAAGTGTTTGTACAAAAACTACATTTTGCTACTACAAATGAGATTTGTATTCTATAATTAATATTAACAAACACAGACAATAAATGCAGGGAAAAGAATCTTCAAAAATATAGCCACAGGATCCTCTGTAGGTGTTTGAGACAGCAGAATAAAGAGAGGTGCTGAACTGTGAATTATGAATAGTAGCTTTCCATATAAAAACTCATTTTAAAAAAGTGAAAATCTCTACATTCAATAGATGTTTTGTTTTTTTCCTTAGTTGTATGGATAATTTTATGTTTACTTAACAGAAATACAAGTACAATAACTTGCTATTTGATATATAAATGCACACTTACTGTTTGGCTCCATTGAGAAGCTATAAATTTCATCTATTGAACATTAGCTAAAAAAATTACATGTGTTCATCATCTGGATTATTCTCAGATTAATAGAGATAAATGACAAAACATAATCAGCACCAACTCTGCAACTTAATCATTGCATCTGAGCCATACGAAACACTTAATTACTCTCATTTACTAGGTGCAATCTAATGAGGAGACATTAGCCAAATGAAAAGAATGCAGCACAAACAAACAAAATAGTTATACCATCATTAAAAAGAAACTCTGACAGTGCAGGTGACAGCATATGCAGGATAAATTACCATAATGTCCTAAATGCTGAGCTGTCAGCATGCTAATGCCGCGATCCGACACCCTGGGATTGCCGGCACTGGAGCTGTCAGAACCAGCGATCATCAATCACCCCTCTCCTCTGCTCAGCTCATTATCCCGGCTTTCCTCGGCAGCACAACGAGTGAGACAGAAAGGCAACCATCACCCCTGTCCAAGGCTAACAGAGAGCTGTTTGCAGCACCCTCGGAACGGAGGGACAGCCCTGAAGCATCCCGGCCCTTCCCGTGCCTGGGGCTCCACAGTGACAGACTGGAAGAGCTTATGGCACATTCCTGCCTTCTGCTTAGAACAAACGAGACCCAGCACATTGTCTGCTGCTTGCACAGCCACCTACTTCTTTTACTCTGAGATTATTTGTGCACATTTGTATCTTGGGATCTTCAAAGGGACACAGAAACTCAGAAGAGCCCTGCTAGAATTGCCCAGCTGAGCAGGTGTGTCAGCTCTGCCTGTGTTCAGCCCTACGTGTGCCAACCACCTGATGAGGGCAAAAGCACATTTGTTTGTTTAAAGAACACACTTCTCCTCCAGTACATCACTGGGAATATAATGAAAGGCTGAAATCAAGGAACAATAAGGTATGTGTGTATGTCTAATACTGGATAATACATCCACTGAAGCCATCATCCAGGCCAGGGGACAGCTAGGGAACGTTTTAAAGGAGATCCAAAATCCACTAGAGAAAAAAGTAGATACACAGTGCCCTGGGCTACGTACACCTGAGTATATCCAGGTTAAAGCACACTTCAGAACCTTCCTTTTTTTTTTTTTTTATTTGCTCAGAGAGATGGGCAGGTGTAACACAGTCCTATCTGCAAGTGCAGATGAGGAGAGATGCCTCCCCTTGCTGGGAGGGCCCTGCTGGGTGTGGGGGCAGGCTGGGCACAGTGCTGCAGTCAGACCTCAGACCCTGGGTATGGGCGATCCAACAGAAGGCAATAATAAGAGAACTTATGACCACCTTGCACCTGGTATCCCTTAACTTCAGGAGGAGAACTAGATCAGAGTGAAAGAATTTTAAAGTACTCCTGTACAGCTTTGAAGATGTGCCTAAAACCCAGTAGAAAGCAGAGCCTGTGAACAGAGGAATTTGCACTTTCAGACAACATCTCAATAATGGGGTTTTCTGTGATCTCCAGAGCTGACTGAAACCTCCAACATACAAGATTATATCAGGTTCTATTTAGGTTACACTGAAGGGTGTCCCTTTCAATGCACAGTATAACCACTGGTCCTACCAGACAGGGACAATTCACAAACACAGACCTCTCTTGTGTGATTTTTCTACCCTATCTTCTACAGCAGAACACAGTTTTTTTAACCACACCAGTAAATATAGCTCAAGTATCTCAAAAACAATGACTGAGGATGGAAAAGTCCATTGTGAAGAAGCAAGTAAAGAGAACACACACAGACAAACATCCCCATTCAGTTTGTGAAGCAGAAACAGTGACTGGTACAGCTCCCAGCACAGGAACACCCTCAGGAGCTGTGGGTAGAGCCTCTTGGCCACACAGAATTACAGGTGGAGGGTCAAATCTTTTTCAAGCTGCTTGAGAGTTTGAGGTTGCTTTTTTCCCCTTTACCTTTAATCAGATAATGCCACTTTTGATCAGCAGTTTGCTCCGGATTGTTTTACACAGCACAAAACCACAGCATCAGTCACAAAGTTCTGGACTAAAGTGGCATAATGATCAAACTCAGTGGAATAATACCTTTGGTTTTCATTTGACCTTTCAGATTTGCTCTGCTGAGCACAATAAACATTCATTAAACTTCGAGAACTGCAAACTTTCAGATACCTGGGGGTGGGTCCAGTTGAGAGTTCTTCCATACACACACATTCATCATCTTCTCTCGCCTTTATTTTGAGAATCAAGGTCTTAAGTGATAGAAGTGCTAGAAAAAATGCAGTAAGTTTGAAAGATGAAACTGCTTGATCTGTAACAGAGCAACCATAAATCACCCTCAGATTGAGGGAAGAAATGAACTCTAAGAGTGTGAAATGATAAACCTTGGAATTAAAGAAATTTTTAGGTTCCCAAATGCAAGAGAAGAGATCCTATTATTAAGTAATGTGATTCTCAGGTTCTGCTGATTTCCACAACATTAATAATGCTCTTTGCTTCCAAAGATTAGGCAACGTGCTTTTCCATTCCATGGATCTTAAACATTGCTGCAGAAGCACAACCCAGAAAATACTGTACAGATCTGGAAGAATAGTTTGTATTTTATACATTTATACTTCTGCAGGAAACCCTTCCCCTTTTCTACTTAAGATGTGAGGGGGGAAAAAAACCCCAAACCCACATTAAGGAATACTGTTATCTAAGATTCTGAGTTTGTGTCTTCACAAACTAAAAAAGAAACTGGAAGGTTTTTGTTTGTATAATTCAGGTATCACCTATGTGCAAATGTGTTTGAGAGGGATAATTATTTTAACACTGCACCTTATCTTACTATTCAAACAGCTCTTCAGGATATCTTTTAGCAAACATATTATATAATAATATTTATAAATATAAATATTATATATTTTTGAATTGGTTTCAAAGATTCAGAATTGAATTTGAGTGCCATTTGGTGCCCTGGTAATTGGGGGTGGCAATCCTCTGTCACTGCTTGCACACAGCCTTTGAGAATTCCTTCCAGACACACAAAATCTAAACTAACAAACACTGATTTCCCTCAGACTTCAACACATCCCTTTGCTTGCTCACAATACCCTGGAGAACCTCATGCAAACTGTATTGCCCTTCTGAATGGCACAGAAGCCAGAGCTGCTTCCAGAGTTGGGGAAATACCACCAGAGTGGGCAGGAAAATTCTGCCAAGATAAAGTATGAAAATATACATTAAATCCTGATTGAAAACATATTTTTTTTTTTAAAAGCAAAAAACTTGGGTTACTTGATTGTCATAGTTCAGGTGTTTTTCCCATGTTCTACACAAGAATCAGTAATTTCTTTAAAGAGACTTAAATACATTTTTCCCCCAAATCTAACAAGTCAGGATACAGAAAGAAATGTAACATTTTGAATTCATGTACTATGGATGAACTACTCTCACACAAGGTGCAGAGGTGTTTTGTTTTAGATAAGGCTGTGTTTAAATTGTGGGCTGGTAAAAATACACCTAACTTTATCAGGCTCCTTCTTGGGAGGACAAATGGTCTTCTGAAGGCCCCTTCCTTGGTTGCTGATGGACAGACTTAATTAAAAATATGAGTGAAGTATCTCTAAACCAGTTAACAAATCCATACTTACAGAAAATGAAGTAAGGAAAAAGATTAGGGGAAATATAAGGAAAGATTGCTCTTGCATGGACTGTGGGTATTATTAGTAGGTAAAGACAATAATATGTGAAAGATCAAAAGTATGTTACATGTCTTCTCAAGAAAATAACATTTATTGCCTTTCAAAGATGACATATTCTAGTAATTCTGTGTTTATTTGTTTAAGTGGGCTTTAAAATCAAATTTCCTCTATTAACAAGAGAAAAGATCAAATAAGAATTATTGAAGCACATACTAAAAATCTTTTATACATTATGGACATGTAATAGGACTTTTTTCTTTATCGTAAAATATTGCAGGGGTGGACAGATAAATTACTGTCTATATTCATAGAATAATAATGAAAAACCACTGTTAAAGGGAAATCCTTCCAGATTTGTAAAACACTGGTGACAGTAGCAATCAGCCTAAGAAAAAGCAGTTGGTCCTTGACTGATAGCCTCGTTCATTTTTATGATGAATGAAGCATATTACACGCAAAACAAGTGTCAAAAGTTTGTTTAAAAATACTCTGCATCTTTATGCAGTACTGTGCAACAATAAAAAAATTAAATCTAACAGGATTATCATTTGCTTTGGATACAATACAGTAAGTAGCTATAAAACATTATCATTGATTAGTATTAGAAATAAATATGTAAATTCAGTTTACCTGAGGACAGTTAATAGACACAACAGATAATCATCTCAAATATTGGGTTTATTCACCATTATGCTTAAAAGCTACTATACACATACAGACTCTGAAGTCCCTGAATTATGTAAAACTAGTTTGCCACAGACTGAAGGGTTGAGCATTTGCAATATGGATCAAAACATTTATATTAAAATCTCAAGTAATTCATCAAATCCCCTCATTTTAAAGAATATTAATTTCTTTTTATAAAATGTTTCCTAATTCGGTATTATAACACAATTACTTGTGAACCTTGCTAATGACAGACATAGTACTGCTCATGACCTCCTGTGAGTAATGCACCAAAATAAGGTGATATTAAATCTATGGATTGGCTATTATTTTTATTTCTGATTGAATGAATTGTAACCTCTTCTGCTACTTTCTGAGGAAATGAGCAAATCATAATGTCTTTTTCTTCCTGAGGAGCCCTCTTTGGGCAGCTATCAATGGAGTGTGACTGTAATTGATAACCTAAGCTGATTTTACATTCTGTTACAAATCCGGGTTCACAAGGTTAATGATGGCCCGGCCGCAGCTCTCCGGGAGCACGGGGCTGCTCGCTGCATGCCTGCTGATGAAGATGTACAGCCTGATTCCAGCAGCTCCTGACAGGGGAGCGGGACCTCTAACACCCCACCACTGGCGTTAACAGCCACCCTGTCAGCCTCAAACTCAGGGCCCTGCCCCTCGCTCGTTCAGAAAACAGATTGCTCTGTGTCTTCTTTCCAACGCCTTTTGCTTCACATTTTTTTTATTCTATTAAATCCAGGGATCAATATTTGTGTGTCAATCCAAAACGAGTTACTGATTAATATCCAACAAAATTACCACTGAGGAAGGATCAACACTTTGTTATGTTTTCAGTCCCCTCCTCTGTAACACCGAATTCAACTGTGCAGCAAAGGAGTCTCGGTGTCTTAACGACACGCAAGCACAACAGATATGAATTTTAAAGACATCTGCAAATTACCATAACAAACCACTCATAAGGCAAGGACAGATAAAACAAACATTACATCATAAATGAACTGTCCAATGGTTTCATCCAGAAGATCAGCAAAAGGAAGATCTTCTTACACACTCCATGCACAACACGCACTTGCAGTGCAGAAGCAGAGTTACAATTTAACAAAGATCTGAGATGACAGAGCAGAAAAAACACAGGACCAAGCATCTCACTCAGCACTACAGCTACTGTACCAATCTCACACTTCCAGCCACACACCCACTCTCATTCCTCCAAGAGAGAGCAAGCAGGGATGTACTGCAGAGACACAGCGCGCTCTGTTCAGTCTGTGCCTCGTGCAAACTGCAGCTGAGGAGCCACAGCAACCTCAGAGATCCTCAGCACCACTCTCACCTGGTGGGGTGCACTGGAGAACAGCAATAGTGTTTTCAAACTTAACCTGACTTACAGAGCACAGATGAATCAAATCCCCTCTTGACTCCTGCGTTGCACTCACACAAACAGCAACCACTGCCAGCTCAGGAGAGAAATCAGGCAGAGAAAAGACAAGGGCAGCTGCATCTCCTCAATGATGCTGCTCCATCGGCAGGAACACACTCCCTTCTGCACAAGTCCTAACTTCCTTTTCTCTCCAGCTGGAGAATATGTGATTTAGAGGTTATTTTCAGACAGAAAAAGGAGACAGAAATCTCATTGGTTATACTTTATGTTCATAGATGCACAAGTATCAACACAAGATTTTAAAAGGGAAATGTAAAATTAACTTCTATATAGTTCAAATGTGTTAAAGAAAAGTTAAAGTCTGTAAAGAGATCTAAAATATCTAGAAGGGACCTTGTGGATGCTGAACACCAGTACAGTCAACTAAGTCCCTTCATCCTTTTATAAATCACTCAGATTTCATTTCAAAATCTGCTAATAATTTTCCCTCCATAATTCCCCCTCTGGGAGGCTCTTTCTGGATGAGCAGAAACCATTTTTGAATTTCTAGCCAAAGGTTATTGATAGCCATATCCATTTGCTCCTGTGCCAGCAGCATCCTTAGTTTAAAAAGCTCTTTTACCTCCCCAGCATTTTTAGCCCTGTCCCTGCCCTCCCCCACACACACTTAGGGCGATCAATCCCAGCCCAGCCCTCATTTCCAGGGCTCACTCAAGACCCAGGCAAGGGCTCCATTTGATGCCAACAGCCTTGCTGCACATTCCTTCTGCTTTGGAGGGATCTCTCTGAAGCAGCTGCAGCCACAGGCAAGACAGAGGGGACTTGCACAGTTGGTACTTCACATTTACAACGGGACAGGCCAAAGGAGGTGGCATTTTTGAAGGTAACAGAAGCTTCATAAATGGGTTTAAAAAGGGAAACAATAAATATGTTGATAAAAAAAAAGCTTGCAACTTGCTACTGGAGTGTTCACTGGTTAACCAGTCCACAGAAAGCTTGTTCATCATTAGCAAAGTTACATGAAATCATCAAAAAAAGGCTAGTAAAGACAATCCATACTCAACATTAATATGTTAAATATTAAAATGTTAAAAGGTATAATGATGCTAAAGGGTGGAAAAACACGAATAAAAGTGCTTACTATCCAGGGAAAACCTCCAAAGAAGTCCAAACTTCTAGCCCTGAAAGAAATGTCTCTGGCCCAGCACCAATGAGTATGTATTCCCTCTTAAAATAATGAAAAAGGATTGAAGGCAAAACTTCGGCCTGCCATCACAGAGCAGAATTCCCTGAATACATCAAAATTGACTACACAGTAAGCAAAATCACCTACTTAACAGTGGCAAATATAGGACCTGATCAGACCAACTATGTAATGTGAGCTAAAGAGTGGGCATATCATGTGCTTTCTGTGCTTCTTTGCTGTACATTGTTACTTATTAAAAAGGAGTATTTGTACTTAAAGACATCGAAGTCATCCAAAAATAAGGTCCTGAAATATCACTGTCATTTCTGCTAGTTTAGTTTTATGTTAAGTGAAAGCAAGACTATCTACTACCATAAAAATCCACCCAGCAGATGAAATGCAGGAAAATGCCTACAGAGCTGTCCTGTTTGGAAGATTTTCTTTATCCTCCATGCACTGTTCTCACATCTGGGCACTCTGCAATGGGTTAGCTGGCTCAGGAGACAACATAAACCCTCACTGTACACACACACACACACACTCTTCATGCAGGCAAATAACCCCAGGGATTTCGGGAGGGCTTCAGCACTGAGCTGCCTAGGGTCAGGTTTCTCAGCCCCGTTCCTCTGCTCCGGCTCTATCCCAGCTCCACCACTGCAATCCCAGGACAGCACAAAGCCAAAGGCACTGCAGGGCCTGGCTGCTGCACCAGGAACACGAGAAACGGCTCTGAATGTTTTTTGCCACTCTGTACTCAATACAGCTAATCAATTGAGACAAACTACAGAAAATATTCCATCAGCTGCTATGTAATAACTCCAGTTTAATAATCATTGAACACACTTGTAGCCAAAGTACTGCAGCCTTAAATCAAAGATCACTTCATATCAGGAGGTCTTAAGGGACAATTTTGTCTAAGAGTATATGTGGCATGCTTAGATATTAGCATAAAACTCCAGTCACTACAGTTATTTTCAATACAAGAGGTTGTCTACAAATCAAAATTAAATCCCCTTCACTTTATTCAGAGTAAATGGCTGCATAAGGATGCAAACAAATTAACTGAAAGCTTGAAAGTCAAGTTCTCAATTACTATTTAACAGCAACTTTACTATATTTGAATGTAATTTACTGTATACTTAGCTGTTCTAAAATGGAATCCAATACTGTACAATAAAACCCCAAATAGCACAACAAATGATTGATGATGATGCAAATGTACAAATACTTGGGTCTGAATAGTGCTGTTTCTGGATATATTGCTAACTACTGTACCAGCCTAACATCTAATAAATCATTCATGAAAAGCCAAAGTACACAATTTGCTGTGCAACTGCTCAAAACCTGCCTGTCTCTAAAGGCCTGCTGATGCAAAGACTTCAGAGGAGCTCTTATTCCCAGCTATTAAAAGTTGAGAACTCTCACTTAAATGAAGGTACCTACTGACACGGGGAAAAGAGCTAAAACTTAAGAAGTTCTATCCAGCAGCCGTTACAATGACAGAATAAAGACAGGAGTTCATCAGCTTAAACATTATCAAACAGACATATTTTGCTGACCATCCATTAATTAGCAGCGTTATGAAGGAGCACCACACCTCTGCAGCATCACAGAGAGACAGATCTATAACCATCATCTGGGTAACAATGATGAAGTGCTCTATGCAGAGTGTTCTATTTGCAGTGGTGATTCATGGTGCTGGGCAAAAAAAATGCTGACACTCAGAGAAGATATTTTCCCGTAAAAGGTTGAAGTCCTTAAGCAGCAAAAAACACCAACGTCCATCATCTTTAAACTCTATTGATTTCTGGTGAAGATTTAAAAGGCTGTTTACTTATTTCCCATCATTTCTGTCGGAGCTGTAACAATTCTCTTCCCACTGAATAAACCTCTCATGATCCTCTTGGTGATTAAGGTCAGACAAAATGTCAAACTCCTAATGCTAAGTGCTTTCACATTAAAAATTAATACCGAATCACCAAGTAAAATCCAAACAAGAAGTCAGACATGTAAACAGAACACAATAAGGGCAATACTGACCATTACAAAGAAGAGCTATAATGCATACATGAAAAAACGCTTGGCAACAGGTAAGAGCACATTCTTTCACTTTTGCATCTTTAACCCCCTTTCTTACCTTAGAGTTATTGTACTATGTTTGACACAATCCTTTTAAAAATCCTTTTTCCATTAAAGCTTGCAGTCATCTCCTCTATTTACCCCCAAATGCCATTTACTATATGACTGAAGTATTACAAGGATTGGTTTTATTTCGTTCTGATCTTCATCCAGGAAGCAAGGATTATTTTTACAGCTGCTGCTGAATACACAGGCAGTATACAGGTAACCAAAAGACATCCTCATAACCTCCTAAATCAAAGCCAAACTTATTGCTAATTATCTCTGCAGTATTTTAAAACATTGAATATATACATACATGAATAGAGGAATGCAGAACACAGCCCTGAAAGAGGCTTCCCATGGCTTTTTATCCAGACTGCTGCTACTTCAGGCAGCCAGACCATATTACTTCATTCATAAACTTATCAAGTTCAATCCTAAAACTAATTACTTTCTTCAACCTTTTAAGCAGTTGCTCATATCCTGAGGAAAAGCATGAAACCATCAAGTACAGAGCCAAACTTGCAGGGTGATTGGAAGCCCCAAGTAACTATATAATAAACTGTGAAGGTAAATCTTAAATAAGGTGCCAAGATGGCCAAGGGTAACCACTGCTTGGGTGTAACTAACAGGATTTATTTCAGCAGGTTAACTTTAAAGTTTTGGTCCAGCTTGCCAATTGACCTAGAAAAGATTGCTCTAGTTTAGAAAACATTAACAATATAAATGAGAGACTCACAGATGTTAGGATGAGGAAAGGATCTCTTTACACTCCCTGGGTTCTAAATGACAAAACTGAAGCCATTTGTGTTTTGTAATGTTGTATGTAAGGGACTTTCAGCCTTGTCACCTTGAGTGTGCTGGGTTTGGCTGGCATAGATTTCATTTCCTTCACAGCAGCCAGTCAAAGCTATTGTGAATTTGTGCTGAAAGCAGTGCTGGTAACAGGGCAAGTTTATCACTGAGGCCTTATCACTGAGCAGTGCTCACACACAGTCTGGGTCCTTTTGCTCCTCATCCCACCCCACCAGCGAGCTGGGAGGGGACACAGCCAGGACAGCTGACCTCAGCTGACCAAAGGGATATCCCAGACCACAGGATCTCATGCTCAGCAACAAACTGGGGAGAGGAGGGATGCTGGCAGGAGGCAGCTGCTTGGGGACTGGCACACCCTACACCCATAGCGTGGCTGGGGTCAAGCAGTTGTTTCCATTTGCATAATTTTTCTTTCTTGGGTAATTTATTTCTCTGTGTTATTTGACTTTTCATTGCAAATTATTATCATTATTATTATTGCTGCTGTTATTATTGTATGTTATTTCAATTATTAAACTATTCTTATCTCAACCCACACATGTTCTCACTTTCACCCTTCCATTTCCCTCCCCAGCCCCACCAGGGGGGAGTGAGTGAGGGGTTGTTTGGGGCTGAGTCCTGGCTGGAGTCAAACCACAACAGGGAGTACTCTGCCAAGCACTTCCAGAGTATTCCCAGTCTGTAGTGCAAACAGCTCCATTTATTTATGCACACTTCTTATCTATGGAACTAGGCATGGTTTTTGTGCACCTGCCTAGAAGTCAATTAAGACAATAAGAGTATTGTATGTGGATTTGCATAGGCAAGATGGATTTGCTTAACTCTTAACCAAGCTGGCTCAGAACAACCAATTCGAGCCCAGCTTCTGTCAGAACTGAGCTACGTGTACAGACAGCTCAATGTTACTGCACTGAGAGATGCTCAGAGGTGTGGCAGGATGTCATAGTGGAGAACAAGGATGATGATTCTGTGATAGGCTCTAATATCAAGCTAGGATTATTAATAAAAAGCAATCAGTTTTCACCACAGATCATAAAAAACCCACAAAGCGTAGTAAAACCAGAATTGTTACTCTTCTAATTAATAACCAACTGGTTACTTTCAAATCAAAACTATACACAGGGAATTAAGAATTGTTATGTGTCAACTTTTTTCTCTCTTTCTTTGTTTTCCTTTTTTTTTTTTTTTTTTTTTTTGAGTTCTACCTTGCTCCCCCAAGACTCTGATGGGAGTTCTGAGAAGGATCCAAGACTGACCTCAACTGTAAAACAGAGCATTGACAAGAGTTGTTTGCTTCCTATGCTTTGTCTGGCAGGCAGGAAATCCAGGACAAACTGTTAGCCATGGTTCTGCTGTACCAGAGGGAACAGAGAATGCAGAGAAACATTAACTTCTGCATTGATTCTGAGATATATTTAACGACGAATTCAGTGTTCCCAGAAAATACTCCTTGAGAAGCACAATGGGCAACACAACTAAGTGTGTGTTGAAACACCCTAAAAAAAATAATCATCATGATTTCTGCTGTAGATTGTGGTTGTATATTAACTGCAACACCAACAGAACATGAAATTTTATACATGCCTATCTAACTATACACAGAATGGTTGGACAACAATAGAGATTACAAATATTTAGCTGTGTCAGTCAGTGAAGTGAAACATGATAATTCATAATAGTGCCTATGGTAACAAACAGCACATAACCTGAGTTAAGCATATTACACACATCTCTGCAGCATTACAACTGGAAAACGTGATCTGAAAATTGTGTTTACCTTTGTTTTAAAATTAAACATTCAAGAAGTTTAATATCATTTTAACACAAATAATTTTCATTTTTTAAGTGTTTTAGATATTTCAGGATCACTTCCTATATTCACATGTATACTGTTTAATATTTCCTCAACATTTAAATCCAGCTACCAACACATAAATGCTGTAGGAAAAACCTTGCATTTTTGATCTAACTAAAATATTTCTGTGCTCTTGACTTGTTTTCTTTATTATTAAAATCACTAACTACCTTAAATCTTAAATGTTTTCCAAAACTTAAAGAATCTTTATTTCCTTCCTGTAAGGCACAAATTTCTATACAAGGGGGTTTGGTTTTCTTTTTTTTTCTTATTTCAGAATAAGTAAAATTGCCTAATGAAATAATGATCTGTGAAGAAAAATGCTACAATTTACCAACAAAGGAATTATTGCTGCTGCCCTGTAAGAAACTCTAATTCCTTTGCTCTCCTGGCTCTTGGAGTCCTTGAAGTGTGCAAGTCTGATGCTGCTGTAGGCTATGAAGACTTCTCATTTTTGTGGAAAGACTCAAGCCCCTGGTTGAGTTCTCCAACAAGGGATTTCAAGGCACAGCACACCAGGTCAGTGCAGTACATTCTGCAGGGTGATGTTCACGTGTTCAAGAATCTGACATTTGGATTTGATTTGGTGGCCACGTGGCCCCTCTACTGCACAGCTGAGTCACAGCAGGAAGGACACCCACAGGTCCAATTACACAGCTTAATCAGCACACCTTTAATGTTGGTATGATAAAGAGATCAAACCATACCAAGTTTAAAAAAAAATGTAACGGTCATTTTTTTTCCAAAGGCAGAGAAAAGAAACCCGTCAATCTGAGCAGAAGAGCAAGGTTTAGTTCTGGGCCTCCAGAACTAGCACAGAATTCCTGTAGTTCCTGGGATGTGAGAAATTCTCATGCCACCAAGAACAAGGAGATGTGCCATATAACAAGAGCTTCCAAAATCCTGAAGTGCAAGACTCTCACTGACTTCAGTGAGATTTAACTGACAAAGTTTGATACGTAAATAGTGTCCAGGACTTGCTAGACTTTACTGTTTATTTTCATCAACCTACAATACTCCAAAAACTACCATACATTCTCAGTATATTGCTCCCAAAATCCTCTTTGAGACTCACAGAGAGTCACAGCAGTGAGGAATACATATATATATATATATATATATATATATATATACACATACACCTGCCACAGATCTGTTGCCTTTGCCAGCCTGACAGTCAGGAGACAAGGAGAAGCAAAGTGCCCATATCTCAGAGGGAACTCCTGACAACACCTGAACACCAAAGGCTGTGTTTGACCCTACTCCTGCTCCAAGGACATGCCCAAGGTGCCGTTTTGCAGCAGGTTTCTGTCAATCACACGGATGTGTCGGGACACTCGGCTTCCCAGCAGCAGCTTCTGCACATAAATCTCTCTTTCTCGAAGTCAGAGCACACACTGACACTCAGTGACTGGATACAGGCAAAACCAAAGGAGATTCCTCATTTCCTGCCCACAATCTCAGCCATCTGCAGTTCCCCACACAAAGGAAAAGTGATGTAACCGACTGTCAAAACAAGAACTTCATGTGTGAGAAGGAACAATAATCCAGATTAATTTCTGGGTTTATAAACCCAAGATTAATCATGAAGGAATATAATTAAGAACACCTAAATTACTCTTCTCTAATGTCTTTCTTTCCACACTTACTCAGCTTCAAACAACAGCCCTCTCATGTACATTTTATATTAAAATCTTGTAAATCTGCTACAGATGTTTTGAAAATTTTTTTTTTTAAAGAAAAGAGAAAATTATTTACATTAAGTGAACTGGAAGCCGCTAAGACCAACTCTTCTTAGTTTGAACGTGCAGATTTTCACCTTCTGATGCAATTAAGCATGTGCTTAACCTCTGAAAGCAGTGGAATGTGACCACGTTTGTGGTTTATATTATACATGGATAATCTAATGACCTGGAATCTCACAAAATTGTTATTTAATGATTTATGGTTAGCTTGATCCCATCTCTGAGGAAGAGAAAGGGATTTTCCCTTCTCTTGACAACTATTCCAGAGTCTTGAATCATATCAACTTTTCTGAAATTGTATTTTTCAGAAAAAGTGATTCTTCCTCACATTTCAAAAAAATCTACGTCAAAAAAGTCTTCAACATTTTAATATTTTTTTAGAACAGAAATGGGTTTTTGAGAGAAGAAACCATTATGAGCATTACAAAACTGTTGAAACTGTTTAAGTTATATATTCTAATTAGTTTGGCAGAGCTAATACAAATTATGTTTACAGACTAACAATAATAAAATTGAAGTACTAGTTAAATATCTAAAATAATTAAAGGAATCATTTTTAGCCTGGCATAATTAGCTAATTCACTTTACAAGCATTTATTAAAATGAATTTACATGTTATATTCCATAGGTAGTTACACAATAGTGTTTATACAGGAAAAATATAATGAACCAAACTCTTCATATCCAGCTCTCCACAATTAAAACGAAGACTCCCCAAGTAATATCAATCTAGGAGAGGCTAATTAAGTTTGGTTTGATAACCATTCATTTCTTCTATTGCCTCTGAGCAAATTGTTTATTAGAGAAAGTTATTTTACACAAATCAAATCAAACTGGATAAACCATTATATTTGAGAGAAACCTTAGCCATCAGTCAATTAATCCATCATTTTCTCCAGACACTTTTGTTTAACGAGCAGATCATATTATCAACAATTTAGATATCCTATGATTCAATTATGACAGAAAATTTATTGACAGCTTCTCTAATACTTTTGCTATGAATAAATATTAAATGTTCTCCACTTTTGATGAGCAAACCAAATGCAATCATGTGTTAAATCTAATAGTCAAAACCTGAGTGATACTTCCAAACGAAATGTTTTAAAAAATATTTTAAACCAGAACAATTTAAGTTATTTAAAAAAAAAAAAATCAAACATACCTCTCATTTCTGAGAAATAAACAAATTATTTGATTTCCACTAACTGAAAACACATATATATGAATATTATCAAATATGTATGAAGATTTTTAATATAAATAAAAATAAGTGGTTTCATCTAGCATTCTAGAACACAAAAGGCATTATTATGTAAAAATGGCATTAACACAGCATAGAGACCCTTTCTGCAACTACATGAAAGAACTACCTGAAAGTTAATAGAAATGTCTGTCCTTGTAAAAAATACATTATGCATGTTTATGGTCAAACAGCGATGAAATACAAGTTCATCATTTCCTTCCCTGTCCTTACCTCCTTTACAGACATTGCCTCCACTTTAAGATCTGAAGTGACATTGTAAATTCGTGCCAAATGGAAGCAAAAGAAAGGTCAAATGTACTTTATTAAAAAGCATGTATTTCCAAAACCCCTGGCAAAGGTGAGTGCACATCAAATTGCTCACCGCCTCTCAGTGATTGCATATTCTACCCTGATGGTTTCACTGGTTCCCATTAGGAACACCAGAAGCCTTCATGCAAAAATATGGAATATCACTGTTATTAAAACTGTAATTGTCAGGCACACAGCACTACATTTACTTACTGCAGATATATTTCTACAGAACTCAACAGAACTCTTCATGTACTTCAATGCTTTTACTGCCTTATAAATACAAAAGTCCTGATGCATGAGTGCTGCAGTGCACATTTATAGAGCATGGGCATCTCAAGAATGTTTTTTGTGGCAACAGCTGCTCAGTTGTGATGCATCCAACAGGAAGAACTTCATAAGTACTTTCATTATAACTCCCAAATTCATATCTGTTACTTTAACTGGAAACCTGTAATTAAAATTACGAACAAAGTCCTGAAATGAGTAAATATATTTTAAAAATTCCTTTCTGATGGCAGTACATGTGCCTGAGAATAGTAGTACAATAGAATAACTAGCAGAGAAGAATGATTAATCCACGTGTTTTTTCATAAGAGAGCCACATCCACAGCAGCTCCCTCTGCAGCCAGGAGCAAAAGCCAGTCCTGACACAAAGAGATATCAACCCCTACCCAGCCACACACAGAGCAGTGACAATGCAGGACAGAGAGCAGCAGAACCACCTTTTCAGCTGCAGAGTGGTTTCAAGTCATCTTAACTGGGCTGGGAAACTGTACTGTCAACCTTCGCCAAGTGTGAGTCCTGGAGCTGTGACATCCACGTCCACTCCCCTCCCAACAGATCTTATTCCACCACAGGTACCTCTCACAGCTTTTTAGTCAAATGAGACCATTCCCAAGCCCAGGATCCTGCACAGCACGAGGCCCACTCTGTGAGTGTCCTCCAGCTGCTACTTAAGGTAAACACATCAGACCTAAAGGATTAGACTCAACCCCGACTGCTGCACGTGTGACAAGGATATTTAATGCAAAGTATGTCCAGCACAATTTCCCTGAGTGCTAGAGATGAGTGAGTTCAGAAAGGGAAGATAAGAAGTACATGTGTATTTGGACTATGCATCTCAAATGTTCCTCTTACTGGTAATTCATTCTTCTTTTTTGAATAATAATTCAGATGGATGTTCATACAGTGAGAAAAACCAAGCAGTGACACATAGATTGATAGTTGTGTTATAGAAAGCTCCAGATAGCTGCTGATGAGAATGACTAAACATTTCTGTGTGGAAACATAGGTTTATTTCTGGAAGAAAGTCTTGGGATAAATGGACAAGGCTTTATTTTGGTACCCTGGGAGAAGCTTTAACACTGTCTGCTACCTTTTTCAGCAATCTCTGCCTGGAGACAACCAAACCCTAAGAAGTCTGTTCTCCCAACACCTCAACCCCCAAAAGTTTACAGCCCTTGCTCATGCAAAAGTTCAGCTAAGCATAACTGGCAGAAAAAACCATGTTTTTTCCTTCCTAAAATGTGAAACAGTTACCATATTTTGCTGCAACATTCTAAAAAGTCTAATAGAGAAGAATCAAATGTTGGTGAAACGGCATAGCACAAATTCAGGAGGGTGAGAAGATTTGGATCCTTCTGAGGTGAGTAAAAAAGATGAAGGATGCTGACACCTTGTCACCATAACAGACCATCGTGGTTTTTACTCTTTCAGAACCCATCTCTAAAGTCTCAGGAACATGAAGAGAAGCTTTCCTCTCTGAATATCTCATACCCAGAAGCCCTAAGTATCAATTACCAGTAAACAGGGAGAACTGAAACTGCTTTTTGACCTCATCACACCAAGCCAGAGAGGTGAAAACGTCCCCATGTCTGTCCTAAAGCACTCATTACAGTTGGTAGTGCCCAAACTTGGTAGCTATGTGGCTTTTCAGCAGGTAGCTACCACCCATCCCTGAGTTTTCAGAAAAAGCAGTGGAGTACTTCAAACTTCAGGTCTTAAATGGCAAACTCTTTCTGACTAAAGATGAGGGAGAGAACTTTTCTGCTGTAATCTGCCATCTGAGAGAGCAACCAAAGGAATACAAGCTTAAAACCTGGATGTCTGTGCTGAAATTCTATAAATGAGCATATGCATGGACAGAGACTTCAGGAGTGGAGAACCACATCCATGTGACAGTTTGGATAGTGCTGAATATGATTCCTGCATTGTAGCAATGATGGGGAATGATTCTTCTAGAACACAGTGAGATCTTTCTGGACAAGAACACAAGCATTGTTGTGTAAGCAGACTAACAATCATTTGAGCTTACCAGAAAGTGCAGAGCTAATTTCAGTTTTTCACTTACCTACAGTGAGGTACATCAACATTTTTCTAAGGAGAAAATCCCAAAGATTCTCAGATTCTCTTCAGGCTCACAGAACTAATACGGCTTAATGGACAAGCAGATCCTAGAAGTGCTAAAGAAAACACACATTTCAAAGGTCATGCCTCCCTCAGAAGGGGAAGACAACAACTGCCTTCAGCTGGGTTGTCAGTGTAGGAGAGGTGACCAAGCTGGAACACTTTAATGATATGGAAGCCAGAGGTGGAACTGAAAGAATACTTGAAGAAAAACTTTGCTATAAAAAGAGAAGTTAAACAGAGCTAAGAGGATTTTGCCTTTTCACTGCTGCTCATGCAGTGGTGATGACAGAGAACAGGGTGTGAGAAAACCCCCTGATGTTCCCCCTGTGTGACTGTAGGAGCAGAGATGCTGTCACAGACTGTGCTGGGGAAAAATTCCTTACAGGACAGCAACACATGAAATGCCAGAAGCTCAAAGGCTATTTATGTGTTCCTTCTTTAATAACAAATATTCCTAAGGAAAATGTTGTAACACCTATGAGCTCACTTACACATAAATACACTCACAAGAACTACGAAGAACTTCCCACTACTGGGGAAACAAAAAAAACCCAAAACAAATCCCAAACTAAAGAAAACATTTACTTCTGTAAAAGACTTGCTTATACAGTCAAAGCCTTATTCACACTTGCTAAATCAACACACCTACTGCTACTTGAAAATAAAAACAGGAGTTGGGAGCACACAACTGAGTCTCCAAGATCACAGACAAGCTATAGTAGGGTAAACTAGATTTGTCATCACTCAGCAGCCAATCATTCAAGTTTTTTAATAAAATAATGCTCCCAGAGATTGAATCCCACTCCCAGACTGTACAGGGGGATATAGTCACAATCTTATTTCCTTTTCTGTTTGTTGTAAGGATCCAGTCTTTTGCTGTAAACTCATCTACAAGCTTTAAGAAACAGTCATTATGTTCTCCCTGTTTGACGACATCCCATGGCAAAGCCAAGAGTGTTATGCAGACTGTCCCAAATACATACACTTATAGTTTGGTACCTGAACACAATCAAGGCTTGTAGGTCCTACTGAAACACAAGTCACTGATTCTGTAATAACCTGGAACCCCTTCAGAACCTTGGAATGTTTCCATCACTCCTCAGCCAAACACTGACTCCTCAACAGAGTCAGAACAAATCCTGTTAGGGAAGATCTTAAATTCTACACATTGAAACCCCACCAAATCAAATCAACAAAACAAACCCCTCCAGGATTCTGAATGAGTGATCCCACATCACTTCAGCTTCACTGAGGACAGGTATCACTAGAATTTATTGTGAAAGGAGCAGGAGAACATCAGTAAGAACAAGTGGGGAGAGAAAGGTGTGAGCAAGGATTTAGGGATGGAGGGGGGATATAGGAAGTGGGTGAGTGGGCTTGAGGTACTTCCAAAGGATGATACAACATTGTTTTTGGGGTTGCAGTTCTCTTTCCATTGAGTCTTTGGGACTAACGCTGGGTCACCTAAACTCACTCCAAAGTTTAGAAAATTGAAGCAATTTAATTTTCTAAAATATGATTTTTTTTTTTTTTGGTATCTGGAGGAAGTAACACCTTGAATATATCCTGCAAATCCTGATGTTGTACAGTAAAGCCCCCAGTTCTGTCACAAGAAATTGTTAAATTCCCAAGGTCCAAATTCACCATGTCTCAACTCCAAAACTGAAGATATCATGAATCCTTTCCCTATAGTGCCCAAAATCCCTACTTTGCCTCTATCTGTTTGGAGAATTTAATCACATTTCACAGCTGCTGTCTGTTGATGCAGGCTTTCCTCTCTGCCTCTTTCCAGAACAATACCATGCCTGTGCAGAGCTGTGGGCACACCCTCTCACCCACCCCACCACCTCCACAACCACACCACTGCTTGCAAAGCTGTCAATCCGCCTCTGGAGTTGAAAACTGCAGTGCAGTTCCTGCCTCTTAAATGCTTAAATATAAAATGAAGCCTATGTGAAACACAAAAAAAATGTATGATTCATGAAATAAGGAAACAGTAACTCGATCATAACAAATATATTTGACCTTTAAAGCAGTAACAACAAACATTAAAAACACTCAGGCTTTCCTTTGCTGCCAAGTTTATTTTCCTCATAAGTTGTGCCCCATTATGCTACAATAATCCTTCATTACTCCAGTACAATAATGCACAGTCTATTGGCTACCTATAGTTGTCTGGTGTCTATTTAGTTTTATAGCAAGCAAGCAATTTGAGAATATGGTAATAAAGCCTCAATCACAGTAATGATGTATGATGGGCTATAATTTCTCTGTGCTAATGGTTTACAAACAGTATCCCAATGATGACGGGAATCTCATTGATTCATTATATGAGCGCAATAATACCAAAATAACTTAATATAGATCACTGTTTACTCATGCACATAGTGATAACAACCTCTATATATTTCTATATACAGATATATAGAAATAAAATTAGTATTAGTCTTTCCACATAAAAGTTCATACGGCACAAAACATTTTGTGTTGAGTTTCCTAAATCGATGTTTAAAGTTGAAATTACTGCATTGAACGGGTTCTTTGAAAAGCAACCCATTGATTTTAATCTGCTTGAAGCAATCAATTACTCCCTGTCCTCTTTATTCCAAACTGTAATGAAAACTAAACTGCGTTGTCTTGAAAACTAAATGTGAAGATGATCATAAACAGAATTTAAACTCCATGGATTATTCATATCTACCCATTTAGATTTGCCATTTCCATTATGAGTACATTTGCCATGAGCATTTAATGGACATCTAAAAGGGAATTCATTAAAGCAGGAGCTGTTGGCAGCACTTATGGGCTTCAGACTGCTTTATGTTTGCCTTTAATAGCTCACTATTATAAAAGTGATATATTGTGTTCATCCCATTAGTAGTTTGCAGAAAGGTCTGTAAGATAACAAATCCTTTTGAGTATTGTCAGAATCAAAACTAAATCACAGGGTATTTTTTTTTCAAGTGGCATATTATGACCCCAACAATGTACCATTTTAGGTCATCTAAACTTTGATGATCTTAGCCAAGTAAGAATTTAATGACCCTACAGACAGTTTGTTCTTTTTCTTAATGAAACACACATGAATTATTAATGCTGTCTCAAATGCACAGATTTTTAAAAATCTGTCATAACTATTAAGGTTAAGCATGTTTAAAAATGAAACATATGTTTCTCTAAAATATTTTCTCTCTTGCTTTGGGCTGAAGTAGTGTCAAGGCAAGAAGGAGTTTAATGGCCCCAGCCTGTGGGTGGAAACACTGCAGAGCAAGCAGCCTCCACCTACCTGCTTCCCCTCCCCCTGGCCCTTGAGGGATGAACAGGAGGGATGCATTTGCAGAAGTACTTGTTTATTGGCACAGGAAGAGAGCAAAAGGTAAACTAGAACAAGGTTGAACTGCTAAGAGTAACCCAAGATTGGCAATAGAAACACCCCATCATATCACAACTCAGTGTGACCTGACAGTTTAATGCATCTCTGTAAATAACTTCATATTATTTACCATCACACTGGCAGCATGAAAGCGTTACTGTGATTAAACCTTTATAGAATACAAAACAAACACGGATTTGATTATTCACCAGAACGATTCCTGCCTCCAATACATCACAACGAGCACAATCCCACTTGTTTTGTTGTGCTCCCTCTGCTGACCTTCTGCCTGTCACACATCCCATACTTTTCCAATAGATGCAATTTATTCAGTTATTTATTTATTTATAAAGAAAATGGTGGCTTTTGCAACATCTACAGTTAGAACTGGGTTTAAAAGGATTACCACGAGTACTAACAAATCCAAATCACTAGATTTACTTTGCCAAGTATGAGCTTCCTTGAAATCCCAGTAGTTCAGGAGAACACCTTTCCTCCTTTGTTTCCAAGAGTACCAGCAGCTTTACAAAGCAGTCTTGGAGCTACACTAAATTTAGCCACAGTGCCATAACACTCAGAAATCACTTATGCAGGGGGTTGGGTAAACTGAAGGCAGTTGCAAAGCCTGTGCAGTTAGAACAACTTCTCTAAAAGATGATGATGCTCAGGAAAAAAAGCAGCATTTGTCACCTCTCAAAGTGATTGACACAGAGCAAATGACTTTACCATGTTCAGAAACTCCTGATCAGTGTGAGGAGGAGGAAATCACTAGCATTAGGAGAGAATGCAGAGAAGCAACTGGCCACTCTCACTTCACTGCATTAGAATTACCAGCGATCACAATTTACCAGGATTTGAAGCACGGTAAGTAAATAAAATGATTCAAAAAGCTACATCCAGTAATATACCAATATACCACCATAGGCATCTGCAAGGGAAGAGAGGAGATATGTCTATCTGTGAGACAGGTAGAAGGAATCCCAAGTTCTAGTGAATTACTTCCTCTGCGACTCTTTCTAGTAAAAACTCTAAAACCCCTTCTCCGATCTGGGAACAACGAATTCTTCAGTAAGCTGGTAAGTGATTATTTTAATCAAATGTTAATGAAATCAGTATTCTCTTATAACTCACAGGATGTGTGTGTTTGTTTAAACATGATTAGTTTGAAATTTTTTATGCCAACTTTCGAGAAAACATGAAAGTCTGAAATGATGGGGTACATCTATACATAAACTCCTCTCCTCTGTACAAGACCATCAGAAAACCCACATCTGGGATTTATGTCTCTATAAAAGAAGATGGCATTTTCACACCAGCAATAGGAAGCAGAACATGCGATTCTCGTGCAGAAGAACAGCAAATTTGGAATGACTCTCAAGAAGCCTTTCATTATGTGTCTGAACATCAGCAACAGTGAGTGTGAAGGAGAACAATGTGTGTGCTGCAACTACGACAAGAGCAGGAACCTCTAGTTCATGGAAACCTACTGGGGAGTTTGCTTCCTGCTAGGAAATGACAAACTGACATAGTTTCCACTTGGGAAAATTCTCCAGTGCCCTGTAGAGCCAAGATGATGCACAGCCAGGAAGAGAGCTCACTCCTGATGGCAGTGAAATCATTGATTTCAAAGCATGCTATGAACACCTTCATGAGTCTCCTTAGTCCAAGTTACAGAATCCAGTATTCTGTTTGAACAAGAAGACTGTGTATTTAAGGAAGACCGTGGGAATTCCTAACCTTTAACATGTTCATACTGTAAGTGTGTTCAAAATGTTTGACAAGAGATGAGGAAAGGTTTCTAGCCTAAGCAGTTTGGCCTTCTGAAGAACCAGGCTTCTTCAAAATATCTATTCCAACACTACTGCAGATTCCTAAATGGAAGCTGCTCCTCTCTCATGGTTTACACTTGCAGGCACTGACCTGTCACCTGGAGATTTGTGAGTGGTCCTGAAGCTGCAGATGACAAGATAAATATTCCCTAAGGAAAAGGAGGACCAAACGTAGGTTGGTTTGCACAAGATTTTCCAGAACGATGCCAATTTCCTGTGCAACATAAAAAAAGGAAACAATGCAGTGGCACTGGGTTCATTTTCCTTTCCTTGGAGAGAAGAAACATATCTGGGTACCCTCTAACACCACGCCTTGTATGGTTTTTAGATTTTCACCACCAAAGCCAATCACATAAATGAAAATAGCATCTGTATCTATTATTTTCCAAGTATTGTCCCAGTTAAACTTGGCATTTCTTAAATTTTAAGACAACAAAAGGATCTGATCTATCTGAGAAAACTTTACTGCTTTTCCCAGCAGTACAGTAAAATGGGATGAAAAGTGCAAAGGATTCAAATATTTAGCAGAAAGGGAAAAAAAAAGACCAGAGTGCAGGCCTTATCAAAATGTTTGGATGAGCTGAAACACAAGCAGGAACAGCACAGCTTGCTGGAAGCTCTTTCCTTGACTGAGCAAAATGCAATTTCTGCAGAGATTTCTGTGAAGACCTTTCTTGGTAAAGCTACTGTTGTAGAGGTGCAGAAGGACGGACACAGGTACAGCATCTCACCTGGTTCAGAGGAGAATTTTCACTTAATTCACCATGAAGTATTTTACAGTGACGTGGATGTTTCCTTTGCATGACACGCTCAGACAGCATTTCAGCCCATCCTCATAAGCCAAGGGCAGCCCAAGTAAAAAATTTTAGAAAAACTGATTCAGAAGTCTAATGACTTCATCCACCTGGAAAGTTTCCAGATCAAAGGAACTGCAAAATAGAGGAAGTAGCTGAAGCCTCATTTGTAACTCAATCCCCCAAAGGTTTCTCATACTATTTACTGGATATGACTGCTGCTGTTCTGAAGGAAACAGTTGTTAGGAACTCAAGTTCCACTGACTTTATCTCTTCTGGAGTGGAAGTGATGGTGAGGCTGGATGAGCAGGTGACAACAGCTTCATGGAAAGAGGCAAAGGTTCTGTACATGCTGCTCAGTGAACACCTGATCAGGCCAACACTGATCTTTCCACACAAATACTTGTAATTAACTCTAAAAAGTGTGAAAAAAATATGAATAAACCACAACAGGAATGCAAACTATCCAATCCTATTTCGTTAGAGAACAAGGAGTAATGGTGTAGGAGTAAGAGGTAAAAGGAGAAACACATGTTCTTTGAAATTCTGGATTATCCCAGAGCTTATATCTATAACCAAATAAGCAGAAAATACTCCAAATGATGGACAATGTTTAACACAGGGCAGAAACGTCACTTTTTTGTAAGGTCAAAACCAACTGCCCCTGAGGTCACAAAGGGTGGAATTCTGTACTTTGTCTACTTAATTATCACATGTATAAAGAATAATTCCAATGAACTGGTGTAAGTGCTCTGGAACAATTCCTACTTAAGAACAACCGTACAAATACATATTCCCTTTATAAATTTAAGATAACAACAACTATTCTAAAGGAAAATCTAGAAGATCATCTAGAGGGCTCTTTTAATAATACGATAGTTGCTGGTAACTAAATTCAATTCTTCAGTAATTTGAAGGAGAAACTAAACAGCTGATCAGCTGCAATCACACAAAGGCCCTCCAGCAGTGCTGACCAGTGCACCCCACAGACACAGGACCTGAACCTGATGGTGGGTAACTCATCCAGGATCAACAAGAACTGTTTAATCTCCCAGGATTTTACTGGTTTGTTCTTCTTTCACAGCTGTACTTCCTATGTGTTATTTTGCATATTTTTTTCTCTTTGAGTTACACAAATATGCAATAAGCAATTTCATAATTCAGTTTAACTTGAGTCATAAAAATTGCTGTAGTCTAATATTAAAGAATTATTTGCTCTGCTCTGAACTCTGATGGTTAATTTACTCACTGCAAGGTCTGGGAAATTAATTCATTCAGCTATTTAAATAATGAGGATATGAGGCCAACATACAGCAACAAACCCAATATATTTTAGATGAGTAAGTCACAAGTTAGCCTTTTTTTTATTATTATTATTAATCTCAAGAGCTGATTTGGGATATACAGCAGAGTGGAAAGGTCCAGCAGTTAGAGGTTATTCAGAGAAGAGAATCTGCTTGAGGTGAAATGCTAAGTGAATTTTTAAACAAAGAGCATAATCAAGGTAATAAATATAAACAGTATAATAAATACAAAGTAGTATTTACTGATGTGGACAGCAAACATAAGAAGTGTTGTTACAACTTAATCCAGTCATCAAAGACAGAGCAGAGGCACAAAGGCCACACGAAAGCTAAATTCAAAACTACTTTTGTAAAGCAGAAGAAGGAACTGTATTAGGCTGTACCAAAATTCACTATGCAATGTAAAAGTTCCTTTCTCCTAGAAAAATATTAAGCACAATTTGCATTCAGAATAAGGTGAAAAATGCTGAAAGACTGATTTTCTTAACATTTACCCCCAAACAGCATTCCCTAAATAATCATTTCTGAGACAGGTAACCAAATTAACCAAAGCAGTGGCTATCACTCACATACCAAGGAAATCCAACAGAAAATTAATTTATACAAACTCTTAAAACTCCTAGTATACATAGGAGTTTTGTTTTGTTATTTTGCATATAAAATAAAACCTGGAAAAAGGGCACCTTGTTACAGATCCAAACATCTCCACATGCGTGGAATTACACAGGTGACTTAGCCTAGTTTTGCAAATTTATCCACCTAATTTCACAGGCAATTTCATGTTCTTCTATCAGCAGAAATACTAGAATTTTTCAGAAAGCAACTCAATGAACAGACTCAACCTCATTCCTCTTCACAAAATGCTTGTAACATTATCAGGAAAGTCTTTTCCATATTGTCTTCTTTGCATGCAACAGGCTTTTCTGTAGTTAAATTGCTGTACTAAATTGTCTGAAATGTAACTCTGACAAAAATTACTCCTGTTTGCAGCATTTTGTGACACGTTGTACCACTGTTTTATCAGGTTTTGCTGTCACCACAGCTCCTCTCTCCTCCTGCCACCAGCTCGGTTCGTTCTGGGCATTTGCTGTCAGAAAAACAGTAGCGTCTCTCGTATCACAAATTATACTCACATCCAATAACTCAATAATAGATTAGCCAAACACTTAAATTGTCAATAATTTGGAGTGGAAGTTGGGATTAGTTTTTAAATCCGCAAGTGATGGTATCAATTCTGAAACATTTAAATATTAGTTTACAAATATTGCTTATAGCTTAATAGCATCACAGACGTAACTTCACACAGATATTGGCTCTAGACAGTAATTATATCCTCAGCCTAATGTTGCAGTTAATGGACATACTCATTTCAATGATAATTGCAATCCTTGAACATGATAATGTGCCTTTATTAGCAGCTACAAAATAAAGCTCAGCTACAGCCAAGTGAAGAACTGAACTATGCTCATTATTTATTTTTAGGATTGCCTGATTTGTGTTATAAAATTCTAAAATCAAAGAGCATGGCACTTAAACCTGTGCTTTAACTGCAAACTTGATTAAAGAATATGTCTATAAAGATTCATGCAGGGTTTAGTTGTCAAGAGCAAGGGGCAAAAAAATGACAAGTTAGTGACATAAAGGAGGAAACAGAACAGCAAAAGCACTAGACTTAGGAAGGAAAAAAAAACCAAGATAATGAGATTTTAAAGATTTAAATATTTTAAACAGTATTCTAAAAAAATGAGGGAGACACGAGTATATAATGTAAAACCTGGGAAAAGGAAAAGCACAACAAAATTTCCCCAAGCAAATACAGAAGGGAACATGCTGTATAATCCAAGATGAAAAGCACTGATTCACACACAAAACTACCACACAAAAAATGACAGAACTGGGGACATGTAAAATGAAAAATACTTTACAGCTCAACTTGATGAGGAAACCAATGTTTGTGACTCCACTAAGTTCTTAGTGTTTGACTTTATGTCCTGACAGTTTTTTGGCTGTACAGAATTTCCATGTAATGGAGAAATTCAACACAGAAATTTCCAAAAGCAGTTAAAGGACAGACCCAGTGTATTGTGATTTAGAGTTTGCCAAGACCATGTTAGTAAGTGTTGCTGTCTAGTCCCATGAACTGTAATGTCACAGATTCTAGCTCACTTTGTTTGGTGTTGTCATTTTTTAAATTTAAAAACAGAGGACCAAAAAATTCTCCATGAAGTACTTGGAGAATCCTCCAAAGTATTAGATTTCTTCAAAGGAAATCCAATTATTTTTCCCATGAAGTAAGATGGTTGTCAGCACAGGCCACAATCCAGAATTAAAAATAACAATATGATTTTATAAGCACTGGCACAATTAACTTAGCTTGTCCAAATCTTTAGGCAACTAAATAAGTTCAAGCATTAGTTCAGGAATATTTGCTGAAAGTCTTTCTGCTCGTGGCAGGATAGGAACTGTGATAAAAACAGGAAAGGAGATCTGCCTGAGTAACATTTACTTGAGTAAATCTTCTGTAGCTCCTAAACTTGCTAGAAATGGGTGAGTCAGTCAAGAAGTCAGAGCCTCAAAGAGGAGGGAACCAAAGAACTCACAAACAAAACATTTTTCCTTGTTTGAGCTACAGCTTTGACGAGTTTTGTGGCTGTCTCCATGCTAGAAACACCGTTCTTATCTCATTTTTGGCCTTTAAAGTTTTGGAAACAAGATTTTTATTGTTTTTTTCTATAAAGATATGATTAAAACCACCTGGACATTATCAAATAATAAAACTGTATTTGTCCATTTCATTTTGCATACTGAATTTTGACCATACTGAATGTAGGGTGGATGTAAAATGCTTGACATCTCTTTGAAATGCAAGCTGGTATCCTGTAACATCTAAATTTCTGTAGGGAAGCATAACACTTGCTCTATTTTAAGGCTAAAAATATGCAGAAGGAACAGTTCACAAGAAGTCACTAATAAGATTTCTAAGCACGTTTGCAATTTCTACGTATTTGGAAAAAACCTGCAACCTTTGGTCAATAATGTCTACTTATTTTGACTTGTGTACTAGCAATTACTTTCTATTTAACTCAGCATGGACTGTTAAAGGAATCTGGATTTGTTGTGACCAGCACTGTGCAGTGCTTCCCTCCCTTCACTGACCTGGAAAAGCACATACCTGCTGTGATGGAGAACCCAAATGCAGCTCTGCTTGGGCCATTCCTTTCCTGCACGTGCACCCACGGAGGGAAGGCCACACTGCCTCAGGAGGAAAGGAATTGTGCAGCAACTCTTGGAGCTTTCCATCAGTACCAGCCAGATCCCATTGCACTGAAGTCAATCCTTACTTTCTTTTCTTATATAAATGCAAGGGGATTGGATGACAACAGCATGGAGCTATGAAACAAAGGAAAAGCAAGATTTGGCCCAGTGAAGGGAAAAACACCAGTGACAGTATTTTTCTTCTGAAACAACCATTCTTTATTCTTCCTAGATTATGCCACAGAAAAAAAGTTGTACCCAATTCTCACTGTGGTGTTTCCTTAACAAACTCTAAATGTTCAACTTAAATGAGAGGCATTTCATGCAATCTGAAAAATATTCAGTTCAATTAAAAATAATTGATGCATGGTGAAATAATTCTTCCCAAAGCTGCTGTAAGATCTTCAAAAAATAAAGCTACTTAATAATTTTCATCTCCTACAGGCTACAGAGAAGCATTATTGCATATTAAAAATTGGAGTGTGGTTTTCCCAGAGGTAAAAGAAAGTTATTAAAACAACCTATTTATTGTTGATATAACTATCCATTTGTGCTACACAAAAAGTAACAATTTCAGTACATTAAAAGAAAAGCTAATTAAGGCATAATTAGTATTTTCTATGTTTTGATAATTAAGGGTTAGTTGGCTATTTCTTTTCAAATTTCTATCTGAGGTAACCCCAACCATGTCTTTAATGAGCAGCTAACACTATTGAATCCCTGATGGCTGAGGAGTTTAGTGACCACTACTACATTACTTTCATTTATCACTGCCTCTTTACGTATAAATTAAAGTGGCCCTGTAGCTATGTTGATCTACTTTATATCAATTTCTTCATCCATATCAGCTGAATATGTATGGCATTAACCTCATTTACTAGTTTGGAAAAGCTGAATTAAAATGAGATCTAATTTCTAGTGCACAGAACAATTTCAAAACTGCCTGCTAATTCCTAGCACCTGTCAGTGTTGGGATCTTCACCTCATGGTAATGAAATAAAGCAGTGTATGTATTTTACAGCTCAGGAAAGGATAATCATTCATAAGCGTTAAGGTATCATTAATCATCAAGATGCCTGGACCCAGACCCTTTGATGAGATGCTCACAGATCAACCCCCTCACTTGCAAGGATCCCCACTGAAGCCAGTGGGACTGCTACAGATCTCTGGTCTTGTCTTGCACAGGGACAAAAGTTGTCACATGCTGCACAACTAAGCAGATTTTTCTTTTTTGCTAGATGATGCTTCTGTGTCTGCAGGCAATGCAATCAAAGAAATATACTGAAGAAACATCAAAATAACCTAAGAGAACACCCACTCCAGGTGAGCAGACCAGCCTGTGCTCAGTGGTTAGGTGATACCTGGTTACACACACTTCTGGCTTTCAGCTCCTGCAAACACCATCCAGCAAGGAAACTGTATTTTTTTTTTCTCCACTCTAAACACACTGTAGTATAAATTCTAAACCCTCCAGCTACTTTTTTATGATAATGCAGATCAACCTCATAAGTCAAATCTGCGATTTAAAAGCTTTAAAAACACATAGAGAGGCAATCCTAAATGTTAATACAGTGACTTCTTTATACTGACCACATAAGCCAATAAAATACGTGCAGGATCCAGTAGGAAGTGCCCTTTGCATCCTCCCACCCCCTCTTTGTAATGCTTCAACTTGTAATGGTCAAGTTTCTTTATGAAAAATTAACGCCTACTCCTACTCCCTTCCCCCCCATCACCTGCTCTGGGTTGAAACCTGGATCAGACTCCCCAGACTACGTGACTGTCACACCTCTGGTGCGAGGTGATGGCTGCACCTCTCCCTGTGTGCACTTGGCTCTTCCCCAGACACAGGAGTCAAACTTCTACTCTCCTACTCTCCTACCTAAAAGCACGGCTTGCTGCAGCACCCTAGTGCCAGGTGTGCCAAGGCTGGAGGTGGGTGTAATCCATCCCTTCTGGAGGCACCCCTCAAACTGCAGCCACCTGGGATGGATTACACCCACCTCCAGCCTTCTCTGAACTCGTTCAGGGTTACTGTTGGATTAGAAACATCTGAGCAGGGAACCCTTATTTGCTTCACAGTAAGGAGTTTAACTAAATGCGTTTTAACCAAAAAATTCTTTTTAGTAGACAAAAACAAACACCACCCTTGCACATGCGACTATTCTGGTTAAGATTATGGGTGACATTTCTTTAAAATTACTTTGCTTATAAAAACTGACCAAGGAACTTACGCAGCCTTAATGCGTGCTCAGGCTGTGCTGGAAGCGGAGCTCGGTCCCGAAGCCGGCTGTGCTCACCAACAGGTCCCCGATGAGATGGATCTCCATGCCCGGAGCTGGCCACGCCGAGCCGCAGGGACAACTCCTGTCCAACAGCTCCACACGCTGGAGACGGGAAACATGGCACGGGCACAACTCCGCTGAAATCCTCCACCTCGGCCAAACGCCTTAAAGAAAGGAGTGGAAATAAGTGACATGACTCTTACTCTAAACCCTACTTCACACTCATTAAGTACATTAATAGTTCTAATATAATTTATTTCTCACTGAACTGTCCACTAAATAATTCTATTTTCAATCACAAAATATTTAACAACTAAAAGCATCCCTCCAAAAAACTAAAGATGCAAAGGAACTGTGTGTGCATGCCTTTTTCAAGAGCACACTGTTAGAATAACTCTTAATGGGATCTCGAGAGAAAAGTCTGCAACCAAAGCAATCTTTTTTGTACAGTCACTGTTAATTGGGCAGATGTGGAAATAACAGTGTTGCAAGTGTCCGGACTCCAGACTATGAAGATATTTAATGTAAACTTGTTTCAAGTTACAGATTCTAAGTGAACTTAGCGAAATTTCAGTAATTAACTTTGCTCTATTCAATGCCTGGGATACATTAATCTGCAAGACTTAGCTGACCATCACCAGTTTTACTGAGCCCTGGCAATCTCTTAGGGACAGTCAGAGGCCAACAGGCCTGTCCCTGCCATCAGCTCCTGATCCAGCCTCTCCCAGGGAGCTGCACATTGAATAGCTCCATGGAAAGCTATGACCCCCTCCTGGTGCTTTTTTTCTCTTCCAAGGGCAAATGTCTGATGTATTTGGAAGAAGGAAAAGGTCCCAGAAAACAAGTTTTGCAAGGAACTCAGTGAAGAACCTGCTCATTCAGTGACAACTCTGCCCTACCCCACAACAAACAGGATTCTCACCTTCTCAGCAGCTCCAACTCTTTTTTTGTGCTGCCTTGGGAAGTTACACCACTTGGCAGAGATGTCACCAGGCTGTGTCTCTGTACTGCAGGCTATGTAGTGAAAATCCCACATGGGATTGGATAACTAGAAGGGGATCTTCCTTAGCATGGACAGGAGATGTGAACTCATGTTTTGAGCTGGAAAAGGAGTCAAACTCCTGCCAACTCTACCATTTCAAAGACACTTTCATTCTTACTAATTCTTCTAATTTTTCACTCTTAGTACTCATATTATTTTTCCTTTTAAAATGCATGTAGTGAGTTCCTTGGAAATGCCAGGCTAAAATAAAATCCCCAAATAACAGAAAAATTCCTTAGGAGTGGTTGATGGACATGACATACACACTACAAACAGGAAAGTTCAATCCCTCCTAAGTGCTTTTCACTGGCTAAGCCAAAGCAAACAACCATGACCAATTATGACAGTCTGATTATGGAGCAGGAGATTAGGGCAGCAGGATTCCCGTGTTATCCTGTGCATTATGGATGCATGGATTAAGTCCACCTGGACATCAATCTAAAGCCCCACCACACCTTGGGCAACACACACAGATACCCCCCTACTGGCATGGTTAAAAACCACTCCCTAAGTCCTCCTTGCTACAAATTAACCCAATTTCATCCCATCTTTCCCTTGAAGGGCACTGAAAACATCTGAGCACCAGCTTTTCTAAACCAACTCTTGACATCCTTGCTTTTGTCCCTTTTCAGTACTCTATTTTCTAAGCTACCCTAAAGCAATGTCTTCTGCATCTCCTTTGTGCTGTCCTACTCTCCCATTTGTCTACTACAGTTTTCTCAAAGTGTGGTGCCCAAAACTGGACACATTATTCCAGATGAACCCCAATCAGAGCCGAATATTCAGAATGGAATAAAAAATTCTGGCACCTGACATGATATTCCTGCTACTTCAGCCACAAAGATGATGTGTTTTTCTTGTGTGCTAAACCAACCCATACTACTGAGTTACCTCTGCTCACGTTCCATAGCACTTGCTGAAGTAACACAGCCTGGCCAGAGGTGTCCCAGTGGCAGTTCTAAAAGGGAATTTTCATCCCTAAGCATGGTGTTTCACCACTATTTTAAACTTCTAGCTTGTGAAGATCTTTCTGAATTCAAATCCTGTCCTTTGTAGTCATTTTCTCCAGTGTCACTTGGAAATAAATACTTTTATAGTTGTTGATATGTTAAGAATATTGCAAAGGAAGATTCTCACTCAAACCAGCAATGATTTGTCTAATAAATAACGTGTTTGATGATTTCAGTGCGCTTTTACACTACTTACAGCAGTGACACTACAGTAATGCCACAAACAGCAGCTGAGACTGCAACTTCAGTAAAGCCACTCCAGTGCTTTCCCAGACAATTTATCCCTACAACCCTGCCAGCATCCAAACCAGCAATATGCCACAAAACAGTGACCCTGTGAAAGCTAAGTCATATCAGCATTAAAGAGAATCCAGTCTAGTATTCAACAGAAATTTAATGTGTATATATATATATATCTCCATTCAAAGTTCTGTCTGTTCCAAAAGACAGTATCTTCATGTATTATTTTTGTACTGGAAATGTTATGGCACTAAAAGTCTATTACAGCATCCTGGAAGAAATCTCCAAGGTTTTGCCATCTTTCTTCAGACAGCAAGCCCCTGTGGGCTGGTTAATAAGGATGCATTCATTTACCTAGCCAATTCTCTTTTTCTGTAATCAGTTTGCTTTTATTACATGCACGCACTTAAGAATAAGAGTTAATCAATGAAAATGTTTTTTTAATATTTATATAGAAGACTTGTTCTACATTTTCATTAGACTGTTCACCCTTCTCTAACCATTGTCTGTACTCAAGCATATGAGCAGAGAAATCCTCTCAACATGGCTGAGGCATGCAGAATTTCCATTATCCGTTCTGTAAATAAAGCAATTCAAGCAATCCTGAATATTTATACAAATGTGTATTAACTTAGTCATCTGATATATGCCTGATGTTTCTGCTTCCGAGGGCGAGCCTTTTTATTGCGTATTTGTAGATAGCTGCCAGCCAGAGCCTGTAAGGGAGGATTTACAACCGTGGGGGCAGCATGCCATCTGCTGCTGTGCGGGCTGCTACAGCAGGAGAGGCACAGCAACCACACCAGCGCTGCTTCTGCCTTTCTCTCCTCTGTAGAAGCTGCACTAACAGCTCAATTTGTTAAAAATGTTTTCAAAAACAGGAAAACTGGGAGCTCAAATGCCTTCACACACAGCTTTTGTTAGGAGAGCTGGTAAAATACTGAGCTCGGGACCACAGGGTTCTATCCATGTGATGACGGGCTGCTGTATCAGGCCTTTTAGACCAAAACAAAAAAGGAAGTGCAATTTGACTGCAAACTAAATGATGCTGGTAGATCATGTAATCAAAGCATTAAAAACCCCAACAAAACAACACTTCAAAAATGCATTTGCCATGAACTCTGGAGTTTGAGACTCAGTTATGCACCATGAGAGCCTTGCAAAAATCCCACCGTCCCAGTTCCATACGAGCACAGGCCATAAGCAAAGGCAATATATGAAATATGACCAGTTTGATTCATGTCCACTGACTGGGGTGAGGGAAAAAACCCCAAACCAATAAACCAACACAAAACCATTTCTTAAATCCATCCAGCATGTTTTCCTTCCAGTACAAGTCCATTCTTTCTGTTCAAAGTGCTCTTCAATAAATCAAATGGAAACATTAGCCACCATTTTACCCAATAATTAACCATTTAACCCTCCCCACAAAGTGAACTGGCAGAGCCAGGTTTATGATCATTCCAGCACATTGCTTAGCTGGCAAAGGCTCAACCTGGACATTGTTTGTTACTATGATGGAGCTCCAGCTGATTTAAGTACAAATAATGCACCTCAGGTCTTTCCCTGCTGATTCGTCCACACACAAATGCTTCCTCCGGCTTTCTCGAAGGATGGACACAAAAAGCTTGGGATACAATCTCCTGTACCAATCCCTCATAGCACACTGGGATTTCTCCATGCACTTACCACTCCATCAGTCAGAATATGAGGTGAAATAGAAACCCTCAAAATGGGATAAAAGAAAAAGAATCATAACGGTATAATGATATAATAAAAATAATGTAATATAAAAATGAATACAAGAATAAACATAATAACATAATAAAAAGAAGTTACAGATCACAATAACAACTACTGTAGAGCCACATTGGCTTTGAGTTGCCATCAGTAGGAATTTTGCTCATGGAAACACCTGCAGCATGAGTCCATTTTTACTGTTACTTAGCATTAGAGCAGTCCACCATATTTACAAATAACAAATCAGCTTTGACAGTTGAAAGGAACACATTGCTTTAATGAAAAAGTAATTCAGTACAGTGTAAAACTTTAATATTAAGTGAGAAAGCATTTAATAAAGTTGAAGTACAGTTCAAACCTGAAGGGCTAAAAGAATTCTGGAGACTGGGCTCGTCCACCAGAAAGCAAGGAAGGAGTGCTACACAACTCAGAGCAAACTCCAGCCACTGTCAAAATTCTTGCTAAAGATTTGCTTGAGGGTCCAACAGAATTCTTTCTCAAGATCAATTGATCTCATCTTACTGACATTCTCTTTATAACATCTGTATTATGACTGTCCCCTACAGTTAAGGTGAATTAACTGCTCTTCTTCAAAAATGCATCTTCCTTTTCCCTCTTCCCTATTTAAAATGCAGAAAAGCCAAGTAATGTGAGAAATACAGTGGAAACCACATAAATGAATAACTGTCAAAAGAACAGAACTATTAAAAGAATAAATCTTGTGTACCCAGCTGTGAAATATAACACAATATAGCAGAAACCAGCTAAATGTTTCAAATAAAAAATTGAAATGCAAAGTAACCTAAAATTGTTTAATGAACATAGCTGTTAAAATATTAACTCCTCACATGCCAAAACTCCACAGCAGACATGGAAGGAGGCCTGATCAGATGAACATCACATTAAGTAGTTCTCTCTCTCCATCCAGTCAATCTGCCCCCAGCTCAGCTCAAGAGCTTTTGTGTGTAAGATATATCTGCAGGTCGGTTTCTGCACAGGACTATTTTAGTTCCAGTGTTGTGGCTTACAGCCAATACTGACCCTTGGGGGGTGCTGAAGGTGGTCTCCCTCATATGTTTTACAGAACTGACCCAAGAAGCACAGAATTGCCAGTTCTACTTTTTCATTACTAGGTTGGGGTAACTGGGCATCCATCCAAGAGATCAGCTGGAAAACTCTTAGTGACAGAAAGAAGTATCTTCAGGAAGAGTTCTCAAACAAAATGGTATCATCACAGCCAATTTCTTTAGGAACCCATTGGCTGTTTTTGGTTTGCCCAAGTTTAAGTTTCTTCCAAGATTTTGTTTTGTTTAGATGCTAATTATGCTAATTGACCAGTACTGAACACAAACATCAACATAATGCTTTTCTAATTACTTTGTCACTTGACATTTTCTCAGATGCATGTGTTACACTGTGGTGAATTTGCTAAAGTGTTTTTTTTTTCTTAGACCATCCATTCTATGATGAATGAAACAGAAATTTGAGAAGCATGGGGTCCAAACTGCAAGTGCAAGATAAGAGCTGTTTGGGTTCCCTGAAAACTGAATCTCTTGTACTTAGAAACAATTTACATATGCACTGTATAATGGTTGCACTGTCAGCCTCACTTCTTCCTACTTCTGCCTCTCCTAAAACATCCTTACTTCATACAAATCTCCATATTATCAGGACTGATTCCAAAGAATCAATTTTAGTCTATGCCAGCTAAGAAAATTTAATTATATTTTTAAAAAAGAATACTCCTTTATTTAATTTTCAGTGTTCTTCCACCATCTATTCCTTGAAATTCCAATTCCCTAGCAATTCAAAAAATTAATTCCCACCTTTTGTCAATTCTGAAATATAGAGTCACTGGATTAGAAGTCAGTAGCTACTTCATCTGTAAGTCTGGATATTAAAACCTTTCACTTTTAATAAAAACACAGTGGAAGATTGCTAACACCACAGAGCCCCAGGGTAGATTAGGAAGGCAAGAAACACAGGAGAAAATGTACAGCTTTTCCTCCAATTCTGAATTGCATGTCTTTTTTCATTCATTAGGTAGTGGATGTAAAGAACAGGATCAAACATGCATGAGGATTAAGAGAGTGCTTGCCACTAGAAATTGGTCATTCAGAACAGTACCCAACTCACTGCAGAAAGATGACTCTGGTATGCACATTTCTAAATCTAGAACCTTTTTTTTTAATCTCAAGCTCTAGTCTACAAATCAGTCTAAATTTTCAACCTGCACTTCAAGCTCCCCTGCACTTCTTCACCCACAATAATTAATGCAAAGGAAGTACTTGCAGCAAACAACAGCCAGAACTTGGAACTTCAAAAGCTTACACTTGTGTACCACACAAATGAAAACAGGCAGCTACACGGGCATAGCTAAACACTGCTTATAGAAAGGACATCTTTGCCTTTAATCCCCTTCCCTTCCTCTGAAACAATTTTGAAATGATAGCCTTGCTGACTCCACTGCTCAGGACGATGAATCAAGAAAGACCAAAGCCGGTGGAACGGTCCCAGTCCACAGAGTCAGTACAGCCCTTGAGCACCCACCACCCAAGAACTGGACAAAACCAGAGACATTTAGATTCCAAATATCTGCTGACACCACACATCATTAAAAAAGAAATAAATCACAAATTCCAACAAGCCCTACTCACCAACAGGGTAACTCCCCATCCAGGGCACCGTGCCCATCGGTACCGGTGGGTGTTAAATGTCCTCCCAGCCACATGCACACAGAATAGACCAGCCATGCCAGCAGCCCTACATCAAACAGAAGGAACAGCTCGTGATGAAAAGCCCTGATGACAGGACAATACACCTCCAGCAGATCCACACAGTATCAAATTGCCAAGAGAAGGGTCAGCTTCCCCTCTTCACCCAGGCTAAAATCCACCCAGACAAACCAGCTACCCAAAGTTCTGAGCACAACTGACACATAAACTAGAACAGCCTGTTAACTTGGACATGCTTATAAATAAAACACCCAAGGACTAACCTAAAATACGAATGAAGCAAACTCAGCCTGGATAACAGGCAATTCATCCAGCATCTTCACTTGCCTGCCACAAGTTACTTGAAGGCATGGAACAATTTTACCTACAGTGGGACTGTTACATCTACTTATCACAGCATTACGAAATAATTGAGACTCCCCATAATCTGTTTCTTAGTTCTATTTCAAATAAAGAGTTCTTTGTAATTTTAAGCTACTATTTAAAGTGATTTGCACATAAGAAAATAGTTATGTCATAAATCAGACATATCCTTCAACAACAGAGTCCATGAGCTACCACACAGTTTTGAAAGTTTCTGTGGACTACCTCTAAATGGGTTTTAAAGGACTGTAATTTCTCTAAAACTAAGGTTCTACAAATAACTCACTGAGTTTGTGTAGTGATGTATTTTGTACGGACTTTCAGATACTGAAATCCCTCTTTATAAATATAGAACTCTTCACAAACATTGAACTCAGAGGAATTCTTTTGGCCTCTCTCTGCTGGAAAATAATTGCCCTGTTGCAAAACATGGGTTATTTTAATCTCTCTGGCATGTTAAGGTAGAATATCTTTAAATTTGACCTTCTGACCCTACTTAAGCCAAGTAGATTTCCTGCTTCAGCTTTTTCAGATGTGAATCCAGTAGCTAATGGCACCTTCTCTCAGGCAAAATGAGTATTCTATCGGAGGTAAGATCAAAACTAAGACCTGAATGGTAAAGTAACCTGTTAAATAGACCTGTTAAAGCTTCAGGATGCTGCTAAAGGTTTCTTCCTCAACTGAAATGCAATGAGACTACAGTAGAGTAAAGCTACCTTTAGACTCCACCTTCATTTGGCAAAATACTCTTTGTAATAAATTAAAATTGGGTGTCAATGGCAACATAGAAAAGACAACTTGGAGGGGTTTCCACGTAAGCTACAAAAGGGGCTTCTCAATAAGTAAGATACGTAAACTAGAAGTCTTGCTCTCATTTCTAGGATTTTACAAAGTGACAATAGTTTAACTTACAAGACTGACAATATCCCGATGAATACACTGTCTTGCAAACTCAAGTTTAACATAAAGGATAAACCCCTGAAGTCACCTTATGACTGTAAAACAGTGTTGTATTTTGGATATTTCTGCATACATATCAGGACATGCATAGTTGCTGCCTAAAGTCTTGAGATTTTATTTTATATTCATTTTAAATCTCTGATAAACCAGCCTACATTTACATAACAGTTAACTCAAGTCAATCTCCCTTATGTTTTTATTATTGTATTTTGAAAAAAACCCAAACCAGAGGGTTTGCATTCCATCCCCTTCAACCAGGAATGACTAACAGTTCTGAGGGGTTCCAGTATCCTCAGACTGTACACCATGAGTAATTCTGCTTTAGTCAGAGGTATATAGCACAGTGTGCTCTACACATAAAAAAGGTGCAGAGACAAATATACACAGCATGTGGAATAACATGCAGATGATTCCAGTAAAAGTACAGAGAGCATTCAGGTTTGTTTTAAATCTCAGTCTTTTTTTTTTTAAATACCACACAAAACTGTAATACAGACTGAGATCTGTAACAGCCAACACTGTGACGGGGAACAAGCACTGCCTTTTGAGAGAAAACAAGATAGATGAGGAAGACTACTAAATATCTTCTCAAATTGATCCTGTGCCATTCCTAACAACCTGGAAGGGCAGTATCAGCTCCCTAAAAACCAACGTATTTCCCAGTTTTGAGACCTGTGCTCCTTGACAAACAGGACACTTGCAAGGAAAAACACACCACACCTTGTACTACAAACAGCTATTCGTTTAGGACACTGGGAGATTGCACCATCATTAGCAAAACACCAAGGAGTTGAACTGTCTCAGAGAACAGACACTGCTTGTATGAATTTAGCATTAATAGCTACTAAAGAATGGCCGTTTGAAGAGGGTATCAGAAGCAGCTGTGAAGTGGTGCCAGCTGGTTCAGAGAGCACAGCCAACCCTGTGGCCAATAGTCTTTATAAAATAAAATCCTGCTTTCCTTCTTACAAACTGCAGGGGTTCGTTTTTAAGCAGTAATTTTTCTGACCCTCTTCTCTTGGCACAATTACCAATTAACAGGTATGACTTCTTTCCCTCTATCACACCTTTACTATTCAAAACTTTCAGTGCATTTGCTTTTGCAAGTTCTGAGGCAGACATCTTTTGTTTTAGAAAATAATTATTGCTGTAATAACCTGCAATTATCTTTTGTAACAGCAAAAATCCCAAAGAAATCACTCATTACCATAGATCACAAGTAATCACTAAGTACTGCTATTATTTTAGTAAACCATGACCACATCACTATTGATACAGAGAGCAAGGCAGTATAATAAAATGAGACCTTAATATTACATTGACTTACTTTGTAACACTAAAAGCCATTAAACACGTAAATTTAACTACGTATATCGGGGGATATAACAGTTGTTGTTCAATACGAACACAAATGTTTAATTTGTGGAAAAGACACAATATTTAAACCACACTGAATATCTTCTAACCCATAACAGCAATGCTCAGAGCGCTGACAGGGACAGACTCCAGCTGGTGGGTCCCCCACGACTGGGGAGGGCAGTGGAAATCCAGGCTGCAACCACTCAGTGAAACCAGGGCATCAATCAAAGTTCTCCCAAATAGGAGTCGATAGGTGCATGGAAGAAAGTTGAAAGTGGAACTAATAAAAAGGTAAGTAGGGAGTCTTTTACACATTAATGACGAAATGGCTGCTCCATAGAAGAAAATCAGCATATTCAAACTCCAAGAAAGAACAGCAAAATAAATCACAAATATTTAAGAACATCTAAAGAAACAGCTGTATATTATGCACTAACCTGTTTCTCCTTTTCAAAACAATACACTTTATCCATGTTAAGATGTAACAGACACAGGATAACTACATCAGGAAAGAGCCAGTAGTTATAAAGATAATGTAAATGAGAGGGGATGGAAATAAATATATGAAAAACATATGAAAATGTATATTTTTACCACTTACATTACAATAAAAGCCCCCGGTGGTCTAGTGGTTAAGACGCAGGGCTGGTACCGTTGAGACCAGGGTTCGATTCCCGGTCAGGGACCTCCCCGGGCAGATGGAGCTCGTTAGCCCTTAAGGCAATCCATCTAAGAGAAGG
>JAWWES010000030.1:403704-424547 GCA_035583135.1 Lophotriccus pileatus | reverse complement strand
GGATGTCAGCCTTGTTGTCCTTCCCCCTGATTCTGGTCCACAAACACTCAACCTTATCATTTGTGACCTCAAGTTCTACAGAGTCAAGAGTCTCTCTAACATACAGAGCCACCCCTCCAGCTCTCCTACCCTGTCTATCCTTCCTTGTAGCCATCCATGGCAGTGCTCCAGTCATGACAGTCATCCCACCACGTTTCTGTCATGAAATCTACGTCACAGCTTTGCTGCTGCATGGTGACTTCCATGAACACCTATGGAGTCCTGTACCTCTGTGTCCTGTACACCACACGGGTAAAAAGTACCTCAACAATTGGTTATTTTTCAGGGTGATGCCTAGGCTGCTGAACAGCATGAGTCTCAGAGTCTGCATGCTCACACTGCTCCTTTGGAAGTCGAGGAAAACCTGGCTTTAAAAAGCAATGAACTGAGCAGTCTGGAATCTGAATAGAGCTCTGTACAAACACACACCTGTATAAACAGAGCTGTCAGGGGCTCTACTGCTTTATAACTCCCGTGGTGCCAGAAGGAAAAGGTACTTCACAAGCAAAGCAACCTGTCCAGAAGTATATACTCTAAATCCTATAAGTAAGAACATTTTATTGATCCACTTCTGTAACAAGAACGATTTAAATAACATTTATCTGGAAAGAAATTACTACCTCAAGATTATAATATAGTGACACTGAAAACATTAATCATTAGTCATTGACACAGTTTGTGAACATGAGAGGGAAAATTGGCATAATTTTGTCTAGACAAGAAATGAAGTAAATGCAAATGCAGCAACTTTATCTAGTTCATCTGCTCTCAAGTTTTTTAACAACAACGTTTTTAATTCAGATGATAGAAATTCATATCAACTGTATGTCATTAGATGCCTCATTAACCTGGTAACAACTGTTCTATCATGTTAGAATTGACACTAAACTGTGAATTCAGCTTTGAAATTTGAATTTCTGCATGTCTTGTATAGGAACCACCAGCTCTGCCAGCAGTCCTTTCTAACCTTTAAACTCTTGGAATAATTTTTCTGATTCCCCCTTTGTAGTCGAGTGTATTTTTCAGTGTAATACAGACACTGAAATATTTCCAAAACCAGCTTCCTTTACTAAAGTTGGCATTATAAAGACAGCAATTATAATTTCTTTCTATTTTTTGGTCACTTGAGCTTAATTGGGTGTCATGTAATCCATTTAAGTACAGAATTAATCAAACCAGAAAATATTAAGGGACAATAATGATGTTAACAATTTAGGTTCAGTTATAAAAAGCTTCACCTCCTTCAAAAGAGAGTGCACAAACATCAGTATGTCCTTCAGGGAGCTGTCACGGAATGAGGCAGCTATTTTACAGTGTTTTGCTGAAGGCCTTGAATAATCAACCTGAGAAAAGTAAGGACAGAATAAACAATGCTCTCTTCCTTGCTCAAACTAGATGAAGGGGATACCTGGCAGATTAATTATCTGACACTGGAAATTAACATGATGGTCCAGCACTAAACGCCAGTCTCGTCACACATTTCCTGACACACCTCTTCTTTTCCCTTCAAGTTTGTTCCTCTTTCTGGATGGACAGGTTTGAGGCACTTCCTCGGGGGAAGATGTAAGCAAACAAAGTCATTAGCAGAAATACAACTGGAAAAGTTGATTGTTCACTTTGCTTTACACATTCTGCTGACTGTGATGAGGGAAACACGTATCTGGTACTGGTAGAGTCCCTGTACTAAGAATTTCTTGTGCCTCTACGTATTTTGGGGGGGGGGGGAGGAAGGTATTTTAATCCCCTCATGTCCAAGAAATATTTCTCAAACCATCTTTATGAAGGACTGAAACATGCAGGGCTTTACCAGCATCACTTGCAGAGGGAAAAAACCAAACCCATGCTTACTAAGATTCCCTTCCTGGATCAGTTCTGAAGGAGCATTACTCCTATTGTACTGTGGTCCACAGTGCCCTACAGGAAAAAAAAGACAGGATTGCTCAAACATCAGCACTTGTAGTTCCCATTTTCCAGCATTACTAGAATCAGATTGTACTTAATATTTTTCAACATTTCTAGAATCAAGAGGAATTGTTAGGCTGAGATATCCCAAGCTGTTTAGAAGGCTTTCACGCCGAATTTCATCAGCATTAATGGAACTAGACCTTCAAACTTCCTAATTATCTCTGAAAAAAACCCTCATCATAAATTTTAAGAATTGTCTGATAACAAAACCCCATCTGAAGAGAGACTCCAATTAACTGCCATTCAGAAATTCACTACTATACAGCTCTCAAAGTTCAGTATTCTAGCACTTGTAAGGCAAGCTGCATGACATTCAAACCATTAGAAAAAATTAAGCCACGAATAGGTGAAAAAGATCACAGAGCACTCTCAGGAAAAACAAAGTTTTGCAATGCTACCTGTCAAAAAATTAATTCCCTTCCCTCTGCAGTAGTTTACAATGCATTGGTTGGAAGTGAATGATACATTTCATCTCTGAGAACTTGTGTCTAAAAAGTGAGGCAGGAGGTGTTCAGGATTTCCATCCGAGAGTACAATCTGATCATCAGGATTTAAGATCCTTGGAATGTTTCAAAATTCAGACACAATGCAGAACTGTGCAATTAATTAATAAAATCTGTCTTCACAGAGCTACCACAAAGCATTGATAGAAAAATTAAGTCAACTTTGTTAACTACAACTAAAATCAGCTGCAATGAGGCCTTGCCATTGGGTCAGGGACTTTCACAGCCGCAGTTTGCAGCCTCAGCTCCCCTGGTGTCCAAAATGCCAAGTCATCCTCGTCAAAATTTTCCTGATTTTTGTCACAATTACACTCATTTGTACAACTCTGAAGATCACCTGACATTCAACTAATGAAAGGTCTGATGACCTACCAAGGGGCCCAACTTTTCACTGCCATCTGTTTTGCACCATCACTTGCACCAAAGCAAATCACAGGAGACAATTTAGGGGAGCTCTCAGGCAAAAGTAACATCTGCCCTGTCTGCCTTCAGTAAGATTGGACACCCTGTACTGTAATTTGGACACAACTTTCCAATTCTCAAAATAGTCCATAGGAATGTTCCTTAGATCATGCAGACATGTAAAAATAGAAAATGCAGCCTCCCCTTTATCACACACTTGAAAAGCTGTGTGATGAATTACAAAGGAGCTGGAAAAAGAACTGCTAATCCCTGTTTCAACATTAAATCACACTCAAATTCACACTGGATGAACCTCAATCCAGAATGCTAATGCATATGTATTTGAAACTCCCACAGGCTAATTATTAACATATCTAATATTGTTTAGGGATTATTTCTTCAATTTTTGTATAAAATTTAATTCACTAGATCTATGGCTTAATTTTCTTTTCTACAGAAATTCTTAATTTAACTAAAGAAATCTCTTAAGAAGCTAAATTTTGTATTTAAATCTCTGTTTTTAATGAGCTGCACACTGAAGAGTCACACCACAATCATTTTAATAATAAATGCAAATTCCAATTACAGTACGTTCATAAAAATAACTGCAAAATGGTAGAGAAGTATACTTGAGTTTGTTTTTAATAAACAGATTATTGCAACTTATCTTTTATTAGGCATTCCCAAAATAACTCAAAAAGTACATTAACTCAAACAGTATTATAAACAAAGTAAGACTGAAAAGCAAAGGAGAAACTCATTAGCAAGGAACAAAATTGTTAACTTCGTGTTTTCTTGCTGAAGTAACATGTTCACCACCACATACATGGATAATGGATGATCCTGGAAGGAAATTGCCAGAAAGCCTCAATTTTCCAATTTGCTTTTGTCACCAGAAGTACTGGGCTTCATGTTCACACAGACATGTATCAGAAATGTATCTCCACAGCAGCTGAAAAAAATGAGGGCATTAAACAGAATGGCTTGACAACAGGGCCTGCTGTTTTACAAGCACACTACCAAAGAATGCTTAGGAAAAAGAAAACCATCAAAAAACCAGGACAGCACCATGAATACCGTGAGGCATCAAACTCCTCAACCTCACACAGGTGCCAACCCCACCTGGTTCTTCACTGCAGGGCCATCTTCTGCTTTCAGCAATGCTCATAACACTTTTGCCACCCAAGCATCAAACTAAGTGGCATAACATGCCAATAACTATAAATGAAGAGGTCCAAACAAAAAAGAACAAATGGCAGAAGTAAAAAATTGTTTCCTACCTGCCAATTTTTTTTTACATCAGCAATAACGTCTCTGAAGATGATCTTTTAGTACATAAAACCATCTTAATTTTGTAACTTTAGCAATGACTTGAATAAGAGCTTGGATGATAAAAGGAGACAGTTTGGGTTGAGAAGCTACATAACTCTGTAATTTCCTGTAACACAGCTTTTTACAATGTCTTCTGTAAAGAAAATGAGCCAAATAATTCTCATAGGAACTTAAGCCATGGATTTAAAAAAGAAAGAATTCTTATGGTTAGTACAATAAATGTATGTTCTGTTAAATCATTAAATCCAGCTGCACATTTAGTAACACAAAGTACATTACATACATGATCACTATTCTAGGACATATGACAACAGTTTTTGAATTCACACAACACTGGCAGGTAAAACACTAATTATTCATCACAGTCCCATACACTGGGCACTGATTATTTCACTGCATAACAGCAGCTCTCACAGCCAGCTCAAAATACACACAAGTTCTCACAGACAGCGTCCCTGCTGAATGTTCTCAACTCAATCATCACCTTTATGTTCTCACTCACACAATGAAAAACAAAGCAAAACAAAGCAAAACAAAGCAAAACAAAACAAAACAAAACAAAACAAACACCTCCTGAAATCCAGGCTTGGTTAATGGAGAGTACAAGTGAAGGAACAACCAGAATATCCACTCAGTGGTTACTGTGCTTACGTGGAGTTTCAGCTTCTGCTCATATAATGACATTTTAACAACAAACATTACTCATGAATGTCAATTCTTTGTTCAACAGGCAGTGGGGACAAGAGCTGCCAAGCTCAGGCAGGCACGTTACTGCTAGAATCTGCACATAGGATGTCCACAAAAACACATCAACAGGTATCATTCAAAAATGAGTGAAATAAATACATCAAAAAGTGATAAATAATGAATAAATAATTTTGTTAAGTGGACCAAAACTTTATAAAAGGTCTATTTTAGTGCTCCCTTTGTGTCATTGTAACTGAACATAAATTACAAAACAGTGATAAAAAAGCTGAGACCTGTAACTTTCATCCCTTTTGAGGGATTGGTTTCTGTTTCACCGCTAGAAATGAGAACAAAATGAGAACTCAGCTATCAAAGTATTTTTTGGTATGGTTCAACCTGTTTTTCTGAGCCTTCAGATGGGAAGCCCAATGAGAGATGAAAAGATGGAAAACTGTCAAGTTTGAGCTATGCTACCTGGAAAACTTCTGGCAAATTTAATTTTAAAACCAGTAAAACTCATCAAATTACCACATCCAGAATAAATTAGCTTTGTATGCATCTGTTGATCCAAATATCAGCGAAAAATGGGTCAATTTAGAAGCTGTAGTTGCAGGAGAAGAGCTAAAACTCCTCTCTGCTTCGAACTGAAAGAGTTCTGTTTGGTAGAGAAGGTGTGTGTGAAACCTCCTCCTCCTATGTGAGGAATATGATTTATATCTATTCAGATGAACCCTCTGAGCACCTTTAGGAACCATTACACAAACAGAAGTTTTAGCATCCACCAGGTTCCCAAAGTCCATGTAACTCTCCTAAAGTGGCCACGTCATTAGAAAGTATGTGGCAAGTACTTCATGATTTGAGTGTGGCCTAGAAAGGAAAGAGAACACACAGTATTTCACCAATCTCATTTAAAAGTTTGAGTCAAAATCCTGTTCACCAGCCCTTCCAAACATATGTTTTGCTCTTTAAATAAAAGACTGGATTTCAGCACGATCTACCTCACAGGTACTGGAGCTCAAATGTCTTTTAAAATTCCAAGACAGTGTCTTTGGCAACCAAAATACATTTGATTTTGTCAATCAATGCATGTAATTTCCTTAAGACATCAAAAAAGGATCATGGCCTTTTCCCCATTTTTACTGTGCACGGGGAGTCCCTGGATTTGATCTGCACCTTCTGCATTTCAGTAATGATGGTGTTTTAGGAGTTTTTGATTTTCAGTCAAAAAGTAGCCATGTACTTGTTCCTTTGGAGAAGTTTGAAGAAACAATACATTCATTTGCTCCTGGAGTGAACAGATCGAGTACCTCAAAGGCTGAGTTCAACAGAGACCTCTTTTGCTTTTGTTTTTCCCTCTCCTACACTGAGAGTGAGTAAAGGAAAAACAAGGAACAGGCAACAATCCCAGTAATGGAATTTTAAATGAAGTAAGATTTATACCAATTAAAGCTCATTAAGGCTCATAAAATGCAACCATATGCATTAGTGAAAATACAACACAAACCCCACATAATTGGGGAAAAACTTGTGAATGAGGACATCTAGCAAAGATGAGTCTTCAGACATAAACTACAATGCATCGTTACACAGTCCACAAGCCCAATACAAACTTAGAAGCACAAACCAAATTATCATATCAGACCCTCTTATATTTGATTAGAAATTTGACTTTCAAGTCTGGACAAATATGGCAACAAGTTTGAGAAAGTACAGAATAAAAATGTACTTTCAGCCCAATAACCAAGGTCTAAATCACTGACATTAAAATAGCAAATTATTTATAAACTGGCAAAACAATCATTTATACACAAAGAATTGATTGTGCATTTCAGGAACATGTGCACTTTAATGCACAGTGTTTATATGTTAAGGTTACACCAAAATGCCGAAATTTAGGCTAAGAATCACTTCTTGTTGACAAGTTAGAACTATGAAGGACAGATAAAAAAAGTAAGGCCTGAACAAAAACTAGATAAGGACATTCAAAGAAAAGCTGGTTTATTGGGTATTGAGACTGATGATGTGGAGACCTTTGAGATACTTTATTGGGACATGTTTGTTCTTAGGAGAATGTTATGACAAAGTTTCTTATTGACAGGCTGGAGGCATGGCCAGAAAGTGCTCAGAATTCTCAGACTGCTTGTTAGATGTTCTCTGGGTTACATTTTAAGTGTAGTACTGAGGAAATGTGCTGCTTTTTCTTGATTCTGGTGGCAAAACCAAAGAATATGACTTGAAATCAGCAAATACAACCATCTCGTGTGTGATGGCAACTCAGCTGAGCAAGAGAGGAATTATTTAACTTTATTCAGAAAAAAATAATCGGAGAAAAAAATGAGAAGTCAAAAATGAGCTCTCTCTAGATTAAATAGGTATTTTCTCTAAGGAAACATGAGATTGTCACAATACCTTTAATATGAGACACAACGTGAGACTGATGCCTTCAGATACCTCACTTACTCAAAACCTGATCAACAGCTGAAAGGTGATTCCTTGAGAAAACAACAGTGTCAGTGGAGACAATCCAGCTATCAGATGCTGGCTGCTTTAAGTGAGACGGGAGTAGAAACAGACCTGAATAAAAAGTGGCATTTTTGATCACAAAGAACTGGAACTTCTTCCAAGAAACAGAGTCACACCCTAATAAAAAGGTTAGATACTACGATTTCCAACCCCCTCCCCCCCCTTGTCACCTTTTCGTAACACTCATGAATACGCTGAATAAAGTTCTCTGGATACTTCTAGTCCCACCTCTCCAGGTCCCTGAAGTCCCTGGCAACTCTCCTGTGAAAGAACCAAAGGCCAGAAGTGCTGTGGGCCTGGCCCCGTAGCAACCCCCCAGGAGCCAAGCAAACTGGCAGGAAAGCGGGCAGGCTCCTAATCGGGGTTTTGCTGACACTAACAAATTCCCGCGGACGTTTTGATTTTAATCAGCATCTGCTGACTGAAAACACTCTAGTAGGAAGAAAGTTCCACCAGGTCTATGCAAGAGCAACGTGATGTGCACAACTGAATTGCCACAGCTAAAAAAAAAAAAAAAAAAAAAAATTAAAAGGATATTTTAGTGGTCCTTTTCTGTGCTGTGCATGGTACCCAAGTATTTAAATAAATGCCTAAAATGGCCTCTCTACCAGTGCCAGAGCCTGCTGCCACCAGCGCATGGAAGCTGCGAGAGATGACGGGCACACGCCTGACACCGCAGTAAGTGTCTCCCGAGGCTCTTTCCCTCCTCCCCTTTCCTTCCTCCCTTGTTTGAGGGCAGTTTCAGTGGCTGATGTTCGTCTCGGACAAGTCCCGGAGCGCGGCTGGCCCTGTTTTTCGGCGAAGCGGTGGCGCAGGAGCCCATCGCCGGCAGCGGCAGCAGGTGCGGCTGCAGCCCGAGAGCGGGGCCGGGGGAGCGCCCTGCGGGGAGGCGGCAGCACCAACCCTCCCGCCGGCCCCGCACGGTGCGTCCCGCCGCTCCCGCCCGCCCGCAGCCTAGCCGGGCAGGACACCCGCTGCCACGGCGGCGCTCCGCATCCTACGGCCCCTGCTCCGCTCGGCCGCAGCCGCCCCGCACCACCCGAGAGCCCCGCACAGCCCCGGCCCCGCACAGCCCGGCGCGCTCCGATGACCGGGCGAGGTCCCGCCGGCCCCGCCGCGCCGCCGGGCGCACCGACCTGGACGCGCAGCGCCGTCCTCCCGAGCGATGCGGGGAGCGGGCGGCGGGACCGGCGGGGGCAGGAGCAGCGCCGGGGCCGGCGGGGTGTGCGGGGCGGGGAGCGGGGCGGGGCAGGAGCAGCGGCGGGATGTGCGGGGCGGGTGTGCGGGGCGGGGAGCGGGGCGGACCAGGAGCAGCAGCAGCACCGGGGCCGGGCGGCTGTGCGGGGCGGAGAGCGGGGCGAGCACGGGCGGGGGCCGGGCCGGGGCAGCCTCACACGGAGGCGACATTTGGTCCGTGCAGAACCCGGGGTTGTGCCGTGGGTCGGGAGTCCCGCGGGGTCCCGGTAGCCGAGCGGAGCCGTGGATTTTGCTGCCGTACATCTGCACTTGGTTTTGCACGGTGCAGATTTACGCACAATTCCCTAGGAATTTGCTCTCAGACTGTGAGAGATTATAAGGATATATGTTTTACAACAGCAGTTCACGAGTTGCAAGGGAATAATTCAGTGTAGCATTAATTTGTTATATTTAAATGCAAATAGTCAGTACGTGGTGCTGCTCTGTCTATACTGAAAAGATGCAAACCAATGCCTGTGCTGCTGAGGCAGGTTTTGGACCAGAGCAGCAGCTGGGAGTTGGATTCTGCTGTGGAAAGCGCAGGAAGTGTCCTGAGAGTGGAAAGACGAGGAACGCTGCTTCAATCCAGCAGGACAAATAGATGGTGCTCAGGCAGTTAAATCTGCACCTGCATCTGTTAAATTGCACTGTGGTCCCAGAAAGGGGGAAACCTCTTCTATAAGTGCCTATAAAGGATCAAAGAAATTAAATTTAGAGAATAGAGTTATCTTAGCTCCCAGTTGAATGAGATTAACCCCATTTTTGCTAACCACTGGTAGTTAGCAGTACCTCAAAGACCAACTGTGATCCAAGACATTCTCTTTCTAGAGTTAAAGGAATAATTCAGGGTTAGTGGGAAAAACATGTCATGTAAATCAGCACAAAAGAAGCTCAATGTTTCCCTGATGCTTCACCTGCATTGCAAATATTCCCATGTGAAGCCTGTTAGCCCCAAAGAAGAGGCCCACTGTGGTAGAATGTCTCTGGAAATGGAAATTGCTTTAGACCTGGAATGAAAACATGAATTTGCTGGATTCATCTCTGGCAGCAAGGTTGAGTTATGACAATTTAATAGGGGGACAGAAAGAGTAATTTCTTCGTGCATGAACTATCACAGTTGAATCACTGAACCGTACACTTTTGTACAAAACACCTTAATTAATTATTGGAGACTGAAGAAATGAGGTGAATAAGTTAAATAAATAGTTCAAGAGCAGAGTCTATGCACAACACACATGCCTAAGTGTGAGTGAGAGCTGGGGTTTCTGCAGGATGAGCCAATTTCCAGCTTATCTGCAGTGTGTTTCTTCCCCGCCAGGCAGCTGTTCCCCCCAGGCTGGGTCTCCTTGTGGCAACAGCTGAGCACGGACAGAAGTGGAGAGCACAAAGCTTGTGCCAGGGACAGGCAGGGAGCATACACTGGGCTCTGTGCTCAGCTGCACAGTGCAGCCCTGTGACTGCACCTTATTTAATCATCAGTTGAATCATTTTAATCTCTGAAACACAATTGCCTTTCTATATCCAATTTCTGTCAACTATAGCCTGATTATTTTAAGGGGGAAAAATTGGTCTGGTGGAATTAGTGGATTCCTAGACTAATACCTGACAAAACTCCTGAGATTTACCACAGCAAGGAAGAATGTTAGATTGTGAAAGTACCCCAGCCTCTGTCAGGGCCCTAGCCCAAAGGACAAAGCTGCATTAAGTAGCATAATTTCTTTAGCAACTTTTATAGAATTTATTTGTCTTTTATAGGAGGGGGAGATGACAGAGTAAAGATGCTTGTGTGACAGGAGAAAGCTGTGCCATGAAATTCAGACTTGCTTCCATGGAAAAGAACAAAACTCTTGTAGTGTTCAGTGGAAGCTCAATCAAACAAGGGTTTATGTCTGCCTCACAAGATCCAGCAGGAGGACTAATGCACAGTTTTCAGCTCTTTTCCTGCGAGGTGGAATAAAACCAGCTTCTCAAACTTGCTCTTTGGGTTATCTGTTGCTACAGGCAATGCATTCACAGTTGGATCCATTCATTTACCAGGCTGCTTAGGGAGGGCTGAACCTTCTCCATACTTTTTTAAATTTAATGTTAAACGACTTGGTCAAAGCATGTAAACAAAACCAGCCATTTCTGTCTTCTCCCATAAAAAAGGAACTAGGAATTGTTCAGTGTATCAGTGTTCCTTGTTTTTTTTGCATCACATTGGGATGCAGCTTTCTTACTGAAAGAAATGACTTGTAATTTACGACGACTTAAATGTATTAAAACCAAATACATTCAGAGAGAAATGCAACATATTTAATTTAGAATCCTTTGTTCTGGGAAAGTTAGCTTTTCTTAAATAGACATAGGCCATCAGGCCAAGCACTCACAGACTGGTATTTGTTTTGGTTGTGCTGCACATTTTCTCATTCAAACATTCTTTTCTTTCTGTTTTTCATTTTACATTAACAACAGCAGAAGGCCCTGAAGAATTCTAATTTCTTTCTATGGCTAATGACTTCAAGATTATTTTCTGTGCCATGCACTAGGCTATGCCAATATATATTGCCACCATTTAGTGATGACTTCAGTAATCTAATTCATTAATTTGCAATGCTGATCACAATTGATCTTGAATATATTAAATAGTTCCATCAAAAATAATCAGTGATTTCTACCAGATAATTTTATGTTCAAGTTAATATATAGTAAATAAGCAAAAGAAGTTACTAAACATATCACTAAGAAGACCAAGAAGAGTCCATAAAAGCAAAATTAAATATGAAGCCACTTCATACTCCTAATTTAAACTAATCTTTTTCAGTGACACAGTTACATGCTTTCTTCTCGTAAGTTGACAATACTCTGTGAAGTCTGAAATGAAATAAATTATTCTTTGCTTGTTTGTCACCTGGGCAAAGGTCAATAATACCTCAGGGCAAACACAGTCTATAGCCAATTTCCTAAAGTCATTCAAATTGAAAGGAAAAATCTTTCTAATAGCAAAAAAGGCACAAATAGCACAGTAAAGGAGGAATTTGTGATGCCCTGTATACACATAAAATTCGACATGTGTATGCATACAGTAGCATTGCTCCTGAAGCTTCCTTGTCACCATCAATTTGACTCATGGTTACCTCGGTGAGTGCAGTAATCACTCCACAGGTTTGTCCCGTGGATGAAGAGGACTGCAGATACCAAGGCTTTCCATGCTGTTGCCCGAACTTCTGCTTCCTCAATCCTAACTGTTGAGTAATTTACCGCTGTTCACCTGTCCACAGCCAGCAGGAACCAGACGCGTAAGTGCCCCTCAGAAGTGGGTTTCATAGTTGGTGTCTTCCATCACCCACTAATTCAGAGCCAGCCTTCATGTAAATAGTTAACAAAAGCAATCGGAGACATTTCTCACTCTACATTGGAATTATCGTGTTTCTGACTCTGTTTCCTTTGCTGCCTGGTTCCTGTGGATCAGTTTGAACAATGTGCATGTGTTTGGTTGGTTCCTGCTTTTCTGCCACCATTTCCAGCAGCCTGGCAATGCTGGCTGTGCTTTAGTTGGGCATGGATGGGGCAGAGTAGGAGCCACTCGTTCACAGCACAAGACAAAGGAGCTCCTGTAGTGCAGATCTCTCTGTGTTTGAAGGGCAGGCACCGAGCTGCAGATCTGCTGCCACCTTAAACTGCAGTGATGCCACCAAACACCATCCTGTTCAGAGTGAAACAATGATTCACAAGGGGTCTTTCCTGGGTGTGTCTGAGTATTGCCAATGAAACAGCACTTACTTGTTTTAGACTGGGATTGCTTCATGTGTCTATTAAAAGTAAACAGAATAATCCCCCAAAAGACAGATAATTCACCTTGGATGAGACTAATCGTGGAACATTTCAAATGAGAAGGAAAATCTTGCTGAAACTTAAGATAAAACAGGAACTAGGGAGATTAAAGACTAGTTTGCAACCTCCATACTTATTTATGCTTGTTGCCATGTGAACAACTTTTTGATATTCTGTAGTACATTACAGAAAAAAGGAAATTGATACAAGGTAAAAATTCTGTTTAACTATTGACATTTTTGATAGACAAATTAGAATGTGTGAAAGAATTATAAAATAACTTTAAAATTAACATAAAATTTTATCCCTTTGGTATACTTAGTAGAAAGGTGCATGTTGAAACATTATGTTTAACAATGTAAATGTGAGTTGTTACAACTGCTCTTATTCCTGGTGAGTAGCAGGATACACTTTATCCAAAGCTGAATTTCAGGAAGGTGGATATACACATATGTTATCAGAAGAGCCATTTACAGCACAGAGATTATTAGTAAATATAACAGTGTGAAAGGTATTGGACAACAGATGTATAAAAATTATTATTCAGAGTTGTTTCCATTATCATAGTCCCCGGATTCATATTCTTCGTCATCTTCTTCATCAGAATTGTCATAATAGTCCTCGTATTCAACGCTGTAGCTTGCACTTCTACTGCCAGCAGTAAATGCAAATGGGGGAGATGGGTCTGCAAAACATAATTGAATCCAGATTAAAATAGTTGAAGAAAGAACAAAGTTGAAAGTTTGGATTCATACAGCAAGTTCAGTGTTTCTGAATCCTTGTTATCTATGAAAAGGAGAGGGGTTTTATCTGATGACTTGACCTCACACCGCTGAAGCTCATGATACAAGAGCGTATTTCTGTATAGAATCATGGAATCTTGGAATAGTTTGGGTTGGAAGGGACATTAAAGCTCATCTCATTCACCCTCTGACATGGGCAGGGACACCTTCCACTAGCCCAGGTTGCTCCAAGCCCCATCCAGCCTGGCCTTGGACACTTCCAGGGATCCAGGGGCAGCCACAGCTTCTCTGGGCAACCTGTGCCAGGGCCTCCCCACCCTCCCAGCCAAAAATTTCTTCCTAACATCTAGTCTAAATCTCTCATATTTTAGTTTAAATCTGTTCTCCCTTGTCCAAGCACTGTCTGTCGTGCCTGTATAAAAGGTCCCTCTCCCTGCTTTCTATAAGCCCCCGTTAGGCACTGGAAAGGGCTCTGGGGTTTCCTCAGAGCCATCTCTTCTCCAGGCTTAAAACCACCCTCCTGCTCAGCCTGTCTCCACAGCAGAGGTGCTCCAAGCCTTGGAGCATTTCTGTGGCATCCTCTGCACCCACACTAACAGGTCCACATCTTTCCTGTGCTGAGGACATGTTGAAAGTGCATTTAATTCCCAATATTGGTAAACTCTGAGGTCAGTCCTCTGCAGGTCCTCTGCACCTGCAAATATTACCAGAGGCAGTAAAGCTTTGAAAGCCACTTGTAGAAACTAGACTAGTGACAAACTTCTCTAGATCAGGAGGCAAATATAAGAAATGTATCTTTATCCTGAATTTGCCAGGAAAGCCAGTTCCTTGGAGGAAGAAGGATGCTATTCTGGGCCCAATGCAAAACAACAGCAAAGCTATTTCTTACATCTTTCTCATCACTCTCATTAAGGAACAAAAGCAGTTTCCTTCCTAATTTTTTGAAAAATAAACAGCTAAGCAGACCTGCCATGGTTCAAAGACTCCCTCAGCTACACCAGCTGTTGTTCTGGGTCCTACTAACATCAAAGGATTTCTGTAGGATAAGCATAGTGGAATAATAAGTGTTTCAGCTGCATGGCTCTAATCCACAATTTTCTGTTTTCTGGGACCTGGTATAATTTGCAGCAAAATATTACAATATCAACCCATTAGGAGATAAAGTAAAAGAAAAGCACACAGAAAAGTTAAAATAGGGGCACCTTTGGGTAATTTCTCCTATTTTTCATCTGCATTCTGACAAACCCATCCTTTGTGCCCTGTTTGCATGCATTTTTATATTCTTTACATCCAAATAAAAAAAAAAAATTACCATCAACAACTTTCAGTCTTGCAGAGGCATATGTTGCACCATACTTATTTTTGGTGTGGCAGATGTAAATGCCTTCATCTGATTTCTTGAGGCCTTGAATCTGCAGCCAGCCCGTCACACCATACTTCTGAGGCCCACCTCTTGCCTTTGAGAAGGAAAGAAATGTTTGAAATTAAGTGGATAGGAGACACCATAATATTCCTCAAAATAATTGTGAATGGATTAAATATCATCACAACCTTTGCTTTTTTTATTATTATTTTTTTTAGTGCCATCGGGCTTTGGTTCTGTTTGTTCCTGCTCTATGTTTTACCCTCTTACTGCTCTGCATCTCTGAGTTCTCCCATCTCTGCTCTTTCAGCTTCATTGCCCTTCACAGTTCTCTCATTCCTGTTCCTCCTCCACTTGCTGCTCCTTCAAAGCATTGCCCCCTGTTCTCAGGCTCAGCAATTTCAAATTTCCACTCCAAAGGGAGTGGATCTGGGTGAGTTGTTCAGGGCCTGGGACCTGACCAAGCTGCCACTCAGTGGGCAGGTTTTAATGGGTTGGCATGACATTCCAGGAGCTTTCACACTTCATGACAGTCAGTTTCAACTGGCTTGGACTAAAGCCTCCTAAAGGGGTGAGCTTTCTTTTCCAAACAAATAATCAAACCCATTCAGAGATGTTAACAGAGACGCTCTCATGCTGAATGTATTGATGCGATAGGTAAACAGGGGGCAGTTTAGCCTCTCAGGTGACCAGTAAGGAGTTAGCTCCTTGCTCCATTGTCTCTCAGCAACTTTAAGTCCGCTAATCCTACCTGTGTTCATTATGCCTCTGGAAGAATTTCTAAAGAACTTACACTTCTGGTACTTTGGTGGTTTTGGTACTTTAATTAGCTTTTTCTAAGTTTTTCCTCTCTACCTTTTTTTCAGGTTGTGCCCCACGTCCATTGGATCTGACTGCTTTGGGGCTGTGTATCCAGAAATTTGCCATGCATTTCACTGCATAGTCTCTGCTCAGGTGTTTTGGCCATTGGAGAAGGCATGCAGAAGGCATTAGCACAGGCTTCAGCCTCCCTGCAGGCTGCCTCTGCAGCTGGCATCGTTTGCCAGCCCAGAATGTTATCTCCATTTAAAAGAGTTAACATTTTGATTTATTTGATTTCAGCTAAAACTTTCAGCCTATTTCTAGATTTTCCTGAAGCCTACACTAATGCCATTCTACTCAGATTAAAACACCGAGGCCACCATAAAATGAGCAAGTTTCTTTGCTTTCCTTATGAAAGCCTCAGGGAACAGAACCCAAATGACAGTTCTCAGAAACAGCATCTTGCAAAGGAGAACTTTAGATACCTGTCAGAACTGGGTTTCTTGCCTCAAGAGTAGAAAAGGTGCTGCAAACAGCCATCCTTCCCAGAATGCTCCTCCTTTCAGGCAGTAGCCTAAATGGTTCCTTTAACATATTTGCTCAGTTTTTTTCAGAATCAGACCTACATGAAGAGACTCTTCGATCATTTCTTTCCCTGAAGCAGGCCAGATGGTACCCTGGCTATTGTTCCTTCTGCTGGGACTGCCAAAGCACTGACTGAAATCACCATTCTTTGTATAGTCAGAGGGTCCCTATTGGGAATCTGTTTATTGCAACAGCATTGTGTGCTGTAGGAGGAATGCACAGATTAACCACCCTGCTCCCCTTCCCAAACTCTGTGCCCTGGAAAACTCAGGTTTTACCTGAACTGAGACGTGGGTGTCATCTCCTGGCAGAAACATTTTATTCCCCTTTTTTTTCCATTCAAGGTGTGGCATAGGGTAGGCTGACACCTCACAGCCAAAAATGACATCATTGCCTGTGTAATTCTGGGCATCCTGAGGTGGCATAGAAATAACAGGAGCTGCAAAGAAACAACAGCCGTGCTTTAGAAGACAGTGCACAAAAGAACACAAACACGAAAGCATGTTACATGAATTCCTGATGCACCTGATACAGACTGCCTTTGCCTCTCACACATTGTGAAGAGCTGTGTGATTCCAAGCATTTTTTAAAGCTCAGAACACCTCGTGTCTGTGCTTTTTAAAAATGCTTATTCAAAGGACCCATCTGTCCTTCCCCTTGCACATGATCATGAAACTTGAGCTGAAATTAAGAGTTTAATTTTGCCCATGAGCTGTGGTCATGGACTGGACTCAGGGCCCATCAGCAGAGCCACCAATACTCAACGGCATTTCAGAGGAAAGTACAAGAAATTCTGTAGCAGTCACAGAGTGACTTGATTGTATGATAGTTCTTCTGAATGTGTTACATTTTGGTTAACTAAAAGCCAAAATACAGTGATTGTGAACCTGTCAAATGTTGGTCTTGCCCTGAACTTGCTAAAACTTTGTCCTGCCCCCATGGAACCCATTGCCACAAGTTACAGAATAACAGCATTAATGTATTCCTCCTCTGTCCTCAATTACTATTGATTTCATCCGATAGCCTTGTTATGAGACAAGGAATGAAAGGGATTGAATTCAATCAATCCTGTAAGGGCTTATGGTATACTTATTATAACTGTTACATTTCCTTGTTTCCTCTGGTTCTCTTACCCCCATCCCTCTCCACTGTTTATTGGCTGCCTCTGAACTGTGCTTTCCCTTTTCCCGAAGCAAAAGCTGCCGGTAACCACGAGAGGGAGCCGGCCCGGGGGCTTGGAGACATCGAAAAACCAAACCATCCCTTGATGCCTTCGTACATGATTTCAGTACAAATCAATGACCATGTATGAACCTACTAAGTGTTAACAGGAGATGATGATATTTAGCTGCAAAGAGCAAAATAACGTATTTACTGTTATCCCAGATTTCCTGGTTTGGAGATCTCTGCTTCCTTTCCCCTGATCTTTTTGTTGTCAACAAAAAAATGTTTTTCCTTCTAAAATCTGTTTTCCATTTCCAGACCAGTGCTCAAAAAGGAATGCATTTTCTGGGCCATTGGGCTTGTATTTAACTAGTGATTTTATTTTTGTACAGATCCCAGATGCCTGGAAATAGAAACTTTAGTAAATAAATAATATATTACTAATATACTATTATATAATCATACATTATTATTTTATATTACTAATATATTTTATTAATAACTAAAACCCTGCAATATTTGAATCAGCACAGAGGTGCAGCATTTATGCTCCAGCATTTGAAATTGTAACAGCCAGGTTTTCAAGCAGTATTTTCTAACACATCTGTCAGTTTTTTAGGATTGGTGTCTGTGCAGAAAGTATGAAATGCATACTGATTATAATTATTTGCAAACAAATTTTACAGCAAACTAGCAATTTCCCCATCTATAAATGCCTCAATAAACAATCTTGCTACTCTTCAAAAGTACGATTAAACCCTTAAATGCTTGTTCTTTCACGAGAACTGTACATTCAGAATCTATTATTTCAAAAATCTTTATTCAAATCAGCATTAACTGAATGATCAGAGGTTTTTTTGCCTTCAATTCTTAAAACCCAGTGCAGCCACACTCCTTTTAGTGACACATCCTGGATCATCCATCTAGTTAAGCTTAAGTTGTACAAAAACCCCAAGTGTCTACACTGACTCGCAGAAGTTCTTTGAATTATTCCTGCACAGGGGCAGTGTAAAAATCCTTTAAAGAGGCAGATGTGAGTATTTCTGTTGTGGTGCTGACTCAGGTTCCCTCTGCACCCCCTGACAACACCGGCATGGCCGAGGACTGAGTTCCAGCTGTGGCTCAGCCCAGTGAGGCCACCCCAGCACTGTCCAGCAACCTTACACCTGGATGAATTCCACCCTGGAAATACCCCTCCTGCACTAACTGTGAGGAGAACACCTGGGAATGCCTGGGTATGGTCTGAGTCCCAGAGCTGAGTACAGGGCTGACCAGGACTGGCATCATGTGAGGTCAAACTCACAGCAAGTAGTAGTTTTGATCTCACCAAACTGCTTTTCCTGAATCTGAACACATGACAAAAACTTACATTATCTACTCAAACTTGAAGTGTCTTCAGAAATAAAATACTCCATGACTCACAACACCACTTTGCTGTATTTTGCAGAAGAAAATTGAAGTCATGAGGTACCATTTTAACAGAAATTTTCAAACTTAATTTTTGAGTGTTTCAGGTTTTGTGTTCAGACAAAATCTGCCATGCATATCTGTGTGTGCTTTGTTTTGTATAACTGATTAGGAACAGAACTTTCCTGTTATGACAACCTGTCATTTCGATTCCTGGAGTAGATAAATTTTTGTTGATAGCCACAGAAAGCATTCTGATGTCTCAGCATCCAGAGCTGAATGGGCAGGAGCTGCTCCTTTCCTTTTACAGTCCCAGTCAGTCATGAATGATCCCCGTGTATTACAGGAGACACAAATGAGAAGCCGGGAAAAGTCAAAATACTGCTTCTGCTTCACCTTTCACAATCAACCCAACAGCACTTCTGACTGATGAATTACATAATTCACAGGATATTTTTTCCTCACATTGTATATTAATTTTTTTTTAACCTATATCTGATTTTATGAAAATGGCAGAAAAATTTGTGGCTCGTTTATCTGGTTTTACTCCAAAATTTACATTTAAAATTACTCATGTGACACAGCTAAATATAAAGAGAATCACTGCTAGATTGTTCTATTAGTTCACTGAATTCTCAGCAAGAGAATGTGAAAGTTTGAATGTGAAAGGAGATGGTTTAGGTGTGGAGAATTTGTATATAAGTAATGTACTTAGTAACTCTGGTAAAATATTATCAAAATAGGATCAAGACTAGCTTTCAGGAAAGGCTATTTCGGTTTTCCTTTAGTGAGCCAAGTGTTCTTGTGATAGAGGAAAGATGAAAGGCTGCACTCTTCTGATGAAAGGAGTTTATTGTTATTTATTTATTCATTGGTTGCTGCGTACAATTAATCCATTTGGCATCAATAGAAAACAGCTTTGAAGGAGAAATAACCAAACAAAGCACTTTGACTCGAGCGAAAGTTATATTTATAGCTCGGTCCCAAAGCCCCGCAGCGCTCAGCGTGTTCCCCGCGCAAAGGAGGCGGCAGAGGTGCTGCTGAGAAGAGCTCGCCGCTCTCCGGACCGGGCTCCCCCTCCCCGGGCCGTGGGGAGCCGCGGGGCCCTTTCACATGCCCCCCTGAGACTGGAGGCCTGCTGGGTGACAACACCAGCAATTAAAAGTGGTAATACTTCAAAATTAAAGTTTTTTGTACGTGGCCAGTTCTGTTGAAATAATTAGAGGTACCGCTGCTTTAAACCCGTGTGCCTGAGCAGCTGCCTCTGCTGCAAAGACACCAGCACTTGCTAACAGAGCGGCACTTCCACTCGAAATCTTTCTGGAGGGGTTATGCCACAAGAAATAGTGCCATTTAATCCCAAACAAGAATGCATACCCGAGGCTGACAGGCTTTCAGTTGTACTGCAGGCTGCTGAGCACGTCCTTACTGACAAGCCTCATTTCCCAGCTTAATACCCTGATGGCAAATAAAGGATTCTTTAATGGATCTTTCCCTTCCAACCAGAGAAAGAGGAAAGCCCAGTATTAACTGTTCATCACTTTTCCTTTTAAGTGTTCAATATCCAGTGTTCATTCAATATGAAACACAGCATACAGTCTAAGACTGCTAGGGGGGAGTGGGTAAAGTGTACCTGAGTTACTCCCATATGTGGTCCTTTGTCAGAGCTGCAATTTCGGATTCCCAGAACCGTGACCCATTTATGACCCACAGACCTCTTCTACTTCCTTCATTTGAGAAAATATCTCATTAACTTAAAAAAACCCAGTAATTTATCAGTCAGAAAACAAAAGCCTCTTCACATTTTCCTTTTATATTCATGTGTCTTAGGAGAAAGGTGCTCAGGGATAATGACTAGTAATAATATGAAGAATGGGAACAGCACATGAACAGGAGTCAGCATTACCCCTGAAAACCCACCTAAGAATCCTTCCACTAACAGTCATCACAGACAACTGTTCATGCACTGTAAACGTCTTTAGAGAAGTAGTTTCAGCTTGATTCTGTTTTAATATTTGGATTTCTGTTTCATGGGTTAGCTAGATTTTACAATGATTCTCAAATTGGATTATTTTGGATTTTTTTTTCTTTTAAAAAGAACAGAGCTGTTAATTAAACCCTGTCTGCTTCTATTGCTCCTGCTTCACTGCCTACCATATATATTCACTGGTGGATACATGCATACATGCATATAAATATATATATATATATATATGCATACGTGCATACAAATATATACACATATACATGCATGTATGTGTGCGTCTATGAATGAGATCC